>JACGDI010004216.1:311287-410780 GCA_014898725.1 Jacaranda copaia
TGTGTGTGTGTGTGAGTCTCACGAATCAATGGTATTATTTCGTTGCCTCGAAAATGAAATGGGAGTGGAAGCCAAATGTGTTTGAAAGTCTGAACCACATAAAAATACCACGTAGACGATGAAATGATGTTACCGTCCAACGTAAATGAAATAAATAAGTTGTAGCGTCTATACATGATTTTAGACAATTGTTATCTCTTGACCTAGTTTTTAGAATTGAGTTAAGCCTAAGGTCAATTCTTAAACATGGTATTAGAGCTATTTATTCTCGATATTGAGCTACCCAATATTATTGGGGCACCCATTTTATGTCATTTCATGTTTTAGATATTCAATCATTGGGCATGTGCGAGGTGTATTAGTGTCCAATATTGATAAAATAAATAAATTATGATCTTTATATATAGTCTTGGGCAACTGTCACTTCAAGAGCTAGCTTTTGGGGTTAAGTTAGGCCCAAAGTATTACAAAGAAAACTTAATATTAGTAATAAAATAATAAGTGATAAAGTAAAAGTTGTCCCTAATAACATACACTGAGTGATAATATATTTTATTTTGTCATTAATGATAATTTTTGAGTAACAAAATTTTTTATCTTGTCACAAAATGACTCAATAGTAATAAAAATTAATATTTTAAGTTGTTGCTACTAACAATTAGTAACACCCCTATAGGAACAACTTTATAACAATAAAATTTGTCACTATACTTTGTGGCAAAATTTTTATTATTAGCATAGGTATATAATTAATTGTCTATGGTGACAACTTGAATACCATTTTTGTCACTATTTAGTTTGTAAAAAACATTAAGGTGACACGATTAATTTTTTTGTCATCTAATATACATAATTAGTGACAATTTTTGCATTATTACTTACTATTTTGTCACAAATTTATCTTTTTCTTGTGGTGAGGTTTATTCTTTCATATGATATCAGAGCCACTTATTCCCGATGTTGGGTTATCTAATGTTGTTGGGCCACCAATTTCATATAATTCCACGCTCCAAATGTTCATTTTTGAGTGTGCGCTGGTTTGTTAGTGTCTCATATCAATAAAATAAATAAGTTGTATTCTCTATATATGACTTTAGACAATCTTTACTTATTGAGCCAATTTTGGGATTGAGTTAAACACACTGTCCATTTTTAAACAAATGACAATCACTACAAAAAAATATAATATTAGTGTTAAAATAATAAGTGGTAACGTAAAAGTTGTCACTAATAACATGTGTTGAGTGACAATAGCTTTTATCTTATCACTAATGACCAATTTTAAAGTGACAAGAATTTGTCTTATTACAATATGACTCAATGGTGACAAAAATTAATATTTTAAATTGTCAAAATTAACAATTAGTAACACCCCAATGACAACAACTTAGTGACAATAAAAATTGTCACTATAATTTGTGACAAGATTTTCATTGTCACAATAAGTGTGTCATTAATTGTCTATGGCACTATTTAGTTTGTAAAAATCATTAAAATGATAAAATTAAATTTTTTGTCACCTAATATATATAATTAGTGACAACTTTAGTATTATCACTCGCTATTTCATTATTAATTTATTATTTTCTTGTAGTGAATGTCAATAGATAGCCTTGACATAATTGTAGTACGTATAACCATAATATATTCTATGATCTCCAAAATTTCCCCTCTCAGTTGTCACTGGTGACATATGTTATACTACACCAGTAGAAGAAGGTTAAGTAATTTAATTAAGATTTTAAACAGGCAAAAATTTTCCTCGATTCTATTTCAAAAAGTTGGCAATTGTGGTCTTGATCATTTACTTGATTTCTTATTTCGAAAAAAAAAATTAATTCTGCTATAAAGTAAATTTAGAAAATTGAATTTAATTTTTTAGAGTATTTTAAGCGAGGAACAAGAATGGATTCTATGATTGATATTATAGCTTTCTATTTTTCAAAAACTTTATTTAGATGTGAATGTATCTTTCTGAACAAGTTTCACATTACAATTGTATGAATACATTGGATATATGTGTGTATATATGTAATATATAAATTTGACATAAGAAATAAATACACAACAACAATACAACAATTTTTTTTTATCCAGTGGCTAATTGACCCAAATATTGATAACATCGAATTACATTTGTATATTTGAAGTTTGAGATTTGAAGCTTAAAGAATTAAGTATTTGTATGTGCACTATTTAAATAAAAAAGAAAAAAAAAACATTTTTGATTAAAAAATAAAATAACTAGCAAGCAGAGGCTCAAGTTTAACGGAACGTTTATTTGAATTAAACTTTAGAATTATTTTAGTTATGAAAAAGTTCTTTCTCCTTGTTCTCTGCCCCAATCACTAAAGTCTTTTCACTAGGTTGTTTTGACTTTTGAGACTTGATTCTCAGTTGTGCTTCAATACTGAGCTTATGGGCAATATTTAATTTACTCGGGTGACGAGTCTTCATCTGGCGCAAAGCACATTCAGTAGTGACAAAGTATAGTAGTTCAGGTTGGAATCCTAACATTTATATATATAAAGTACGAAAATTTAAACATTAATAAATTTTTAATATACATGAGACCGACCAACGATAATTGATTCTAAGAAGCCAAAGTTGTGTGAACAAATATATATATATATATATATATATATTTATATTCAGTAATAACAAATGAGCACAATGCACGTAAAGATGGGGAAAAAAAATTAAGAGAAGTAAGAAATTCAAATCTAAATAGTTATTCTCCATTCTTTATTTTGCCCACAAAACTGACCAGATTCAAGATTTATATTTTACAAGATTTATATTTTAAAAGATTAAAGAATTCTCTATATCCAACAAAAAAGGAGAGAAGATTTTGTGAATTTTGTTGATATACTGTAGGAGTGCACGCAATTGTTGTGGGCAATATCAACATAAAATGCGAACAACTTATCAACTATTTTAAAAGTGTAGATAGATAAAATAATAAATTGCATGGCAAAATATTTTTCAGTTCAAGCAATTTGAATTGTTTGGGTTCAATTAATTTGCCAAAAGCTAATCATATTATTTAAAAAAATTTGAAACTTTTAGTATTATAAGATGCGAGTAGCTGACCTTATAATATTAACCTCTTTAAGGTATTGTTCACTTAGAACATATAATTTGGGATTTTGTTATTGTGTAAAGGTCACTCGATGAATGACAGAGGTGAACAACTTATCAACTATTTTAAAATTCTTAATTCTTTTGATGTTAAATAAAATTTAGTATAATCAAAAGTCCCCACATCACGAGCAAAAAGAGATATATGACTGTTGTTTCTGACAGATAATGACATTTAATAATTAAATTATTATACTAAATATAAAAAATCAAGTTCATGAAATATTATATATGGATATTTGACATTTAGTACTTAGGTTGTCATTAATGATGAACTAATATAAAATTGATAAAGCAAATTAATTAAATATTTCAATTTAGGCAAAATGCATATCCAATATTATACCATAATGAATGACAATATACATATTAATCCCGTTCTTCTACATTTTGTTATTCATGAAGTTACAAATCAATAAATAACATTCGTACGTGGTCGTTGTAAGTTTTATTAACCCTCAAGTGGGTCTATCTTCGGTAGTGGGTCAACTAAAAATTATAATGATGTAGAAATATGGGGAGAATTTCTAAACGAAATTAGTAAAGTCATTAAATTTGATTGGTCAACTTTAAAAATGAAATTACAAATTAAAAAAGGTTTATATTAATGAAGAGGAGATCTAGCAATACTAGAACTTTCACGTCAACTCTGGCAAAAAATTGCCGAATTCAAAAGGTTAAAATGTTTAATTTGGAGTGTTAAAAGAAAATAACATCTATTTATAGGTCGTTGACATCAATGTTTGTGTCATCTTAGATTATTTGAGAAAATATTTTGAAATAAATATATTTTAAAAATAATAGGAGGACCATGTGAAGAACAATATTAGAAAATATTTTATAGGATGCATTTTCTCAAGAACATTATGTTTGACTATATTTCTCTATTGTAAATATTTTTATGTAAGTTTTAATATATTTGTGGTGTTATACCAAATTTTCATGCTAATATTTTTTTCTGCATAAATGTAATGATTGGAAAAAGTATATTTATATTCAAGTAATGATTGGAAGTATAAGCACATATTTTTATTAATGTAAAATTATATAATTATGTCAAAAGATATATATAAATATATAATAATTATTATAATTAAGTTTTTTTAAAATATTTTAAGAAAGGAATAGAAAATTATTAGTTATTAGATTTCATTTGTCGGAAATAAAATATAATTTCGTCAAAAACACCAAACATAGCCAAAGGTGTATGTCTCTAGGCTCCTCGCAGTTTACCAAATGTTCGGCAATTTTTTTTTAATAACAAAAATCATTTAATTCAATTTGTCAACTTTGAAATGGTACAATATGGAGAGGGCATGTACAGCATACCATGGTCACATTAACATAGGTCTTAGACTTGATATAGGATCCAGCTCAAAAGCCTAGTGATTAAAAAAAAAAAATTGGTCAAACTATTGAACTTAATTTTGAGTTAGTACATGTTAATGAATTGATTTGAAAATACAATACACAATCATTTTGAGTTAGTACATGTTAATGAATTGATTTCCACATATTCTCATTTACATAACTTTTAATACAAAAATACAATAACATCGAAATACACCTCATTTTCAACAATACACAATCATTTCATTTTGAACAAAATGTTCAAACAACATTTTATTTTCAAACTCATATTAGCTAATTTTTTACTTATTCATTTTGTTGGAAAATAAAAACACCTATAGAAAACAAAACCAACTGAACTCTAACAGATTATCTCTACTGGATACTTTAAGAGATTATTTTTAATGGATGCTTTTGTAGAAAACTTGTATGTCTATCAAAAAAGAAAATTTTCAAATAGTCATGTCTATTTGGCACTACATTTCAATAACTACAAATACAAGCTTAAGTCCTTTATTTCCAACAATTTACTACAGAAGTAAAATTTGTTTGCCTCTAGCATTAAAAGATTTTGATTTGCAAAAATTCTAACACTCCTTAGTTACTTTTTAATGTAAACTTCAAAATTGAAAAGGATATGATTATAATAAAATTATGGATACTAGTATTCAAATATGCATCCCACGGCGGATCAACTTTGGCGCAATTTCCCTGGAGTTGCCTCAAAAATGACAAAAGGACATGACATCTCTTGATGGGCAACCAGGATTTAATCTGTCAAGTTTTGACCAGGATTTTGTTCCTTCTCAACTTTATTACAACTTATGAGGCAACTCCCCTTTGCATTTCCAGGATTCTTATCCTTACACATGAATGATAATTTTTTTTACTTTCTGCTAACATCACCTCTCAACTGAAAAAAATGCAGTTTCATTTAAGACAAATACAGAGTAAGAAAAATACTTAATCTGATCATATAAAAGAATTTTTTGGATTGATATCTCAATAATTCATACCTCACATTATTAATAATATTTCAGTCATAGCATAGAATTAATAAACTTTCTTATATTTCCAATTAGTTCTATTTTGTTATGTTTACGAAACCATATTCACCTGCAAGCTGCCAAGTCTGGATCGAAGAGGGATCAATTTTTTACATGTGAGTTCAAATCCAATACAATTATTGGCACGCGTTTCACCTCAAGAAACACTATAAAAAAAATTTAGGTGTTCATCATGAAAAAATTGCTAAAATATTAGTCCACACTTATATTAACAAATTATAGCTATAAATGTTAGTAGCAAATGTAATTTTTTAAAAAGCAATAAAAATTTTTAGCCTTATTTGTTGGAAGTACAACAAGTTAGCTATGTATTATTCGTACAAAAATAAATATATATATATATATATTTATATATTTATATGTATGAATAATGATCATCAGTTACGAATTGATTGTAATAAGATTAGCTACGAGAGTATTTATTTTGAATTTAATTAAGTTAGTTTCGTAGGTAAAACTACAATATTTTAGTATTGGCTATGAATTTGTGGTTGCTTCCCCAATTTTCTAAATCCATACAAATTAATTATAGCCACTATATATATATATATAATATGTTTTTTTCTATGGAAACTTGATTTAAACAAATTGATTAATTCCTAAGTTTCGTTATCAATGGCCACTTGAGACCTCTTTTCTCACTAATGTTTCATCTTTTATTTTTATATTATAAATTAATGAATACCAAATATATTGAATATATTCTAATAAAGACATGTAATTGATTGTAGATCAAATTCACTTGTCATGAAATACTAGTTGGACTACAAGATCTAAAATAACGTGAGGCTGCGGCCAGAAGTGATAGGCATAGCCTTCTATAAATAGTATATTTTTTATTTTTCTTGCTAATTGCTGCGAAGGAGGGTAACATTTCTTTTGACTTTATGCCACAATTCCTGATGTAACCAAACATGATGGAGGGTTCGGCACCCCCTAATTGCTATCTCTACTCTGATCAACTTCTTTCACCAAGTGGACTTTCCTTACTTATAAATAGCTTAGTATTTCTGGCTCGTTTACTCATCAAATTATGGCTTTCACAACTAAGAATGCCATTCTTGTTACCTTTCTTTTAGCATTCTGTTTACTTGTGGATATCTCCAATGCAGAAGTATGAAAAATTCTATTTTTCTCTTTATAATCGAAACAAATACAATAAATGTAACTTTTTTCATTATTTGTGCAGTGGTTTACTCATGGAGGCGACATCACCAACAGAAGGAACGCCGTGGGAGGAGCCATTAATCCAATCTCAGTAAGCTTGGGCTTGTTGAGACAAAGATGGAAATTTTCAGCAGGATTTGACATAACTGCAACACCGGCAGTGGCTGGTGGGGTAGTCTACTTCCCGTCTTGGAATGGAAATCTGTATGCAGTCGACGCCAACAATGGAGCACTCATCTGGAAACAAAGTTTAGGCCAGTTGACAGGCATACCGCCCACAGGACGATATGTCAATGTGACGGTCTCACGGACCACGCCAGTGGTGGCTGATGATCTCCTGCTCGTTGGGATCTATGGGCCAGCCTACGTTGTTGCTGTAAGACGCTCCAATGG
Organism: Jacaranda copaia; assembly: GCA_014898725.1. Lineage (NCBI taxonomy): Eukaryota > Viridiplantae > Streptophyta > Magnoliopsida > Lamiales > Bignoniaceae > Jacaranda > Jacaranda copaia. The sequence continues at coordinate 318,406 of JACGDI010004216.1, forward strand.
ACAACTTGTCTGGTCCACTCAGTTGGATCCAGGCCCGCTGAGCCTGGTGACCGCATCTGGAACTGTTTACAGGGGGTTAGTTTAGTTTATTTTATAGGGTTCGAATTAACGAACACCTGGCATGCATGTATATAAATAACAATAAAAAAAATCCATACACAAAGGTCCTGATTTCGGATTCAATGTCCTATGTTTGTTTCCAGGGGATTCTACGTGGGAGTATCGTCCCTGGAAGAATTATTACCAGCGGGACAATGCTGCACTTTCCGTGGAAGCCTGGTGAAGCTGGATGTAAAAACAGGGAAAATATTATGGCAGACTTATACTCTTCCTGACAACGGCGGCAAGCTGGGAGGTTATTCTGGGGCGGCAATATGGGGCAGTAGCCCGTCCATCGACACAAACCGGGGCCTCGTCTATGCAGGAACTGGCAATCTGTATCTTGCTCCGGCGGATGTTCTCCAGTGTCAGGCTAGGCAAAACAATCGAACGACGCCGCCAAGCAGCCCTGATCAGTGTTTCGGGCCAGATGTTCACTTTGATTCACTGATGTCTTTTGATATTAATACGGGGAAAATTGAGTGGGCTAGGCAACTTGGAGGGTATGATGTTTTCTACTTTGCGTGTTTGGTTCCGAACAATCCGGATTGCCCCCCCGGCCCGAACTTGGATGCGGATTTTGGAGAGGCCCCCATGCTGCTCACCATAATTTCAAATGGAAGGTTGCGTGATGTTGTGGTAGCAGTGCAAAAGAGTGGGTTTGCTTGGGCCTTAGATCGCGACAATGGCAACATAGTTTGGTTCACGGTAAGTTTTTCAAGTTCTAAATAGTGGTAATTTAGTCAAATTATTGCTCATGGACTCCATGTTCATTATAATCCAACTCAATCCAAAGTCAAACTATTTATTACCACTGCATCATAAATTGGGTTGATTGCTCGATTAAGTAGGGTTTTAGGCTTTGGATTTGAGACACAATAAGGTTAGGGCTGTAGGGTGAATCCCAAAGATACCCTTCGAAACTTTAAATCAGTATTGGTTGGAAAGGTTGGAATTAAAGTTTTGTATTATAAAATTATAATTTAAAAGCTTGCCTATGCTATTCATTAATTAGGAGATTTATATTTATTGATGGATATGACTTTGCATTAAATCTCAATGGCTTACTAGGATGGTGCTATGTTTGACTATTGGATGATTGAAATTATGGGTCGATGTCTTTTGGATCAAGTTTGTATCTGATCTACTCCATCATTGAATATGTGGATTCAGTGAAGTATTTGAGCATTTCTAAAGCAGTGCAGGGGGTAAAAATGTAATCCCCGCATTGACCCAATTTTAATTAGTTATGTGCCTCAATATTTGAATCAATCATAGGACTAAGGTCTTGAAAATCGGATCGGACCGGCCGGTTCGACCGGTCCCATCGGTGACTGGAGGCCAGTCCGATTTGATTGAGCCATAAAAATCGGAAGAGGTCAAAACTGATAAAAAAATAGGTTGAACTGGTCAAAACCAAACCGGTTGAACCGGTTTGGTTTTGTTTTGAAATTTTTAATTTTTTTAAAAAAAGAAAAGAGAAAATTATGTTGAAGATGATGATTAAAAATTTTGGACATGTAATTTTTTTAAACATTAATTTATTTTTTTGAAATTTAATGAAGTGGTAGTTATATACTAATGTTTATATTTAATTTATTATTTTATTTTGTTTAATTTCTAAATTATATTAAATATTTAGTATGGAAGAATTTATTTTTACTTGAGTTGAAGTATGAAACGAATGATTATTTAAATTAATGTGAAATATTATTTTTTATTTATTTATAGTTGATTAATTTTTAAACATTATTATTTTCTAAAAAATGTATTTCAAAATAAGTAAGTTAAATTTTTTTTCTAATAATATTCTTTCTATATCAATTGAAAGTTTTATTTTTTATTAATATTAAAATATTATATATATTTATAAAATTAAATATAATTATTGCGTTATTATAGTGTCATACCATTTGACTATTAATTGAACCGATTGAACTAGTAATCTATAATGTTATTAGTTCATTGTCCAGTCCGATTCTGAAAACATTGCATAGGACAATCAAAAGTTGCTCGCTACGAACAACTTGAGTTGAATCTTACCAATTTTTGTGATCATAATTTTGTCCCAAGAATTGATTGGCTTATAAACATTTCTTGATGTTCCACAGAAAGCAGGACCTGGATCCCTGGAAGGAGGAGGAGTATGGGGTGCAGCCACGGACGGATTACGCGTCTATACCAACATAGTAAACGGCGACAGGCTCCCCTTCACCCTGAAACCCTCCAGTCGAACCACCACGGCCGGTGGATGGGTGGCAATGGACGCCAACACCGGAAAAATCCTCTGGACGACTGCCAATCCAAGCAATGAAACAGCCCATGGGCCTGTGACCATAGTGAATGGAGTCCTCTTCGCAGGGTCCGTGGCACCTACTGGCCCTGTCTATGCAATGGATGCTGGGACAGGGGCTATAATTTGGTCTTTCGACACAGGCGCCACCATTTATGGAGGAGCATCCAGCAGCTACGGCTGCATCTATATCGGCCATGGATATTCAATAGGTCTAGCAAAGTTCCATCCAACTTGGAATAGCGGGAAATATCTCTTCGCCTTTTGTATTCCATAAATATCGGATTCTCGGGAAAATCTGCGAGAAAGCAAACAAATGTGGAAGCAACAATGAAAGAAAAGATCTTGTTTGGACACTATAAAACATTGAAAATATTTTGTCTCGTTAATGTCAAGGGACAACCGAAGTTCCCCCAAACACTTCACTGCAGTACCACTAGTTAGGGGACTCTTTTCCAGGGAAGTAGTCTGAGGGAACTTCAGTTGAGACCTGACTTGTTTTTCGATATTTCTTATGTTAATTAGGCTAAGACTCGGAACCTATATGTAGAAAAGCTAAATATTCAATACGACGAACTGGAAAAGAAAATAATGCAGAACACACGAACCCCTTCTAACAGGAGCACTTTTCATGCTAGGAAAACAAGGTTGGGTAGAACCATGCGGGAGTGTGAACCTGGTCAGGAATGTAGGTTAAATAAAGAAGAGGGAATAATCTTAGCAACAATTGACTGCAACTGCAGTCACCTTTTTCAGCCTTATTATCCATGAAATTGTGATCATTTTAGTTAGTTTTACTTGTACTTTAAACGCAATTTTTTAAGCAGTTCTTTGTGAGCGTTTCAACAACTGAAAGTGTCTCTAAATCCATTTATTGCGACACGTTTTGTAATGCTTTTCTCTAGTATTGATATCTGGCAACGAATACGGAAAATCATCACAACAATTGTTACAAGTTGGAAAATGGAGGCCATGGATATATTCTGACAGTGCCATTTTATGTCTATGTTCTTCACTTATCCCATGGCTGAGCCCAGGTTCATTGGCTAGTGCTTTTAGTATTACGTATGTTTCCTCCATAGATTCCTCAAAAATCTCAGGTTAGAACAAATTTTGCCAGTTCATGCTGTACATTTTCAAACTATAAATACTAGTCTCAGTATGCATTCATCCCATGGAAAAAGTATACGGGTCATCAGGTTTCCCCTAGAGTTCCCCCAATCACTTCATTGAGTATCTTCTTCGGAGATTTGTACTTACTGAAGTGTTTGGGGGTACTCCTGTGGTTATCTGATACGATACAGAGTTCGAAAATTGCAGCAGATCGATGGATAATGTCATTAAGCCCATTAATTGGGCTACTTAAGGTAATCTTGCCAGGTTGAACTTATGCAAGGTTAATGAGAATTCTAAGAGCGATATACCTTGAGAGAAAAGATGATTTGATAGTGATTTTTTTGAGAAAACTCCTATTTTAAAATTCTTTTGATATTCCATTTATAAAATATATACAAAGTGAAGATTCATTAAGTAATTTTTTCTTTATATTTTCTCCCTAATTTAATTTCTTGGTCCAAAATATATTTGGATTTCGGACTGAAGTTAACGGGCCGGTCAAAGCTGCAGATTCTTACAAGGAATGCCACAGAAATATTAGCCGAATATTGCAGCAATATATGATCGATGCTAACAACATGTGTTTTTCTGTCATGTCAGATTTTTCATGTACAATTGTACATTATACAATGAAATTAATTATATAATTTTTTCTTAACCCTATATTTGGACTTAAGAATTTAATGAGAAAAATACTAAGGAAAATATTTTTCATACTTCAAACAATGTATCTTTATATTTTAATGTTTGCATATTTATATATATATATATATATATATATTTGGCCTTTTCCTCATTAATTTCCTTAGCCAACCATAGCATAAGAATTTGTTCACTCTCATATACTGATTACGTCCCAATATTATTGCTAGTTTGATATGAACATTTAGATTTTTTTTCTAAAAAAATGAAACTCAAAAATAGTAGCCAAAATTAATTATAATGTTAAATGAGCCACTAGTAAAGGAAAAAACTTTTTTTTCAAAAGGCTTGGCAATTTTGATCCTATCCGCGGGTACCCATTCCGACCCATGCTATCCTACTTAGCATGGATTAAATCGGTTTTAATGAAAATTTTATGGGGGGCACAGCAGGGCCAGATTTACTTTTTATATTTTATATATTTATATATAATGCATACTTTTAATACTTAAAAAGATAAAACAAAAAGTAACCCTGTTTTGTTGACTATTTTTAATTGATATATTTGAATATTTTTGTGTTTGCAGATTTTTTTTTAATTTTAATAAGTTTGTTGAATTTTTTTTTGCATTAGCTTTTATGAGATTGTAATTGAATTATCAATTTAAGGTTAATTAGATATTTTTTTTAAAAAAAAATAAGAGTGTGACTTGTGAGAAAGCGTAGGACAGTTCTGAGTTTTACATAAATCGTGGGGTGGGGTGAGTATTTTTAAATTTAAAACTCATGGATGGGACATGGCCGAAATGAAACGAGTTTTAATTTTTTTTTTTTTATAAGTTCTGTGCCGGTTGGTGTCCAAGAAAAATGGGTCTCAGCCACCCCAACGCCAAGCCTAAGTAGATATATTCAATATTTTTTAAGGAAAAAAACGCTAATATTCAGCAACTATAAGGATCAAATTCTTGTAATCTCCGTTTTTTTTTCTTATCCCACTTTTTTTATTTAAACTAACTATCGAGCAACCATGCTGTTAATCTAATTAGAAGCGCATTTGGAAGATATAGATCCTAATTTCAATTGAATTTAATTGCAGTTAGAAATCATAAACTAGGTACGTAATCACCACCAAGAAACTTGGATTTATTCATACAAATAACGTCATAAAATTTGGGAAAAATAAAAATACCAAGTATTTATATCGATAAAATATAATCAAATAAACTCCTCACTATTCCAAATTTATTGTTGGCATTTTCTTTTTGGTGCATTTCAAACTATATTTTTAAATTCTCTCAATTAAAATATGACATGACACAACTAACTCGCCACAGTTATAGTACAAAAATATCGTAACTTAGTATATTTCAACTCTAATTTAAAACTTCATGTCAAATCAAAATAAACCCATTATTTTTGGACGGTGTATGTAACGAAACTTGAGAAAAAAGGAGTTTCACTTATGATCCCGTAAAGATTTTTAATCGCGAGTCTCGAGAACGGATTGGGGTGCATGCATGAAGACAAAAATAGCACCATTATTTTGATCTTTTAGTTTAAATTGTATTTTAAATAAATTGGTTGTATTTTTTATGTTTACTTTTAATATAAAATAAAAGATAAAAATACTAATTAAAACAAAACATTTGAACAATGTTTATTTTAAATAAATTTGTCATATTTTTATGTTTATTTATAATATAAAAAAATAAAATATTAATTAAAGACAAAACATCTAAACACGGATTTGCGTGCGATACAAATAACTCTCTTAGATATGCACATTATTAAAAAAAAAAAAAGGGAACTCTCTTAAATATGATTTTGTATGAAATCTGTCTGATTTTGTATGAAATCTGTCATCGACAGTGAATCTTTGCTAGGGATGAAAACGAATTAAGTCAACTCGTGAGCTTGATGAGTTAGTTCCAAAAGTATTCAAACTTAAGTCAAATAATTTTTGTTTGTAAGTTTATGAGCCTATATTTGTTTTAAAAAAAAATATTTACATATAAAAAATATAATAAAATATACTAATTTTAAGAATTTTTTATAAAATAATTTAACTTTTCAAGATTGAGCAAGCCTGAACTCAAGCTTATAGTTCATGACAAGTTCAAATCTAACAAATAAAGTCATGCTAAATCGAATTCGAGCTTAAACCTGAAAAAATGATCAAAATTCGCTTGAACTCGTTTGCATTCCTAATCTTGGCCAATATTAATAGCTGGCTTAATTAGGCTTAATTGGCCCAAGGTTTATACCGTAGATTTGTAGGAGCCTACTCCGGCACTCAGTGCTCACAACACAACTAGCTTAGTATGTTTCATCATATCGGGTATGGAAATAGATTGAGTCAAGGGAGGCATTGATTTAAACAGGCCAGATTTATTATGCAAATAATAAATTTGAGTAAAGCTTATTATTTATGATAGATCTCTTTTAAGATTTGGCCTAATATTTTTAATAAATTCTAAAATCATAATTTAATCTAAAACTCTATTTTCCACTAAAGGCTCCAAGCCTCCAACTTCACTAAAATATTACATAAATTTAAACCTTTAATAAGTTTAAATTTATAATAGGCTTGAAAATTATGCAAACTATGAAAAATAATAATTAAAAGGACAAACAAATTAATGTATTAGGCTATATGTGCTCCTTTAAAAGAATCTAAACTTAACTTATTTAATTAAAAAAAAAGTCATTTTTTAAATCTTGATCTAACCTTTTTATCAAACATGTTAGACCAAGTCATAAATATATTGACGTGGATCTATTTGTTTTTAATGAATTATAAGAGTATTGTCCAAATAGATAACTTTTTATAGAGTTAATATTTGAGCAAATTAATTTATTCCCGTCTATCCAAATGATGAATCTTAACTCGATAAAGAATTAGTAATAGACACGAAATCATTAATTGCAAAATACGTCTATCTAAATGATGGGTCTTTAACTCAAGAAAGAATTAGTAATAAACACAAAACCATTAGTTGCGAAATACATCAACGCCTTGTATGGTAAAAAAAAGTGATGCTATCTTTTTCAAGATTGAATTTCATATACAAATAAACCACGTAGTAGCAAGAAAGTGGATTTTCGTTGTAGCTACGAGGCCCCTAATGGGCGGCAGATAATTGTGATTATGCTGATACTTGTGGTCCTACAAGCTACAACTCCCTAAGAATCACTTTAAATTATAAAAAATATGGCTTTTCATCAATTTTGTAGTAGACTTGGAGGATATTTGGCTAAACTTATTTAAAATATCTTATAAATTCTCATATTTTATAAGATGTTTTTAAAGCTTATAAGATATTAGATATTTTTTAAAAATAAATTTTTAAAGTATTTGGATAAAATAATACCTTGAAACTTATAAGATGTTAAAGGCAATTTTGTAATTAAAATTATTAAAATTAAAAGAGCTTGTTAAAATCTTCAAAATAAATTAGAAACTTCTTACTATTTTAAAAAGAGCTTAAAAGCTCATAATATCTTATTTTAAAAACTTATAAGCACTTTTTAAAAAAAAAATTTACCAAATAATTTTTAACATCTTATAAGTTGTTCTGAGAAATGTATAAACTCACCCAAACACCCTGCTGTTTCAGTCAACGGGTTTCATCTTGAAAGTTAGTAAAGAAAGCTGCCTGCACCCCTCAAATTAATTTGTTGTCCTAGATTTTTTGTTTTAACCTCGATTTAGTCAGGATTAGAAGAAAATGGATATTGTCGAGGATAAATACACACAAGTTCTACAGTATGTACCTCTTTCTTGATGTTAATTTTGGCTAAGGTTTAGTACCCATTTTTCTTGAAAACTTGATCAACTCATGTTGGGAAAGCAAAGAGAAAGAACAGATCGAATTCGTATTAGCTAAAAAAGAAGGGAAAAAATGAAATTCGTATCAACAAGAACCATTCAGATGGGACCACAAGGTAAAATACATGGAATCATTTGAACCTGGTCAAGAATGTAGGTTAAGTTATTGAAAAGGGAATAATCTTGCCCATATCATCTCCATCTTTTTGGCCCATATCACTTTTCCTGCTTTCTTTTCTCCAATGCATTATCCATGAGATAAATCACCACAGCCAAAAAATTTATCCAATTTCGACTCTGATGCATTAAGAGGCTGATTTTGACCATAAAACCATCTTAACGAAATTATGATATATATAAGAAGTTGATAAAAATCCAGAGAATGGAGATATTCTAACCTTGTGATACCATATCGTTTGTTCTTCACTTGTCCCAAGGTTGCGGCCAGGTGCAAAACACTGCTGATTTTCATCTCCAGTTTTCTTTTTACCTGAAATTTCTACAGAGACCTGGAAAGTTTTCCAGGCCTGAATGATGCATTATTTTTGCTATATATAATAGTGTCAGAAAATGCATTTATTCATCCAAGAACTGTATCGAGTCATCAGGTTTCCCCTAGAGTTCCCTCAATCGCTTCATTGAGTAGTTTCTTGAAGAACAATATACTTACTGAAGTGTTTGGGGGAACTCCTGGGGGGATCTGATATTATAAGACAGATTCCAGAAATTGATCTGCATTTCCAGGGACCTGGAAACCTGAAAAAGGCTGAAGTTTGCAGGTCCCAGGAAGAATTCAGCTTCTAATAACTGAATAAAGGATCATCAGGTTTCCTCCAGAGTCCCCCCCAATCGCTTGATTGAGTGTTCTTCTTTGAGAACAAATGCCCACTGAAGTGTTAGGGGGAACTCCTGTGGCAATCTGATATGAAACAGAGTCCTAAAGCTACAACAGATCAACAGGTAGAGTTTGCATTGTCATTAGTGTTTGACTATTTTTTTTCAATTTGCCAATCAGAAGGTGAATAAGAGGATTTTGAGAAAAAGCAGCATACATTTTCATGGATACATGCTATGTGTATCAAATAAGATTTCATAAGCTTCTTTTGTAAAAGCTTGTCAAACACTATTTAACAGTTTGGATCTATTATTTTATTCTATATTTCATCTCTTCTTCGATTGTTTCATTTCATGGATACATGTTATGTGTATTAAATATTATTTTATAAAAATAATTAATTTAAAATTAGATACACTTTCTTTGTATTCTGGATACAGTAAGCACCAAACATGAGGAAAGAGAGTTTCCCACAAAATGATGTAAAGATTTTGATACAGCAGAGTCTCGAGACTGAATTATGGTGCATGCATGAAGACCAAAAGATGGTTCCAACCAGGCTGGACCATTATTTTGATCTTTTAGTTAAAATTGTATTTTAAATAAATATTCTATATTTTTAATGTTGATTTATAAAACAAATAAAAAATAAAATACTAATGAACATATTAACACGTACAAATTTGCGTGCGATAAGAATGTTGTTCTACAACCACATGTTGGAATTGCAACAAATAATACTTCAGATCCTTTATTTAAATATGATTTTGTTTGGAAATATGTCATGGGCAATTGGCCCAAGGGTCACATTGTAGATTTGTAACACTTTAGATCCTTTATTTATTTCAATTCATTTTTTTATCTCTTATTTAATTTTATAAATATATTAACATGTCTCTCGTGCCATGAACAAATTTAATTAATTATAATTAAAAATATAATTTATATGTTATCTAACTTCATGTAAAAACAAACTCATGAATAATGAAAAGTCATGATGAAATATTAAATCTATAATTCTAGTTGTTCTGAATTTTTATGATGAAATAAAAATCCATCAACATGAATATTGAAAATTATTCACTGAGATAAATATTAATATAATGATTTTGAATAAATACAATATGAGATTTTAGTTTTAATAGATAAGATTGTTGTATTAAAATAAATCAATTATTGAGATTTTTTATTTAATTAAAAAATTCAAAATTTTAGAAATTCAGAATTTGATCAAGATTGTATAACTGTGATTCCCACACCATTGTGCTATATAAAGTAGTATAGACGCCAACTATATTAAAAAAATTTGATAAAAATAATTAATTAATGGAGATCAAATACAATTTACACATATCATCAAGTTAGAATAAAACATAAAATATGACAAAGAATAGAATATCCAAAATGATTTTGTAGGTGCAAAAATCTGCCTACTTGGCAATCTATGCTCACAACACAACTAGCCAAATATGTTCCATCATTCTAGGTAACGAAATAAATCAAATTAGGTCAAGCCTTGACTTAAAATAGGCTAGACTTACCTGACTTTGGCCGATTATCTATGATAGATTTTTTATTTTTTAAGATTAGTCCTATTCTTTTTAAGAAATTCTAAAACATTTATTTGGCCTATAAGGTTACCTAAACATCTATTTTCTGTTAAAGTTCTAACTTTGCTTTGGCATTACACAAATCTAAATTTTTAAAAGGTTTAAACTTGTAATAGATTTGAAAGTTGTGCAAATTACGAAAACATAATAATAAAAAGAATAAACAAACCAACTTATTACGTCTTATAAGCTTTTAAAAGAGTCTCAGCATAGCATATTCAATAAAAAAACTGCTACTTCTAATGTTTAGACCTAACATTTTTATATAATAACTGATACCATAATTCTTCTGATGTGAAACCACTTATTAATAATAAATTGGTGAGAGTATTGTTCCAATATATAACTTTACTATCCCACAGTCATTTACCCCCATCTATCTAAATTGTAGGTTTTAACTTAGATTGAAGAACTAGTAGCAAATACAAAACTATCTATTCACATATATTTATTTGAAGAAAATGCGCAGCTAGTTCTACGCATCTAACCAAAATATCATTTCTTATTTTTCGATCTTCCCATTCATTTAATGTAGGCCCCTCTTCCATTAATTCTTTCCACTCTACAAACCAATTATCTAAAGTAATGCTTAAGTCCAGATTGCCTAATTGTTTTCGAGTAGTACTTGCACCAGTAGGGATATCTCAATTGCAAAAAGTATTAAAGCCCTATGTGGTGTAACAAAACGTAGGATGTTGTATTCTCACTAAGAAAGACAATAGGGCGAGTTTGTCAAAATTTGGGACCCATCCCACCTTAAATTTGAATCTTGGTTAGACGCAACAAATCCGTTTTTTATGTTCAAAAAAATTAAAAAAAATATTTTTAAAAAAATAATACCACCATAACTTTCTAAATATGATAAATTAATATTATTAACAAAGAATTAATTATTCAAATATTATATTTTAAGTTTTGAAAAATTATAAGTTGCAATTATTCCTATACATGTTCAATACATAAACTATTTATAATGACAATATTACTATTTTTATATAGAAAAAATATATAATATGCACATTTTCATATGTGTATATATATGAACACATATCGCATAAATATACATATTATAAATAAAATTAGTATATATGATATTTTAACATGGTAAATTCAAGGTTCATATTTAAAAATTAAAATTGGAGACTCACCACAGGACTCATTTATACTTTCAAAATTTGTCCCAAGCAGTGAGAGTTTTGGACAGGTCGGAGTAGAATATAGACCCATTACAATTCCTAATTTTCAAGATTCAATTTCAATGTCCAAATAAACCTCCAAATTGCAAGTGAATCTTTTTGTATGCCCCTAACCAGCAGCATAACTTATTTCCATTCATACACTATACTTTCATTGTACATTATACAGATAGTTGTGATTATGCTAGTATTTGGAGCACAAGCTATAACTCCCGAAAAATATCACTTTAAATTAGTAAAATATAGTTTCCATCAATCTAGGAATGGACCTATTTCAATCGATGAATTTCATGTTGAAACTTAAATAGTAAAAAGAAGCTGCCTTCACCCCTCAAATTAATTTGTTGTTCTAGAAATTGTTTGTTTAACCTCGATTTTATCAGAATTAGAATAAAATGGATATCTTGGAGGATAAATATATACACATGAGTTGTAGAGTAAGTAATTCCTTCTTGATGTTAATTTTGGCCACGGTTTAGTACCTATTTCTCGAAAACCTCATCAACTCATATTAAATTCGTATTAGCAAAAAAGGAAGGGAAAACCGAAATTTTTATTAACAAGAACCCTTCAGACAGGAACACTTTTAACCCAAGGAAGACACTAATAGATATTAAATTTTATTTTCAAAATAATTTCTTAGCATTTGATATAATAAGATTATGGAGCTTGTAAGATATTAGTAATGATAATTTTATAATTAATATAATTTAAATTGAAAAAAATTAATAGAGCTCATAAGAACCTAATACTTTATTTTGTAAACTTATAAAAAAAATTCCAAAATTTTATCAAACACTATAAAATTATATAAACTCTCAAATATCTTATAAGATGGTTTTAAGAGTTTAAGCTCATCCAAATACTAATGTCACAATATTTAACAACTCTTTTACCATTCTTTTATATATGCTTACCAAATTCGCAATTACACCATATAAGTTATACAATTGTCATTATTAATGTTTCATAAAATTTGTAATTCTTTTTTTTCCCCCCAGGATTGGCCACATTAAGGTAGAGTTGTCATTGTACAAAATTTACACTTGGGCAATAGAAAAAATTGCTCTGGCATTATCATCAACCTTGAGAAAATTATAAATGGCTTCTAAAAGTAGACCTGGTTTCAGAACTTTCTATTAAAAGTTCATATATATATAGGGATGGGTGGCTATCTTTAAGTCCCAACTTGGTACCAAACCAATTTGGCAGTGACACAATAATTAACAACTATTGAAACCTTAGTTGAAGCTATTTGTCACTTAGTAGAGTCCAATGCCAACGAATGCATAGATACAGAAGAATATAGGGGTAGGTGTGCATTTATGTCTACTATTTGGAATTTAAAAAGAAAAATATTGAGTACCAAATATGAAACATATTGATTCAAAGAAAAAAAAATGTGGCCACAAATATTATTTGTTGAAATAAATTAAATTGACATGAATATTTGCTCTTAATGATGAAATGTGACCGTCTGAATGATGGGGCTTAACTCGAGAAAGAATTAGTAATAGACACAAACTATCTGTTCCGAAATGCATCAATGTCTTGTATAATAAAAAAAGGTTGGATGCCATATTTTTAAGATTGAATTTCATATACGAATAAATCATGTAGTCGCAAGAAAGTGGATTTTTCGTTGTGCGCTAGAAGGTCAATAATGAGCTGCAGATACTTGTGATTATGCTAATATTTGGAGTCCTACAAGCTAAAACTCTCTAAGAATCACTTTCCGTCAAATATGGAGTGGACCTAGGGGATATTTGGCTGAATTTATTATAAGCTTCTATGTCTTGTAAGTTATTTTTGGAGCTTATAAAATGTTATTTTTTTTTATAATAAGTTTTTAACGTGTTTGAATAAAATAAGATCTTGGAGTTTATAAGATCTTAATAATATTAATTTTGTAATTAAATGTTTAAAATTAAAGGAGCTTGTTAAAATTTTCAAAATAAGTTAGGAACTCTTTACTTTTTTAAAAAGAGCTCATAAGCTCATAATATCTTATTTTAGAAGTTTATAAAATTTACCAAGTACGTTTCAACACCTTATAAATTTTCAAACATCTTATAAGGTATTTTAAGGAGCTTATAAATTCACCCAAACACCTTACTATTTTGGTCAACGAATTTCATCTTGAAAGTTAGTAAAGAAAGCTGCCTGCCTCTGCCTGCACCCCTCAAATTAATTTTTGTCCTAGATTTTCTATTTTAACCTCAATTTTGTCAGGATTAGAAGAAATGGATACCACTGAGGATAAATACAGACAAGTTCTATAGTATGTACCTCTTTCTTGATGTTAATTTTGGCCAAGGTTTAGTACCTATTTTTTCTTGAAAACCTAATCAACTCATGTTGGGGGATGTTGATTTTGTCTTGAAATTTGGGCTTAATTGACAAGATATAGAAGAAAAATGGAGCGAATGGAGCAAGGAGTTGAAATAGGCTCAAACACACACCTTGTGCATCCCTGCGCAAGTTTTTTGGGCCCCTCTGCCCAACATTCTGTTTTCTTGGCACAAGTCAATTTTGTGCATGCCTCGCCATGCGATGGATGTCCACCTCACCTAGGATTCTATTTCATGGGTATTTAATCAGTTTTCTTCTGGAATTCATTATGAGAGACACATACACAAGAGTTTTAGACTATTTTTAAGATAGTTTTTTGAGATAATGTCTAAAACGAGAGTATTAGGTGTTCATGTGAGATTTGAGGGATTCAAATTTTGTACTTGCACTTGATTTGAGTTTAATAAATTATTTTTTTTGTCAGGTGGATTAGGCACATCGCCGAATCATGTTAAATTTGTTGTCAATTGCATTAAATTTTTTTACTATTATTTCATAGTTGTGATTCTAGATCGTTCCAAGTTACAACAAATTGGTATCAAGAGCTGGGATTGATCATATGTCAACCATGAAGTACGAGGTAGAGAAGTTTGATGGAAAGAATAATTTTGGGCTGTGGAAGATAAAGGTCTACGCTCTCCTGTGTCAATAAGGTTTATAGAGAGCGTTAAAAGGAAAACATTTCTTGTCAAAAATGCTGAGAGATGAGGTGAAGGACAAGTTTATGGCGAAAGCTTACGGTACTTTGGTGTTATCATTGCTAGATAATGTATTGAGAGAAGTCACCACGGAAAGTATGCCAGCGGGACTATGGTTAAAGTTGGAGAGTCTATATATGATGAAATCCCTTACAAATCGGTTGTATCTGAAACAACAATTTTATAAGTTGATAATGAAGAAAAGTGCATCTATTACTCAGCATATTGATTATTTTAATAAAGTAATTCTAGATCTCACTAGTATAGATGTTAAAATTGAAGATGAAGATCAAGCATTGATTCTCTTGTGTTCACTACCCAAATATTTTGAGCACTTGGTCACTACATTGTTATATGGATGAGGTACAATTTCAATGGAGGATGTGAAGGCTTCATTGAATTCCAAAAAAGTTGAGAAAATATGTTTTGGGCAGTAATGATGGTAAAAGTGGGGAAGGATTGGTAGCGAATAGGAGACCAAGAGAAAAAGGAAAGAGTATAGGCCAATTGAAGTCCCGAACCAAGCCTAGAAATGGCAACAAGTGTTTTAGGTATGGTGGAAAGGGGCACTGAAAACAGAATTATCTGGAATGTGGAAACGTGAAAGATGTAGGTGAAAATTCTAATTAGAAACAAGATGATGTCGCAAGAATTGTAGAGGATAAGTCTGATAGTGGGCTTGTTCTCAATCATATCAAAAGCTTACTAAGCTCTGAGTGGATTTTGGATAGTGGCTACTCTTATCACATGTGCCCACATGAAGGTTAGTTTACCACTTATCAAAAATACGATGGTGGTAAAGTGCTTATGAAAAATGATGCTTCATGCAGGGTTGTAGGAATTAGCTTAGTAAGTATTAGAATACATGATGGTATAGCAAGGACCTTAATAGATGTGCACAATGTTCTAAATTTGAAGAAAAATTTGATTTTGCTGGGTACACTAGACAATAACAGCTGTGAGTATAAAGCTCGAGATGGGGTACAGTAGGTTTCTAAAGGTACACTACTTATCATGAAGGAAGACAACATGAATGACCTTTATATCTTATAGGGCAGTACAATTTCTAGTAGTGCAACGGTTTTTTCTTCAATTAATGATACTACGAGACTATGGCATATGCGGTTTAGGCATATGAGTGAGAGGGGATATCAGAACTAAGCAAATGTGGCTTGTTTGGTGGAGAAAAGATTGGAGAGTTGAATTTCTATGAATAGTGTGTGCTTGGCAAGCAACACAGGGTGAAATTCAGCACTGTGATTCATAGGACCAAAGGCATATTGGATTACATTCACTTAGATCTTTAGGGGCCTTCTCAGGTTTCTTCAAAGAGAGGTGCTAGGTATATGACTTCTCACGGAGAGTATGAGTGTACATGTTGAAGCATAAGGATGAGATATTTGTCAACTTCAAGAAATGGAAAACTTTAATTGAGAAACAGACATGAGAAAAAATCAAGCGCTTGATGACAGACAATGGATTCGAGTTCTACGACAAGGAATTTTAGGAATTCTATGATAAGGAAGAAATTGTGAAGCATCGCATAGTTGTACACACACCACAGCAAAATAGAGTTGCAGAATGGATGAACAGGACTATCTTGGAGAAAGCTAGATGTATGCTCATTAATGCTAGATTGTTCAAGGATTTTTGGGTAGAAGCAATCAATACTACTTGTTACTTTGTGAATATGTCACCATCAATTTCTTTGGACTGTAAGATACTAATGGAAGTTTCGTTCGGGTCTTCTACTGATTACTCAAATATGAGAGTGTTTGGGTGCCCACCCTATGCTTATGTTTGTGATGAAAAGCTTGAGCCAAGGGCTCAGAAGTGTATATTCCTAGGCTATACAAATGGAGTAAAGGGTTGTTATTTGTGGTGTAATGATGGCAAAGGCTCTAGGATGATTATCAGCAGGGACGTGACTTTCGATGAGTCTACGATGATGAAGAAAATGGAGTAGCCCGAAAGCAGTCAACAAGGCATTGAGGAGAAAGTGGAGTTTGAACTTGACACTCCACAAGTTTCAAAGAAAAAACAGAAGGTGGGAGATGAAGCCGGTGAAAACACATTATCATCTAACCAACAGTAGGAAAATAATTTACTACAAAACTATTGTTTAGCT
Organism: Jacaranda copaia; assembly: GCA_014898725.1. Classification (NCBI taxonomy): domain Eukaryota; kingdom Viridiplantae; phylum Streptophyta; class Magnoliopsida; order Lamiales; family Bignoniaceae; genus Jacaranda; species Jacaranda copaia. Next base: position 335,204 of record JACGDI010004216.1, read on the forward strand.
CACAATAGGGAAAGGAGGTAGATCAAACCACCACAATAGTTTGCATATTCAAAACTGGTAGCTTATGCATTGAGTTCGATTGAGGAGTTTGTAAGAGATGATCTAGTCTCATACAAAGAGGCAATTTCTAGGCTAGATTTTGATAAATGGATTGTAGCTATGAGAGAAGAGATGGAGTCTCTACACAAAAATAGCACATGAGAGTTGGTTGGTGTACCCAAAGGACAGAAGATTGTAGGTTGCAAATGGATCTACAAGAAGAAGAAAGGGATTCCTAGGGTTGAGGATGCTAGATACAAGGTGCGTTTGGTTGCTAAGGGTTTTACTCAGAGAAAGGAGTTAACTTTCATGAGATATTCTCCCTAGTTGTAAAACACACTTTCATTTTTTTTTTCTTTCCATGGTTGCTCTGTTTGATATGGAGCTTGAGCAGATGGATGTGAAATCAACGTTTCTGCATGGTGAGTTGGAGAAACAAATCTACATGAATCAATCAGAAGGATTCGTTGTTTTTGGGAAACAAAATCAAACATATTTTTTGAAGAAATCTTTGTATGACTTGAAGCAATTTCCCAGATAATGGTATAAAAGGTTTGATGCATTTATTACTAATATAGGATACACTAGAAGCAATTTTGATTGTTGAGTATATTATAAAAAATATAATGATAGCCTCTTAGTAAATTTGCTGTTGTATGTTGATAATATGTTGATAGCCTCTAGAAATATATATGAAATCAATATTTTAAAAACTCAATTAAGTGAAAAATTTGAGATGAAGGATTTGGGCAGCGCAAAGAAGATATTAGGCATGGAGATCATCTAGGACAGACATGTTGAATTGGTGTACTTGTCTCAATAATATTACATTAAGAAAGTACTAGAGCATTTTGGAATGGATAAGTCCAAGTTAGTAAGTACACCACTTTTAGCTCATTTCAAGCTCTCATCAGATGATTAATCGAGTACTGAAGTTGATGTGGAACACATGTCTAATATGTCGTATGCTAGGGTAGTGGGTAGCTTGATGTACGTCATGGTGTGCACTAGGCTAAACATTTCACATGCAGTTAGTGTTGTGAGCAGGTACATGCACAAGCTAGGAAAGACTCATTGGCAAGCTATGAAATGGATTATGATGTGTCTGAGAGGCTCTACAAATAGATGTTTAAGGTATAATCAATTGAATTCTACAGCTAGAATTATTAGCTATGTGGATGTGGATTATGCAGGAGATTTGGATAGCAGAAGGTTCAAAATAGGGTATGTGTTTTTTGTTTCAAGATATACGGTTAACTAGAACGTGATGTTGTAATCATCAGTTGCATTGTCCACAATAGAAGCTGAGTACATGGCTTTGGCTAAAAGCGTGAAGGAAGGTATTTAGCTAAAGGGGCTGATTGAGGATATGGGTATGGACTTTGAGGTTATTTCAATATTTTGTGACAGCCAAAGTACCATACAGTGGTCAAAGAATCAAACCTTTTAGTGGTCAAAGAATCAAACCTTTCATAAGAGGACAAAGCACATTGATGCGAGGTATCACTTTGTTCAGGATATGGTATCTCAAGGTGTTATTTTGCTTGACAAGGTTGGGACTAAGGATAATCCAGTAGATATATTGACTAAGGCTATTCCAGGAATCAAATTTGAGCATTGCTTGGATTTGTTTAATATTTGCAAACTTAGATGACAAGCGTTTTTGGGGGTAGAGAGAAAGAAGAAGGATGGTAAATTTCAAGTCAAGGTTGAAAATTATTGATTTTACCTTGAAATTTGGGCTTAATTGACAAGATACGGAAGAAAAATGGGGCAAAATGGAGCAAGGGGTCAAAATGCACTCAAAAACACGCCTTGTGCAACCTTTGCACAAGTTTTTTGCACTAGGGCGCAAACTTTTTGCCCAACATTCTGTTTTCTTGGCACAAGTCAATTTTGTGCTTGCCTTGGCACATAGCGGATGTCCACCTCACCTAGGACTCTACTTCACAGGTATTTAATTAGTTTTCTTCCGAGATTCATTATAAGAGACACATACACAAGGGTTTTAAACTGTTTTGAAAATAGTTTCTTAAAACGGTGTCTAAAACGAAGGTGTTAGGTGTTAATGTGAGATTTGAGGGGTTCAAACTTTGTACTTGTACTTGTACTTGATTTGAGTTTAATAAATTCTTTTATTTGTCAAGTGAATTAGGTACATCACCGAACCATGTTAAACTTGTTGTCAATATTATTAAACTTCTTTATTATTATTTCATAGTTGTGATTTTAAATTGTTCCAAGTTACAATAAGAAAGCAAAAAGAAAGAACATAATTATATCAAATTTGTATTAGGAAAAAAAAAGGGAAAAAATGAAATTTGTATTAACAAGAACCCTTCAGATCATGGGACCACTTTTGACCACCCAAGGAAAACAAGGTAAAATACATGGAAACAAATGAACCTGGTCAAGAATGAAGGTTAAGTAATGAAAAGGGAATAATCTTGCCTATATCATCTCCATCTTTTTGGCCCATGTCACTTTTTCCAGCTTTCTTTTATCCATGAGATAAATCACCATTGCAAAAAATTTTATCCAATTTCGACTCTGATGCATTAAGAGGCTGATTTTGACCATAAAACCATCTTAACGAAATTATGATATATATAAGAAGCTGATAAAAATCCAGAGAATCGAGATATTCTAACCGTGTGATATCATATCTTTTGTTCTTCACTTGTCCCAAGGTTGCGGTCAGGTGCAAAATACTGTTGCTTTTCGTCTCGAGTTTTTTTTTAACCTGAAATTTCTACAGAGACCTGAAAATTTTTCCAGGCCTAAATGATGCATTATTTTTGCTATATATAATAGTGTCAGAAAATGCATTCATTCATCCAGGAACTGTATCGAGTCATCAGGTTTCCCCTAGAGTTCCCTCAATCGCTTCATTGAGTAGTTTCTTGAAGAACAATATACTTACTGAAGTGTTTGGGGGAACTCCTGGGGGGATCTGATATTATAAGACAGATTCCAGAAATTGATCTGCATTTCCAGGGACCTGGAAACCTGGAAAAGGCTCAGCTCACAACGAAATTTCCAGGTCCCAGAAAGAATTCAGCTTCTAATAACTGAATAAAGGATCATCAGGCTTCCTCCAGAGTCCCCCCAATCGCTTCATTGAGTGTTCTTCTTCGAAGAACAAAATGCCCACTGAAGTGTTTGGGGGAACTCCTGTGGCTATCTGATATAAAACAGAGTCCCGAAGGTACAACAGATCAACAGGTAGAGTTTGCATTGTCATTAGTGCTTGGATATTTTTTTCATTTCGCCAATCAGAAGTTGAGTAAGCGGATTTTGAGAAGAAGCAGAATACGTTTCTAAAGATGGTTTGAAAAGCTTTTGACAGGGGAGGGGCTTGAAAAATCTTTTAGTGGATTAAAATAAGATTTTGAAGTGCATAAAATATTAATAATAATTATAATTTTATAATTAAGATAGTTAAAATTAAGAAACTAGTTAAAATTTTAAAAAATTAAGATCTTATTTTTTTAAAAAAAATTATATTATTTTAATATTTTCTCTTAAGATTTTATTAGCTTCTTTTGAAAAAGCTTATCAAACACTTTTTAATAGTTTGGATCATTTATTTTATTCTATATTTCATCTCTTATTTTATTTCATTGATACATATTTTATATATTTATATATAAAATATTTCCTTATAAAAATAATTAATTTGAAATTAGATACACTTTTCATGTATTCTGGACAAAGTATGTACCAAACATAAGGAAAAAGAGTTTTCCCATACGATGATGTAAAAATTTTGACACAGCAGAGTCTCGAGAATGAATTATGGTGCTTGCATGGAAGACCCAAACATGGTTCTGACCAGGCTGGACCATTATTTTGATCTTTTAGTTAAAATTGTATTTTAAATAAATATTTTATATTTTCAATGTTGATTTGTAATATAAAAATAAAATAAAATACTAATGAACATATCAACACGCACAAATTTGCGTGCGATAAGTAGCTTGCTTAGAATTTGTATGGAATTGCAACAAATAACTCTCTTAAATGTGATTTTGTATGGAAATATGCCATGGGCAATGGATCTTGGCTGATATTAGTAGCTCGGTTAATTAAGCTTAATTGGCCCAAGGGTCATGTTGTAGATTTGTAGCAGTTCAGATTCTTCATTTATTTCAATTCATGTTTCATCTCTTAATTTATTTTATGAATATCTTAACATGTTTGTTGTACTATGCACAAATTTAATTAATTATAATTAAAACTATAATTTATATGCTATCTAACTTCATGTAAAAACAAACTCATGAATAATGAAAAGTTATGGTGAAATATTAAATCTATAATTCTAGTTGTTCTGAACGTTTATGATGAAATAAAAATCTATCAACATGAATATTGAAAATTATCCAATGAGATAAAAATTAATATAATAATTTTGAATAAATACAATATGAGGTTTTAGTTTTAACAGATAAGATTGTTGTATTAAAATAAATCAATTATTTAGATTTTTTATTTAATTAAAAAATTCAAAATTTGATCAAGAATGTATAATTGTGTGTTCCACATTGTTGTATTATATAAACTAGTACAGCTGTCAACTATATTCAAATTTTTTTGAATAAAATAATTGATTAATGGAGATCAAATACGCTTTATATAAATCATCAAGTTAGAATAGAAGATAAAATATAAAATAGAATGGAATATCCAAAATGGATTTGTAGGTGCCAAAATGTACCTACTCAGCAATCAGTGCTTGCAACACAACTAGCTAAATATGTTCCATCATTCTAGGTAAGGAAATAAATTAGGCCAAGTCAATCTTTGACTTAAAATAGATCAAATTTATTTGAGTCTAGCCTATTACCTATGATAGATTTTTTATTTTTTAAGATTAGACTTATTCCTTTTAATAGATTCTAAAACATTTATTTGGCCTATAAGGCTACCTAAACATCTATTTTTTGTTTAAGTTGCTTTGACATTACACAAAACTAAGTTTTTAATAGGTTCAAACTTGCAATAATTTGCAAGTTATGCAAATTACGGAAATATAATAATCAAAAAAATAAACAAACCAACTTATTAGGCTTTATGGGCTTTTAGAAGAGTATCAATCTAAGCATATTTAGCAAAAACAATGCTATTTTTATTATTTTGACATAGCCTTTTTATATAACAAACAATGCCATAATTCTCCTGATGTAAAACTAATTATTAAAAAGAAATTGGTGAGAGTATTGTTTCAATATATAACTTTACTATAGAGTATTAATATCCAAAAGTCATTTATCCCCATCTATCTGAATTGTACGTTCTAACTTGGACAAAAGAACTAGTAATGAATACAAAACCATCTATTCATATATATTTGATTGAGGAAAAGGCGTAGCTGGTTCCACGTGTCTTACCAAAATATCATTTTTTATCTTTTGATCTTCTCATTCATTTCATGTGGACCCCTTTTCCATTAATTTTTTCCACTCTACAAATCGATGATGTAAAGTAATGCTCAAGTTCAATGTTTTTGAATATCAAATCAGATCGAACAATCGGATAGGTGACCTAAAGCCAATCTAGTCCGATTGAAACTCCAAAATTGATGGCTTTTTGAATGGATGAGAATGGGTCAAAAACGATCAAAAATTAGTTTAATTGGTGGTAGTTAGACCGATTGACCACCGATTCACTTATTTTTTTAATTTTAAAAATTAATTTTTCTAAAAAATTGAAAAATGTAAAAAAGAAAAGAAAAATTATGAGTTGAAGATGTTTCAAAATGTAATTTTTTGAAATATGAATTTATTTTCTTGAATCTAATGAAGTAGTAGTTATATGTAGATACTGATGTTTATTTGTTGTTTTATTTTGTTTTATCTTTGTTAGATTGTGTTGAATATTTAGTGTAGAAAAATTAATTTTTATTTGGATTTGAAGTATGAAATAACAATTACTTAAATTAATATTAAACATTATTATTTTTTATTTATAGTTGACTAATTGTAAAATAGCATTTTCCCCTCTTAAAGAACATATTTAAAAATGAGTAAGAATTGAAATTTTTTCACATAATTTTTTTCTATATCATTGAAAATTTTATTTTTGGTTAATATTAAAATATTATATATATATATATATATTTATAAAATTAAATATAATTATTACATCAGTATAATATCACACCGGTCGAACTGATTGAACCATTAACCAATAAGGTTGCCTATTCTTCATCTCGTCCGAATTTGAAAACACAGCTCAAGACTAGATTGACTAATTGTTTTCGAGTAATACTTACACCAGTCGAGATATCTCAATTACGAAAAATATTAAGGCACTATGTGGTGTAACAAAAAGTAGGATGTTGTATTTTCAATAAGAATGGCAATAGGTGAGTGAGTTTGCCAAATTTTGGGACACATCCCACCTTAAATTTGAATCTTGAGTTAGAAACAATAAATTTGTCTTTTATGTGCAAAACAATTTAAAAAAATACATTTAAAAAAAATAATATTACTGTAACTTTCTAAATATGAGAAATTAATTTTATTAACAAAGAATTAATTATTTAAATATTATATTTTAAGTTTTAAAAAATTAGAAGTTGCAAATATTACGGTACATGTGCAATCCATAAACTATTTAGGATGGCAATTTTACTATTTTTATATAGAACATAATATATATATATATATATATATATGAGCACATATTGCATAAATATACATATTATAAATAAAATTAGTATATATAATATTTTAACATGGCAAGTTTAGGGTTCATATTTAAAAAATAAAATTTGAGACTTGCTGGAAGACCTAATTTATACTTTCAAAATTCGTCCCAAGCAGTGAGGTTTCAGACAGGTCTAAGTAGAATATAAGCCCATTGCAATTCCAAATTTTCATGATTCAATTTCAATGTTTAAATCAGCCTCCAAATTATAAGAAAGTGAATCTTTTTGTAGGCCCGACGGCTAGGCCAGGCTACGTTTTGACTTAAATAGGCCAAGCTTGTTATGCAACTGATAAACCTAAACTTAGTCTATTGTCTATGATAGGCTTTTTTTTTAAAGATCAAGCCTAACCTTTTTAATAAATTCTAAAGTCGTAACTTGGATTAAAAGTTTACATAAAAGCCTTTTTTCTACTAAGGCTTTCAAATCTAAATATAAAATATTATATTATTTCAACAAAAAGCAATACTAAGTAATATAATGGATTCCACAAATGATTAATTAAAGAAATCAAATACAATTAGCGATTTAATATTATATCACTATTTTTATACTTTTATGTAAAGAAGGATAAACGAGCTGGCCTATTAAGCTTTGTAAGCTTTTAGAAAAGCATAAGTCTAGCCTATTTAGTTAAAAATGCTACTTTTTAAGCATTGACTTGACCTTTTTATTAAATGGAATAGGCCATAAGCCCCTAACAAGTAATCTAACCTATTTTCATCCTACTGACACCATAGCTTATTTCCATTTGTACACTCTACGGCTAATTGTAATTATACTAGTATTTGGAGTACAAGATATAACAGTCTAAGAATCACTTTGAATTCGAAAATACGGTTTCCATCAATCTGGGAGTGGACCTATTTCAGTAAACGAATTTCATGTTGAAACTTGATAAGTAAAAAGAAGCTGCCTTCACCCCTCAAATTAATTTGTTGTTCTAGAATTTTTTGTTTTAACCTCGATTTTATCAGGATTAAAACAAAATGGATATCTTGGAGGATAAATACACACGAGTTCTATAGTAAGTAATTCCTTCTTGATGTTAATTTTGGCCACAGTGGAATTGGCAAGGGTCCAATATATATAGTTTTAGCTTAACATCCTACGCCCTTAACAAATCGACGTGCATATAAGTGGTATTTTTAAATCATTCATAATTAAGTTAATCTACAATACTAATTTGTTCTAATTAAATTAAAAGGAAAATAATTTTTAATATGAAATGCCTTAATTATCCTTTTTAAAAGCAAATATATAACTAAAACAGAAAAAAAAAATAATAATTACCTACAAAATAGAAAAAGATCAAAGAAAAATGAATTTTACATTAAACAAACTGAACCCAACATCCCAAATTCAATTCTGCCGAATTGCCCACCCCACCAGCAGCTCCATCTTTGGTTCAATCCAACGGCTGCATTCCACACTTACTCTATTGTCTGGAATTCTCAACGCATCACGCAATTAATTAATCTTGCAAAACCCTTTCATTAATCCAATGATATGGCCTTTATATTAATATATACAAATTAAATAGTTTCTAACCAAACAGAATTGAAACTAATTAAACTATTGCACACGGATTTCATCAGAGTCATCAATCCTCTGAAGTCCCCTTCCCGACGAACCAACCAACGAAAACCATGCACGCCGCATAATTGGCCATGGTTTTGCTTCTAATTTTTGTTGACCGACGTGGCTGATACGTGCGGGGTGAAGAACAGAAATTGGAACACTAGTGGGGTGGGCAGCTCGGCAGAATTGAATTTGGGATGTAGGGTTCAATTTGTTTAATGTAAAATTCATTTTTCTTTTTTCTTTTTCAATTTTGTAGGTAATTATATTTTATTTTCTGTTCTAGTTATATATTACATTTTGAAAAGGACAATTAAGATATTTCATATTAAAAACTATTTTACTTTTAATTGAATTAAAAATGTTAGTATAGTAAATTAATTTAATTACTAATGATTAAAAATACCATTTGTACACTTGTTAATTTTTTAAGAGGTCTAGGATGTTAAGTTAAAACTATAGGTATCGGCCTCACAGTTCTGACTTATCATTATGTACCCATTTTTTAGCCATTTGTATGAGTTTGATTTGATCCCCATCTAATGGTTGATATTCATGGACTATATTGATATCTCAACAACAAAAATCCTAAAATAACCACACTTGTTGCATGTGAATTACACAATGGGACAAAACGGGGTAATTTACTACTTTTGTAAATCATAATAAGGTTTGTTGCCTTTTTTTTTTCCCACAAGATCTTTTGCTCTTTTCCATTTTCACATTGGGCAGAACCTAATTTGCCCATAAAAATTTTGATACAACAGAGTCTCGAGACAGAAATATGGTGCATGCATAAAGACCAAAAGATGGTTCTAACCGAGTTGGACCATTATTTTGATCTTTCAGTTAAAATTGTATTTTAAATAAATTTTTTATATTTTTAATGTTGATTTGTAATATAAATAAAAAATAAAATACTAAACGAACATATCAACACGTACAAACTTGTGCGCGATGAGAATGTTGTTCTACTACCACATGTTAGAATTGCAACAAATAACTCTCTTAAATGTGATTTTGTATGGAAATATGTCGTGGGCAATGGATCTTGGCTGATATCAGTAGCCCGGCTAATTAGGCTTAATTGGCTCAAGGGTCATGTTGTAGATTTGTAGCAGTTCAGATTCTCTATTTATTTCAATTCATGTTTCATCTCTTAATATATTTTATGAATATATTAACATGTTTGTTGTACTATGCACAAATTTAATTAATTATAATTAAAACTATAATTTATATGTTATCTTACTTCATGTAAAAACAAACTCATGAATAATGAAAAGTTATGGTGAAATATTAAATCTATAATTCTAGTTGTTCTGAACTTTTATGATGAAATAAAAATCTATCAACATGAATATTGAAAATTATCCAATGAGATAAAAATTAATATAATGATTTTGAAAAAATACAATATGAGGTTTTAGTTTTAACAGATAAGATTGTTGTATTAAAATAAATCAATTATTGAGATTTTTTATTTAATTATATGAACTAGTATAGATGTCAACTATATTCAAATTTTTTTGATAAAAATAATTGATTAAGGGATCAAATACACTTTACATAAATCATCAAGTTAGAATAGAAGATAAAATATGAAATAGAATGGAATATCCAAAATGGATTTGTAGGTGCCAAAATCTACCTACTAAGCAATCAGTGCTTGCAATACAACTAGCTAAATATGTTCCATCATTCTAGGTAAGGAAATAAATCAGGCCAAGTCAAGCTTTGACTTAAAATAGATCAAATTTATCTGAGTGGCCTATTATCTATGATAAATTATTTATTTTTTAAGATTAGACCTATTCCTTCTAATAAATTCTAAAACATTTATTTGGCCTATAAGGCTACCTAAACATCTATTTTTTGTTTAAGTTCTAACTCTGCTTTGGCATTACACAAAACTAAGTGTGTAATAGGTTTGGGGGGGTTGTTTGATGTCAAATGTGCATAATAATGGTGATTGTAATAAACTCTAAATTAAGTGAGATTGGATTCATTATTGCCATATTTGATATGAAAAATTTTCCCTTCAATTTCCACTACAACCTCTCACAATCAGTCTTGGGCATTTGATATCAATTACTATTATTTTATGGTAAAAAATGCCCCCGTTAAAAAGCCCTAAGTCGAACTACTTTCTCACTTCATGTTGTTCTTCCCCAAACTAGATAGACTCCTCCATTTTAAATGGTTGTTGGCCACAGATCAAACCCTTTCCCTAACAAAATTATAAGAATCCACGATGATAATCTTTCTCCATGACCGCAATCTCTTCATTAGCCAGTGATGCAATTGAGAGATACAAAAGCTTCGACCTACACCTAGAAACAGGTAATGCCAACAGTACCTGTTTATCTTAATTTTTTTTCCATGAAAAAAGATGGTGTTGAAGATTTTTGCTAGATTTTTAAGATTACTCTATGTATAATTGGTGCGAAAATGTTAACTTAATCCGTAAAATTTAGCAATGGTCAACCCATGGTATCTGTATCCTATCAAAGATAAAATCATGTTCTAGTAATTTTTGTTATCACTACTGCATGGAGAAGTCCCATGCCCACACACACTATCCTAACTTGTTATTAATAAAGTCAAACTACTAACTTGTTACATTAATCTAGTAGGCTAGCATTGCTCTGTGGGAGTGTTTCTACTTCTCATGAATTTCCATATTTAAGCTTAGATACTGTTATTTCTATTGTGCTATTGAATTCTTTTGGTTTTGCGAGGGATTATCAAAGCAACAAAACACAAGTTAGGTAGAATTGTTGGAGAATGGGGTTCGAAAACTTGGTACACTTTTAGGGCAAGTTAGTTATCCCTCTGACCTGATCAATTGAAAGGGAATTTTGTAATTTTTTGGTGCAAAATGTAGGTTCAAGAAGCAAGATGGGAAATATGCTTATAGTAGTTATCCATTTGTAATGTTCTTGAACAATTGATGGCACAAGGCTTTGGAACTATAATCTAAGAAAATAGAGAAGCATTATGATTAAATTGATTGAGCTTTTCAGACTTTTAACAATACAACGCCCCCCTAAATTGATTAAATTTATTGAGAAAGGTGTCTTAAAGTTGTGTTAGTTGAAATTTATAACATATAAATGTGGTGCGATTATGTGACTTCATAATATTTGATGAGGTTGAAAGCTGTGTTTATTGGATTGGGTTAGTGTTTTAGCTAAGTCGACTTGGCTAGTTGAATAGTCCAATTGAAAAATAGTTTTGGGTTGAGATCTGCAATCATGAGCAAATGTCAGAATAGCCGAGGTACCTTTGGTTAAGGCACTTCAACGCTCAAGTTAGTACTGATCGAGTAGATAAATCGAGCAGCAGAGTGAGAGCGTGTAGTAACGAATGGTATACCTTGAGGGAGGCTAGTAATAGAGTATTTAATACCTTCTCCAAATAAATGATATGTCGAAGATGCTACTAACATGTGTAGAGGGCTCCTGTCCTTGCATAGGGAGCTTTAGGTCATCTCCCATCTTTGTACTATTTTAGGTGGCATTACCTCCTACTTTTAAGGACAGAACAGTATACTAGTGATGCGCCTTTTGACAAGCGCAGTGATAGAGGTGGTACTAGGGTTGCGTGCGCCATTAATGCGAAGATATGCTGCCTGCTAGGACATTTAATGCGGCATAGATACGATTTGGTGTTGGAGCAACCTCGCTGGTCGACGACACAATTGACCATGGAACAGGTTTCAAGGAGTGAATAGTCTCAAAAGGGATGGCGCTCATGCTATCTCATCGATTAAGGTCAAGAAATGTGCTCAACCTGCAGTCTAGTCGAAGGGTGTCGATTGTGCTTATTGCATTAGCGACGTAGTAAACGGATGGTCGATCACAATCGATGGCCTAAATGGATCTTTGAGGTGAGATAGGCTTAGGAGCATGCACTTGGGCTAACAATTATTGGGTTGGGCCTGTTGGGCTACCCCATATCATGAGTCCCCTCCCCCCACTCATAATCTTGATTGAACTTGTTGATGGGAAATAACAGAGTGTAGTTATGTTGCTGATTGATGATTGAGTTTCCCACACCCGAGTGCTTATCAATAAACGTAGTGAAAACACTCATTTTACACTTTTACTACATTTGGTCTGGTTGAGTTTCAAATTCACAAAGCCTTCATCTTTCCATATCGTGCTTTTAGAGTTTAGTTAAGATCCTATAAGTTTCTTCCTTTAGCTCTAATTTTTCTTTAGTTGTTCGTTAAGCACATCGAATACTTTAGATAGTGAGATTTCTAGGTCATAGGGGCACCATTCCATAGGAAGGATGATGGTGAGAGTACGATTAGTAGCTCGTCGAGCTCTAGCTCAACCTCCATCAGCTCGAGTGATGAGTGGACTATTCCTAAGGGTGAGGCTAACCCAAGTAAGGTGCCAACACCGCGTGGCCGACTTTTCACACTAAATCATTATAGTGAGATTGTTTCAAAGATTACCCTAGTAAATCTGGTACACATTAGGGAGCTTTACCATGTCCCTATTGAGTATGAGCTTTTAGTTTCTGGTCCACGGAATAGGATGCATCGATCTCCAAAGGGGTGTATTACTATTTTTGAGAAAGGGTTTAGATGTGGACTTAGGTTCCCCCTTACGCCAGTTGTGATTAACCTGTTAGGAGGTCTGTATAATGTAGCCGCTGCCTAATTATTTCTTGACTATATATTACTTCGCCATGCTGATGCATCTATTCAACCAACTGGCCTTTTTTGATAATTTCTCCAATCTCTTCCACCTCCCAATATCCCAAAAGTTAGGTAATGTCGAAGTATTTGGGTTTTATTCCTCACGGCGTAGTTGCATAAAAAATTCTTAGTGACCCATTCTTCCTCCTACGGCTAGGAGTGAAAAAGATATTTTCTATATATTTGAGGGCCTTGGGGTTTAATATATTGAGGGAGTGGTGGAAGAGGCACGTTGAGATGCTAGAAAACCCAACCTCGAGCTGGCTAAACACCTTTATTCAAGATCTGATCAAATTTGGCCAAATGGAGGCCTCAGTACTAATTGAGAAAAGGTGTTTGGTACTGGTTGGCTTGCCACCAACTAAGCTGAACTTGCCAACAAGTGATTGACTAAGTAATTCTCTATCGATTGTTATGATTGTTTATTTCTTCTGTCTGTTTGCTTAAGTTTAATTATTTTTGCATTATCTTTTATATTGGCAGATCGAGAAGAAATAATGAACCACACTAGGCAAAAGCTGATGGCTTGGGCCTAAAAGAATGAGGAGTGTAGCCAGGCAATGGCTGCTCGACGAGAGGGCACTTCGAATGTGGCCCTAACACCCTTAGCTGTTAAATCAACTCTAAGAGTGCCGCCCACTCGACCAATGGCGACAACTGGCAGAAGCCCCACTGATCAAGGTAAAAGATAATTGGTCGAGCAAAGAGGCTTGGCTCCGAAGAAGACGGTACGCAACAAGGGTAAAGGAAAAGCTGTAGCAGCTAATTAGCCTTTGGGCTTTGACTTATTCATTAAGTGCAATGATGGTATACTATTTCAACTACCCAGGCTACTGTCACCCTAATTTGGGACGGAACCCTCCATGGTCATCCACAACTCTCACTCGATCATATCATTGGAGTTGATTAGGACCTCTATACTCAAAGTGATGATGGTTGGGCTTTTCACGTTTGACTAGAGAAAATTCATGGACTTGAGCCAGATTGGTGCGCTTAAGGCTCCAGTATACCATAGCAACATGGTAAGTGTATGTTTGATTCAAATTTCTCGTCGAATGTTATATGTAAGTTGATCATACTTTGTTGATGAGAAATTATTCTTTTCAAGTGAGCTAGCAGGCTACCACTTTTATCGCAAGTCAGAGTTAGCTCTGACCAACCAGGAGCAGCTGCAGTAGGGAAAGGACATGGAAATGATAAAAGTATAGCTTGGGTCATCCCAAGCCAGGGTAGACTAGCTGACAAAGGACATCATAAGACCTCCATGAGCAACTCGTGACAAAAGATCAATGGCTAATCCTGGCCATTCAAGAAAAGAGCAAGATGGGTGTGTTGTTGCACCAAGCTCGACTAGACGTTTAGCAAAGCTATAATTCTGGTCGAATGGTGGGGCACAATGCTGCAATATAGGAGGCCCGAGTGGAATTCTATAAGAAGCTCCCGCTGATGTGAATGGAGACTATGTAGCAATTCCTGCTATGCTTGGCCTTTTAAGATGCGATGGTAGTCTTTTCACTGGATGATGCGAGATTGCATTTGAAAAGGCTATAAAACAGCTAAAGTATTTTGTTATGCCTTTCGATCAGAAGACAAAGACCACATAAACCCCATTCTAAATGAGCAATTGCAGCCATATCCTGAGCTTAAGGAAGCAGTTGCTGAAGAGGGGGTGCAAGGGATATTCTGATTGAGTCTATAACTGCTTTGCAAAAAAGATAGATAAAGGTGGAAAAGAAGCTAGCTATTGTGGCAAACGAGTTCAATTTTGTGAACGACTTTACCTTTGAGATCTATGATGGTATGGTTGATGCAAGTAAATATTTGCTACACCCTGGCAACGTTCTAGTCAATGAGGTGGGTCTTTCTTGACTAGTGCTAGATGCTGTTTCCCCTATAGCAGCGAGGCTTAAGCAAGAGATTGATAGCCCCATGGTGGTTCCAATTCCATCCAGCGATGAGCTCGACCAAGCTATTGAAGAGAGCGCTCAAGCTGTTCGGGATGACATGCAAGATCGAGCAACCATTGATGTTTTCATTGCCACCAGGATTATGGTTGCTAGTATTAGCTATTTTACACTATTGTAATCTCTCTCTCTCTCTCTCTCTCTCTCTCTCTCTCTCTCACACACACACACACACACACTCTTTTTTTTTTGTAATGAAGTTTGTAATCAAAGATTCTATTTAATGAATAGAACTGTTATTTCATGGATATGTAGTTGGCCACTTTTATGCTTTACTTTGTTTTAACCTCTATAGTCTTGTCGAATGTGAATGGTTAATATCCAAATTAATTGACATAAATCTTATAACAATGATAGCATAAATGCACACAATGTTGGGGTCGATTAAGGTTATTACCGTTGTAAAGAAATGTGTGCTTTCGTCGAAATAGATTTATGTGTTTAATATTTTGTTACTGGATTATTTTTGACATCATGGTCGAACTGTATGGTCATTATTTAGATAACTTATCTGATGTAATGATGAGTCAAATTATCCCAGTATTTTCACAAGGTTCTGCTCGACTATGTAGTTAAAAGGTGACTGACCGTATTTAGGAGAATGCATTAAGTGATTTTACTTAGCGTTGTCGATTATGGAGTTGACTATGGGTGTTGAGAGTACTTTAATCATTGGCATGAAGCCATTACTTGGATCGACTATGGGGTCGACTGTTATTGTTGTCTGCAAAACTTTGATTCCTTGATTTGGCAGCTTGAAGTTGCTTCTTTGGTCCATTATGGGTCAATTGTAAACATTAGGTTTAGAAGTGTTGAGTTGGTAGCTTGAAGCTATTTCTGGGCCAACTATGAGGTCGAATGCAAACTTTGGGCTGAGAAGCCTTGATTTAGCAACTTGAAGCTACTTCTTAGGTTGACTATGGGGTAGACTGCAAACTTTGGGCTAAGAAGCCTTGATTTAGCAACTTAAAGCTACTTCTTGGGTTCACTATGAGGTTGACTATAAACTTTTGAATTACAAGGGAGGGGAGGTAGGGGTGATTGCTACTATAGTATTAAAAGTAAATAATAGTAAAATTGCTAAAAACTTTGTTTATGTCAAATAATACAACAACTATTACAAAGCTTTCATATATAGAATCTTTTCAAGTTGATGACATTCCATGGATAGGGAAGTTCGTAGCCGTCCATGTCCACTAGTCGTTATATATTATGCTTTGACACCTTGACAATAGTATAAGGTCCTTCCCATTTTAGGTCGAGTTTGCTGACTTTCTTAGATACTTCCACCATTTTGATAACCAGGTCCCCAACCTTGAAATGGTATAATTGGACCCATTTATTATAGTTTTCTGCCATCTTTGATCTATAGTGCTATATGGTATTATAGGCTTCTTATCGTTGCTTCTCAATGGTCTCAAGGTTGAGTTTTCTTTCAAATGTGTTCCTGATCAGATTGAAGTGAATTACTCAAGCTGTATGCTGTATAAGTTCAAAGGGGATGACTGCTTCGGAACCATAAACCAAACTATAAGGGTTGTGACTCGTGGTTGTATGGGGGTGGTTCTATACACCCATAACACCCCCCGAGAGGTCATTAGCCCAACTTAATCTAATATTCTCTATCTAGGCTTTCAAGTGGTCAAGAATAGTTCTGTTCGTCACCTCTGTCTAGCTGTTGGACTAAAGGATCCCAACTGAGGTAAAGTGTTAAGTGATCCTTAAGGCTTCGCATCAATTTTGTGTGCTCCTATTTTAAAATTGTATTCCATTGTCTAAAATAAAGATCTTAGGGAGATCAAAATGGCAAATAATGAATTTTCAAATAAAGGTTTTGATGGCGACATAAGTTATTTTTAGGACAACCTCAACCTCGACCTATTTGGTGAAATATTTGCCCGCCACAATTATGAATCTTCTCTGACACATCATCTTTGGCGTGGACCTTACAATGTCTATCCTCACTAGTCAAATGGCCAAGTGACCTATACATTAACCATGGATGCGGCAGGCTAGCACGAGATGTTCGAGTGAACTTTGTAAGATGGACACTTTCGAGCAAAGTCAATAGCATCTTTCAATAGCGTGGGCCAAAAGTATCCATCTTTGACGACTTTATACACAAGGGATCTTCCTCTTGAATAGTTCCCACAAATATCTATGTGAATATCTTGTAGGACCTCATGAGCCTAGTTAGGATTTAGGTACTTTAGAGGTGGTCCGGAGATCGATCTTTTATAAAGATGACTATGCTCATCGAGAGCAAACTTGGCAGTTTGCCTACAAAGCCTATGTGCCTCATTCTTGTCTTCAGGAACTACGCCCTAACTTAGGTAAAGCTTTATTAGATCCTACCAAGAAAGAATTATTTCCTTAATGCTCCCTACAAAATCTACTTGAGGATGTTTATTAATGTTTGTTGGCGATTAAGAAGGTTATCATTTTGTCTCTTATTTCTTTAGTTGAGTTGGAAAATTTAGATAAGGCATTCGCTCATTTGTTCTTTGATTGAGTTACCTGGCTGAGGGTGAACATTTTGAATGATTGCTGTAATCTTTTGATATCTGTTAGATACTAGCTCATCGTCGAGTCCTTAGCCTCAAAATTTTCTTCAACCTATTCCATAACCAACTAGGAGTCTGTGACTGCTGCTAGGTGCTCGACCACTTAGTCTAGTGCCATCCTCATTCCGGCGAGAAGGGCTTTCTACTTTGTCTTGTTGTTGGTAACTGCATAATCAAGCTTGAATGCGAAGTTATATTCCTCTACCAAAGGAAAACAGAGAGCAACACGTACACCACCTCTTGACGTGGTTGCTGACCTGTCAATGTACAAGGTCTAGATAAAAGGGGTATCACAATCTACTTAAGGACATTGACCTGCTCAACGATGAAGTCTACCAAAACCTGTGGTTTAATAGTTGTTCTAAGTTGAAAGGTGATGTCAAATTCTCCCAATTCAATGGCATATTTTGTTAATCTCCCAGATGTATCTAGCTTTGAGAGCACTTACTTCAACAGCTAGTTTGTCAGCACTATAATTGCATGGGATTGAAAGTATGGTTGTAGCTTTTGAGCTGCAGTGACTAATGTGAGGGCAAACTTCTCAATCTCTAAATAGTTTTATTCTGGCCCTTGTAATGCCTTGCTACAGTAATTAATTGGTTGATGGATTCCATCTCTGGTCGAGACTAGAATTGAGATGATTAAGGCTTCAAAAATAGCTAAGTAAATATGTAACACCTTTCCTAGTTCTGGCTTGGTGAGCATGAGAGGTAAGGATAGGTATTGCTTTAATTCGACTAAAGCTATCACACTGTTCATTCCATTGGAAGCCAAACTTCTTAGGGTTCCTGAGTATCTTAAAGAAAGGTAAGCTCTTGTTAGCTAAATGAGCGATGAACTTACCAAAAGCTATGATCCTCTCAACCAGGCGTTATACGTCTCTGACTGTTCGGAGTGGTGCAGTGTCTAATAATACCTGGATTTTCTGTAGATTGGCCTAGATGTCCCTTTAACTGACTATACAACCCAAGAATTTGCTTTTTTGCATTCTGAATGTATACTTTATTTAGGTTTAATTCCATGCAGAATGCTCGCAATATAACAAAGGTATGGTTGAG
The DNA here is from genome assembly GCA_014898725.1 of Jacaranda copaia. Classification (NCBI taxonomy): domain Eukaryota; kingdom Viridiplantae; phylum Streptophyta; class Magnoliopsida; order Lamiales; family Bignoniaceae; genus Jacaranda; species Jacaranda copaia. The sequence continues at coordinate 353,839 of JACGDI010004216.1, forward strand.
GTCAAGTAGGTGATCTTTGGTCTTCTCTATTTTGACGATCATGTTATCGACATTAACCTCCATAGACTTGTTGATCTCATTTTTAAATATAAAATTGGCCAATCTCTGGTAGGTTTCACCTATATTTTTAGCCCGAAAGGCATAACCAAAAAGTAATAAACGCTATAGGGACCACAAAAGAGGTCTTGTGTCTATCCTCGAGAGCCATGAATATCTGGTGATAACCCTGAAAAGCATCCATTGTACTTAACAGTTCACAATCAGCGGTAGAGTCCACTAATAAATCTGTACGAGGTAGGGGTAAAGATCTTTAAGGCAAGCTTTATTCAAATTAGTGAAATCATTACACATGCTCTATTTTCCCTTATTCTTGGAGATGAGTACAACATTACAAAGCCAAGATGTGTACTGAATTTATACAATATAGCTTATATCTAAGAGTTTGTTGACTTCTTCCTCAATGATCTAGCACCTTTTAGCATTAAAAGTTCTTATCTTTTGCTTGATAGGCTTGAATAAGGGGTTGATGTTGAAGCGGTGGATGATGACATTAGGGTTGATTTCCTAGAGTTTGGATGCCTTCCAGGTAAAAATGCTAATGTTTCTCCATAGAAAATTGACCATTTGGCACTCCATGTAGTGGCCCATATCAGCTCCAATCCTGGTGGTCTTGTTGGGGTTCCCAGGCTCTAACTCGACTGTTTTGAACTCTCCAATGGGCTCCACTATGCTTTTCTCCAATTTTCTTCTCTTGCTAGCTTAGCCCTTCTCGGGTTCCACTACAGAAGCGTCCCCCAAGGTCTTCAATTTTGGTCAAGTCTTTTGCTCACTCAACTCGACCGAAATAGTGTAACATCGTCATGCCTCTCTAATATTGCATAGCAGCTCACCTATGCCTACTGGGATTGGGAATTTGATTTTCATGTGGTATATCAAAAGAATGGCCCAAAAGTCATTTAGAGTTAGCTATCTAATTATCACATTATAGGCGATGGGGTGTTGACAACCAAGTAATTGATCATGAGCGTTATCTTATGGGTTGCTTCCTCGAATAATGTGGATAAGTTGATGGAGCATTTCGGTATGATCCCTAACCCCATGAATCCGACTAAAGGTATGCATATAGGCTCAAACATCAACTAGCCTAGGTTTATCCTTTCTAGGGTCGACAAAAAAATAATGTTGGCGGAGTTGTCGTTGTTGACCAAAACCTTTCTCGCTTCAAAGTTGGCGATCTCAACAGAGAGCAACGTGAGACAGTTAGCTTTGTGGTCAATGCTTTTGCCCTCAAGGTGGGTGAGGTCAGCATCAGTAAAAGATATAAGCTCTATATTGGTGGAAAAGTGGAACATTATTTTGGTCAGGGAGGCCTTGGTCAATTCCAGTCTTCTCTGTGTCTGCCTTTTCGTTAATTTCAAGTCCACCCTAATGGGACCTCCCGCTATCATGTCAGTCACTCCTCAAATGGGTGGGCGGTTATCCTAGGTTGGTTTCTTTCCTTTTTTCTCTCTCCTTGGGCTAGCCGATCTTTTTCTATGAAGAGTTTGGTCAATTTTGCCCCCTTTTGTCTAGGCACCTTCAACCACATACTTCTTGATATGGCCCTGCCCAATCAGCCTCTCAATTTCATCATGCAGAATGAAATAATTTTCTGTGTTGTAGTCCCTTTACTTGTGGAAATGGTAATATTTTTTTGAGTTTTTCATCACTTCTATTTCTGTTAACTTCCTTAGTTTTTTAAAGAGGTTGTTGTGTTGGATTGCGAACAACACCTCCTTCCTTGGGAGGTTAAGTGGAGTGTAGTTATGGAAGCATTTGATAGGAGATGAACAACCCTCCCTTTGCTGTTGATCATCTTTCTCCATATTTTTCTTTTTCTCGACCTCAGGGTTGCCAAATTTTAATCTATTTATCCCTTCTTGGGTCATATACCACTTTGCCAGGTCAAGCAGCTTCTCCATCGACCGAGGGCATTCTCGCACTAAAGTATTGGCTCACTCCTTATGCCTGAGTCTTAAGAAAAGGACATTGATCAGAAACTTAATCCTTGAGTTGTCAATTTTCAACACCTTTGTATTGAACTTGATAATGAAATCATGGAGAGACTCTTTTTCATTATGCTTCATAGTATAGAGGCAGGTGTGGGAGAACTTCGTCTTTTGTCGACTGGTGAATTGGTGAAGAAACTTATCACATAACTGGTCATAGGAATATATCGACGCTGGCTCAAATTTGATGAACCAATCGAGTGCAATGCCCTAAAATATGGTGACTAGCATTTTCATAAATACGTATTTGTTATGTCCATACAGTTGCATCATGTGCTCGAACTACATCAAGTGTTCATTTGGGTCTGTTGAGCCATCATATCACGAAAGTCCAATCAAAACTTTGGCATCGACAACAATGTGCTCGTTAAATATCTCTGAGATGAATGGTGAACCCCTTTCCCAATGAGACCTATGGGGACCATTAGGGTTGAGGATTCTTCTTGTGTTTCTCCTTGATATCTCTTCGAGGTATCTATTCAGCTATTGAACTTCATAAGATACTTCTTCCTACTCTTCCCAATTTGCTTGGGTCATGTTCCTATCAAAGTGAGGCCTCGCATGCTTGGCCCAATTGCACTGCGGGGCTTGAAAGAGGTCGAGCAGCGTGATCTACTGATTCACCAATCTCTCTTATGTGGTTTCTCTTATCACCAAACTGAGCAGCGTATGTGATTTCTCTTTTCACTTGTTAACAACCAAAACAACCTAGATAAGAAAAATGGCTCCAAGAAATCCCCAAAGTCAAGAACAAGTATTATATGTGGCACCATGGGTTGAGAAAATTGACAAAGAGTTCATCAGTTGGCTAATAGAGTATGCTCATTTGGATAGGAGACCTATCAGCTTCGCTGATGTTGATATTACTTGTTTATGCATTCACACAGTTAACGTAAAATTCATAACTAACTTTAACTTCATAGATGAGAGATTACATTTTAAGAAGCTGCAACATAAGCCCAATGTCTTTGGGCTTTTAATCTCTCTAGACCCAGCAAATTACGATGAGAAACACAATAGAATACTTGCCGAAGCTTATATTTGGGACTATCTTACCATGGCAATATTTACTTTATGCAAAATATTTTTTCTTTAATTTTTGATAAAAAATGGTTGGCTAACAACTTTTAGTTTGGTTTCTTGTCTTTATAGAAGTACCCAATTTCGGAGGCATAGATGATGAAAGGAGAGGTTTGGTGGTTGAAATTATATCTTTGGCCCACCAAAGCCAATTAATCTTTTTGGGGAGTCCGACATAATTCAAATTTTAGATGGTAGTTGATCTTGCCTAATTCAACACATTCAGAATAAAGCCCCACTATCAAATGCTAACCCTACACATGTTAATATAAACCCTTTGGCATCTTCTTTCTAGAGTAATCTGGACAAAGTTTATGGCTAGGATAATATATCTCAAGATTTAGTGAAATTTTGCGATCCTAATCAATCTTCAATTTCAAGTAGCACTCTTTTCTCTAAGAGCTATTATGGCCTACGGACAGAAAAAGATGATCATGAAATGTTTGAACTTCTGAATCCTTAAGTTCTAGCAAGCTTCTACGCATCTTCATCCAACCCACCCAAACACTGCAGCAAGATGTGGCATTTGCCTTTCGCACTTTCGTTGTTTATGTTCCAAGTACCAATGCATCAAATTGTGTTTATCATTGTATTTTGCAGTTATGTACCCTATTGCTAGTCTATTCGAATAAGGGACATTAAACATTAATGCTCTACACATTGTTGTTGTCCATGATGTTGCTACTTTTGTGGTGCTTGTGTATCTTAATTTGATTTGGTTGTCTTTAGTGCCTTTTGCCAAGTTAGTTACATATTTTTGTCATTCAAACTCATTTGGTTTGTAACTATAGAGCTAGTGTTATTATTATTATTAATCTTATTAGTATATATGATTACAGTTAGGGCGAATTTAATTATTGAATCTTAATTTATCTTGATTACATCTCAATAAACCATAATTACTGGGTTCTATCTGCATGAATGTTGAAAATCATTCAATAAGATAAAAGTTAATATAATGATTTTGAATAAATACAATATGAGGTTGTAGTTTTAGTAGATAAGATTGTTGTATTAAAATAAATAAATTATTGAGATTTTTTATTTAATTAAAAAATTCAAAATTTTAAGAATTCAAAATTTGATCAAGATTGTATAACCGTGGGTCCCACACTATTGTTCTATATAAAATAATATAGATGCCAATTGTATTAAAAAAAATTTGATAAAAATAATTGATTAATAGAGATCAAATACACTTTATATATATCAAGTTAGAATATATGATAAAATATAATATAGAATAGAAAATCCAAATTGAATTTATAGGTGCAATAATCTGCCTACTTGGAAATCAATGCTTACAACACAACTAGCTAAATATGTTTCGTCATTCTAGGTAAGGAAATAAATCAAGCCAAGTCAAGCTTTGACTTAAAATAGGCCAAACTTATCTAAGTCTAACCTTTTATCTACGATAGATTTTTTATTTTTTAAGATTAGACATATTCCTTTTAATAAATCCTAAAATATTTATTTGGCCTATAAGGTTAACTAAATATCTATTTTCTATTAAAGTTCTAATTTTGCTTTGGCATTACATAAATCTAAGTTTTTAACAGGTTCAAATTTGAAATAAATTTAAAAGTTGTGCAAATTATGGAAATGTAATAATTAAAAGAATAAATAGACCAACTTATTAGGCTTTATGGGCCTTTAAAAGAGTCTCAACCTAACATATTCAGTAAAAAAATGTTATTTTTAATGTTTTGACCTAGCCTTTTTCTATAACAACCGATGCCAGAATTCTGCTAATGTGAAACTACTTATTAATAATAAATTGGTGAGAGTATTGTTCCAATATATAACTTGGGTATATCTACGGTGAAGTATGTTAGTATTTACCTCATATGAGGTATCATCAAATTAAATGACATATGTCTTTTTACAACAGGTTACTGTTAATTGTACAATAAGTTGTTGGTTCACATTTTTAAATTTAGTACATTAACTGATTGGTGAATATTTAAAAAGTAATTAAAAGACATTTTTTGAAAAAAAAAATCTACTATATTGGATAATATAATTTCATAATTTTGAATTATATATTTTATAATATTAAAAAATAAATATATCTAAAATAATATAGTTTAATATAATTATCTTTATTTATTAACTAAAATAAAATATTTAAGAATAAATATAAAATCTAAAATCATCATCCTAACAATATAATTTAATTTTAAAATAATTTTAATATAATTTTAATTATTTTGGACAATATAATTTAATAATTTTAAAAATAATTATTTTTGATCAATACTTAATAATATATAAAAATATAAATATATTTCAAATAATTTGATCAAATTATTAAATTAATTAAAAATAAGTAAATAAAAAGTAAAATAAAAAAAACAAAAACAAAAAGAAATCACCTTATTCCACCCCCACCCCACCCCCATGCACCACTCGTCCCACATCTCCCCCGCTTCCCCTCCTTCTCGGCCAACACAGACTCCCACTTGTCCCATCAGTCCTCACCGCCAGCACCCTCCCCTTGTTTCCTGGCCAGCCCAACCGCCGACCATGGCAATCGAATTTGGTTGGAGGATGGGTTTTATGTATATGTATATATTTATACATATAATATAGATGTGTGTATATACACATACTTGTAAATATATATTATTTTAAAATATTTTTGTGTTATTAAATTTTTAGATTTTTATTTTTTTAAAATTTTTTAGTAAAGATTAAATGGTTATTTCATTTTTTATGGGTTTTTCATAAATATATCAAATTATAATTTTTTTCATAACAGATAATAATTTCTGTCAAGATTTTTAATAAAAAAATTTTATTATTGGTCGTCATTTTTTTAGTACAATAAACCATTAACATATGATCAAAATCAATCATCAATCAATTGTACAAATAGCAAGTTAAATGTATTTGTTATATTGCCAACTAATTATTAAACTGAAATGTTATAATTTATATTTTAAATCAAATAATTTATATTAAATATATTTATACATCCCTCACGTGAAATATGTAAAATTAAAGTTGCACTATAGACTACTACATATAACTTTACTATAGAGTATTAATATCCCAAAGTCATTTACCCCCATTTATCTGAATTGTAGGTTTTAACTTGGTTGGTAGAACTAGTAATGAATACAAATCCATCTATTCATATATATTTGTTTGAAGAAAATGCGTAGCTAGTTCCACGCATCTAACCAAAATATCATTTCTTATTTTTAGATCTTCCCATTTGCTCCATGTGAGCCCCTCTTTTATTAATTCTTTCCACTCTACAAACCAATTATCTGAAGTAATGCTTAAGTCTAGATCAACTAATTGTTTTCGAGTAATACTTGCACCAGTAGAGATATCTAAGTTGCAAAAAGTATTAAAACCCTATGTGGTGTAATAAAAAGTAGGATGTTGTATTTTCAATAAGAATGACAATAGGGTGAGTTTGTAAAAATTTGGGATACGTCCCACCTTAAATTTGAATCTTGAGTTGGACACAACAAATCTGTCTTTCATGTTCAAGGAAATTATAAAAAATATATTTTTAAAAAAATAATATCACCATAATTTTCAAAATATGAGAAGTTAATATTATTAACGAAGAATTAATTATTTAAATATTATATTTTAAGTTTTGAAAAATTATAAGTTGCAAATATTACAATACATACACCATTTATAATGACAATATTACTATTTTCATATAAAACATATATATAATATGCACATTTTCATATATATATATAAACACATATCACATAAATATACATATTATAATTAAAATTAGTATATACAATATTTTAACATGGCGAGTTTAGGGTTCATATTTAAAAAATAAAATTTGAGACTCACCATTGAACCTATGTATACTTTCAAAGTTCGTCCCAAGCAGTGAGGGTTTCGAACAGGACATAGTCGAATATAGATCCATTACAATTCCCAATTTTCAAGATTCAATTTCAATGTCCATATAAGCCTTGAAATTGCAAGAAAGTGAATCCTTTTGTAGGCCCCTAATTGGCGAATAGGCATGGAAATAGGCTAAGTTAGTCTTTGACTTAAATAAACCAAGCTTGTTATGCAAATAATAAGCCTGACTGTAGCTTATTATCTATGATATATTTTTTTTTTTTAAGGTCAAACCTAGCTTTTTTAATAAATTCTAAAACTTTAGTCTGACCTAAAAGCCTACTTAAAAGCTTATTTTTTTTTACTAAGGCTTTAATTAAGTCTAAATATTACACAAATTTAAATTTTTAATATGCTGAAATTTGTAATAGACCTTACTAAAAAATAATCAAAATGATAAATAATAAATGCATAATTATAAAAGTTCAAATCTAAGGATAAAATATTATTATTTCAGCAAAAAATAATACTAAACAACATGACGAATTCCACAAAGAACTAATTAAAAAAATCAAATACAATTAACTATTAATATTATATCATTATTTTTATACTTTTATGTGAAGAAGGATAATAGGGTCAACCTGTTAAACTTGGTGAGTTTTTAGAAGAGTCTAAGTCTAGCCTATTTAGTTAAAAAGGCTATTTTTTAAGCCTTAACCTGGCCTTTTTTTTTAACTAGGCTAAGTCATAGGCCCTTGACGAGTAACCTAGCTTATTCTATCCTTACTAGCGGCATAACTTATTTTCATTCATACACTATACTTCCATCGTACACTATACAAATAATTGTGATTATAGTAGTATTTGGAGTACAAGCTATAACTCCCTAGGAATCACTCTAAATTAGAAAACTATAGTTTCTATTGATCTGGGAGTGGACCTATTTCAGTCAATGAATTTCATGTTGGAACTTAATTAGTAAAAAGAGCAGCCTTCACCCCTTAAATTAATTTGTTGTTCTTGATTTTTCCTTGAAATTTGAGTTACAAATGACAAAAAACTGAAGAAACAGTGTGAAATGGAGTGGAGCAAATGAAAAAGGTACTGAAGTACACCCCAGTGCGTCAGGCCACAAGGAGATGCACGTTCGGGCATAGAATTAGGCAAAAACTAGGCACCATTGGCCACGTCATATGCTCAGGCGCAAGGAGAGCTATGCCTAACCGTAGCACATTAGAGCAATGCGTTTGGCGCGCAATTCACTAAAACGCTAGGGCTTGAGTTTTTTTTCGCTTTGGCGTAGTGTGTCTCGGTAGAATTAGGATAAGCATGTCAAGCCACAAGTCACGCACACCTCAATGCGATATGCAAGCCCATGGGCCACTTTGTTATTTTTCTTTAGGATTTTTAAACCCGATTTCTTCCAAATTGAATAGAACGAACAAGTGATGAACTCCAAATAATAGTTTTGATACTACTTTAGAGATAGTTTCTCAAAGCATAGTATTGAACAAGGGTGTTGAGTGTTCTCGTTATATTTGTGGGACTTAAATTATACTTGGCACATTGATATGGAATCGATAAAATCCTTGTTTTATCCGGTGGATTAGGCACATCGTCAAACCACATTAAATCTTATTGTCTATTACATTAAATTATTTTGCTTTTTTACTTCTCAATCATATTATTTGGTCTTTCTAGGGTACAACAAATTGGTATCAAGAGCTAGGGTTGACCAAATGTCAGCTATGAAGTACAAGGCAGATAAATTTGGGGAGAAGAATAATTTTAGGTTGTGGAAGATAGAGAAGCACACCCACCTATGTTAACAAGGTTTACAAAGAGCATTAAAGAGCAGAATTTCTTGCCAAAGATGTTGTCAGATAAGGAGAATGATGAGTTTATGGAAAGGTTTACGGTACTCTAGTGTTATCTTTAGCAAATAATGTATTGAGAGACGTTGCCGCAAAAGGAACACCAATGGGATTGTGGTCGAAGCTGGAGAGTCTTTGTATGAAAAAATCTCTCACAAATTAGCTGTATCTGAAATAGCAGTTATACACATTGAAGATGAAGGAAGGTACATTTATTACTCAACATATTGATTATTTCAATAAAGTGATTCTATATCTCGCTAGTATAGATGTACAAATTGAAGATAAAGATCAAGCTTTAATTCTTTTGTGTTCTCTACCAAAATCTTTTGACCACATGGTTACTACTTTGTTGTATGGGAGGGATATTTCAATAGAGGATGCAAAGGCTTCATTAAATTTCAAAGAATTAAGAAAATATGTTCTAGGCAGTAACAATAGTGAAAGTGGGGAACAATTGATTGTGAAGGGAAGAGCGAGAGAAAGGGGAGGGAGTATAAATCAATCTAAGTCCAAAACCAAGCATTGAATAAGCAGTAAATGTTTTATGTGAGGAGAAAAGGGGCACTGGAAATGAAATTATCCAAAATGTGGAAAGGCAAAGGATTTAGGTGAAACTTCTTATTAGAAATGAGATAATGTTGCAAGAATTATAGATGATGAGTTTGATGGTCGGCTTATTCTCAATGTTAATAAGAGTCTTCTAAGTTTAAAGTAAATTTTGGATAGTGGTTGTTCCTACCACATTTGCTCATGAGGGGATTGATTTACTACTTATCATAAATATAATAGTGGTAAAGTGCTCATGGGAAATAATACTTCTTAAAGAGTTGTAGGGGATGGCATAGTGAGTATCAGAATGCACAACAGTACAGTGAAACCTTGACAGATGTGTGTCTTGTTCTTAACCTAATAAAAAATCTAATTTTGCTAGGCATTCTGAATAAGAATGACTGTGAGTACAAAGCTCAAGATGGAGTTCTGTGGGTTTCCAAAGTTTCACTGCTGATTATGAAAGAGGACAAAAGAAATGATCTTCACATATTGCAAAGAAGCACAGTTTCTAATATTGCAATAGTTTCTTTATCAATCAATGATACTATGAGATTGTGGCATATGTGGCTTGGGCATGTGAGTGAGAGGGGGATGTTAGAATTGAACAAACAAGGTTTTCTTTGTGGAGAGAAGATTGGAGAGATGGATTTATCTGAGTAGTGTGTTCTTGGCAAGCCGCATACAGTGAAGTTCAACACCACAGTTCATAGGACCAAGGGCACCTTAGATTACATTCACTCAGATCTTTGGGAGCTTTCTCAAGTCCCCCCAAAAGGTGGTGCTAGATACATGTTGACATTTGTTGATAACTTTTCATGAAGAGTATGGGTGTATATGGTGAAGCATAATAATGAGGTGTTTGTCAACTTCAAGCAATAGAAGACATTGTCAAGAAGCAGACAAGAAAAAGGATCAAATGCTTGAGGATTGATAATGGATTAGAGCTCTACAATAAGAAATTTTAGGAATTTTTGTGATAAGAAAGAAATTATGAGGCATCACACATTTGTATATACACCATAGTAGTATGGTGTTATAGAACGAATGAACAGGAATATCTACTTTTTAACACCAGATTATGTAAGGAATTTTGGGCAGAATCAATTAATACTGCTTGTTATTTAGTGAATAGGTCACTATCAACTTATTTTGACTGCAAGACACCAATTGAAATTTGGTCCGAGTCTTCTGCTAATTATTCAAATCTGAGAATATTTGAATGTACAACCTATGCTAATGTCTATGATGGGAAGCTTGAGCAGAGGGCTAGCAAGTGTGTATTCATAGGCTATGGAGTCAAGGGTTATCATTTGTAATATAATGATGATAAGAGAACTAAGGTGATTATCATCCGGGATGCCACATTTGATGACTTTGCTTTGATGAAAAAGATGGAGCAAGGTAAAAGTAGTCAATAGGGTGTCAAAGAGAAAGTAGAGTTTGAAATTGACACTTCACAAGTTTAAAAGGGAAAATAGAAGATGGTAGATGAAGCTAGAGAAATTAATTCACTATAGAACCATTGTTTGGCTTGCGATAGAGGGATGAGGTAAATCAAACCACCATAGTAGTTTGCATATTCAGATTTGATTGCTTATGCTTTAAGTTTGGCCAAAGAATTTGTAGGTGATGATCTAGTCATATATAAGGAGACTATTTCTCATCTAGATTTTGATAAATGGGTAGCAACTATGAGTGAAAAGACAGAGTCTTTACATAAGAACAGCAGGCTGATGTACCTAAAGGGCAAAACTTTGTAGGTTGCTAATAAATCTACAAGAAAAAGGAAGGGATTTCTAGGGTTGAGGTTGATAGATATAAGGTGTGATTAGTTACCAAGGGTTTTACACAAAGAGAAAAAGCTTACTTAGATGAAGTGTTCTCCATAGTTATGAAGCATACATTCATTCGCGTGTTATTTGCCATGGTAGCTTTGTTGGATATGGAGCTTGAGCAGATGGATGTAAAAATAACATTTCTGTATAGCGAGTTGGAGGAACAAATTTACATGAGTCAACTAAAGGGATTCGTTGTTTCTAGAAAGGAAAATGAAGCATGTCTTTTGAAAAGATCTTTATATGGCTTGAAGTAATCTCCCAAACAGTGATATGAAAGAAACATATTTGAGAACAATATTTTAAAGGCTCAATTGATTGATGAATTTGAGATGAAGGATTTAGGTAATGCGAAGAAGATTTTGGATATGGAGATCATCCGGGATAGTCACTCAGGATTGTTGTACTTATGTTAATAAAATTATATTAAGAAAATACTTGAATATTTTGTGATGGATAAGTCCAAGCTAGTTAGTACGCCACTTGTAATTCATTTCAGGCTTTCATCAGATCTATCACTAAGTACTAAGATGGAGGTGGAGCACATGTCAAATGTGTCATATAAGAGTGCAGTTGGTAGCTTATATACGCCATGGTGTGCACTAGGTCAAATATTTCACATGCAGTTAGTATTGTGAGTAGGTACATAGACAAAATAGGAAAGACTTATTGGCATGCAGTGAAATGGATTATGAGGTATCTAAGAGGCTACACAAAGAGATGTTTGAAGTATAGTTACTTGAATTCTACTACTAGAATTATTGACTACGTGGATGTGGATTATGTCAAAGATTGGACAACAGAAGGTCCATAACTAGATATGTGTTTTATGTTTTGAGTTGTACGATTAGCTGAAAAAAGACTTTGAAGTCATCAGTTGCATTGTCCATAATAAAAGTTTAGCACATGGCTTTAGCTGAAGGTGTGAAGGAAAGCATTTGGCTAAAGGGGCTAATTCATGATATGGGTATGAATATGATATTACTACAATATTTTGTGATAGTTTGAGTGTCATCCATTTGTTAAAGAATCCAACATTTCATGAGAGAACAAAGCACATTGATGTAAGGTATCACTTTGTCCGAGATATGGTGTCTCAAAGTGCCATCTTGGTTGACAATGTTGGGACTAAGAATAATTCAGTAGATATATTGACAAAAACTGCTTTAGGAATCAAATTTGAGTATTGCTTGGTTTTGCAGACTCAGATGATGGTCCTTTCAGGGGTAGGGACAAAAAAGATGGATGGAGAATTTCAAATCAAAGTGGAGATATTTGAGCTTTGAAATTTGAGTTACAAATGATAAGAAACAAAAAAAGTGGTACAAAATAGAGTGGAGTGAATGAAACGGGTGCTGGAGCATGCCTTAGCAAGCGTTGGCTGGATGCTGTATGCCTGGGGACGTGTTGGCAAGATGTTACATGCCCGGGCATGGAATTGGGTGAAAGCTGGGTAACATTCGTGGCAATGCGTGCCTAGGTGCAATAAGAGCAGCACCTTGGCGTGCAGCCACACACTTGGGTGCAAGTTGCATGCACTCGGGCACGAAGTACTAGAATACCGTGCTAGGGCGCAAGTTCCAAATGCCCTAATGCAGCATTTCACAGCAGAATCAAGATACATGCATTGGGGCTCAAGTCATGCGTGCCATAGCAAGACACGCAGCCCCATAGGCCATTTGTTGTTTTTCTTTGGGCTATTTAAACCCTATTTCTTCCAAATTGAATAGAACGAACAAGTGATAAACCCTAGACAATAAGTTCCATACTACTTTTGAGACAGTTTTTTAGAACGGAGTTTAGATCGAAGGTGTTGGGTGTTCTCGTGAGATTTGTGGGTCTTAAATTGTATTTGGCACATTGATTTGATATCAATAAAATCCATTATTTATGGGTGGATTAGACACATTGTAGAACCACGTCAAATCTTGTTGCCTATTACATTGAATTATTTTGCTTTTTTACTTCTCAATCGTATTATTTGGTCTTTCTGGATTACAACAGTTGTTCAAGAAGTTTTTTTGTTTTAACCTCAATTTTATCAGGATTAGAACAAAAATGGATATCTCGGAGGATAAATACACACGAGTTCTATAGTAAGTATCTGCTTCTTGATGTTAATTTTGGCCACGGTTTAGTACCAATTTCTTGAAAACCTGATAAACTCATATTGAATTCGTATTAGCAAGAAAAGGAAGGGAAAACCGAAATTTTTATTAACAAGAACCCTTCAGACAGGAACACGCATGACCCAAGGAAAACAAGGTAAAATACATGGAAGCATTTGAACCTGGTCAAGAATGTAGGTTAAGTAAGGAAAAGGGAATAATCTTGCCTATATCATCCCCATCTTTTTGGCCCATATCACTTTTCCAGCTTTCTTTTCTCCAATGCGATTTCCATGAGATAAATCACCATAGCAAAAAGATTTATCCAATTTCGACTCTGATGCATAAAGAGGCTGATTTTGACATAAAACCATCTTAACGAAACGATGATATATATAACGAGTTGATAAAAATACAGAGAATCGAAATATTCTAACCATGTGATACCATATCTTTGTTCTTCACCTGTCCCAAGGTCGCGGCCAGGTGCAAAATACTACTGCTTTTTGTCTCCAGGTTTCATTTTTCCTGAAATTTCAACAGACCTGAAAATTTTTCCAGGCCTGAATGATGCATTATTTTCGCTATATATAATAGTGTAAGAAAATGCATTCATTCATCCAAAAACTGTATCGAGTCATCAGGTTTCCCCTAGAGTTCCCTCAATCGCTTCATTGAGTAGTTTCTTGAAGAACAATACACTTACTGAAGTGTTTGGGGGAACTCCTGGGGGGTTCTGATATTATAAGACGGATTCCAGAAATTGATCTGCATTTCCAGGGACCTGGAAACCTGGAAAAGGCTCAGCTTACAACGAAATTTCCAGGTCCCGGGAAGAATTCAGCTTCTAATAACTGAATAGAGGATCATCAGGTTTCCTCCAGAGTCCCCCCAATCACTTATTGAATGTTCCTCTTCGAAGAACAAAATGCCCACTGAAATGTTTGGGGAAACTCCTGTGGCAATCTGATATAAAACAGAGTCCCATAGGTACAACAGATCAAAAGGTATACTATGCATTGCCATTAGCGTTTGAAATTTTTTTTCTTTCTTTTGCCAATTTAGAAGGTGAATAAGCGGATCTTGATAAAAAGCAGTGTACGTTTCTGAAGATGGTTTGAAAAGCTTTAGATAGGGGAGGGGCTTGGAAAATCTTTTAGTGGATTAAAATAAGATTTTGAAGTGCACAAAATAATTATAGTATATTATTATTATTATTATTTTGTAATTAAAATAGTTCAAATTAAAAAAACTTGTTAAAATTTTAAAAAATTAGCATGCCTCTCCTGTTATACACAAATTTAATAAATTATAATTAAAAAATATAATTTATATGTTATTTAACTTCACGTTAAAACAAACTCATGAATAATGAAGAGTCATGATGAAATATTAAATCTATAATTCTAGTTGTTCTGAACTTTTGTGATGAAATAAAAATCTATCAGCATGAATATTGAAAATTATCCAATACGATAAAAATTAATATAATGATTTTGAATAAGTGCAATATAAAGTTTTAGTTTTAACAGATAAGATAGTTGTATTAAAATAAATCAATTATTGAGATTTTTGTATTTAATTAAAAAATTCAAAATTTTAAAAATTCAGAATTTGATCAAAATTGCATAATCGTGTGTCCCATACCATTTTGCTATATAAAATAGTATAGATGCCAACTGTATTAAAATGTTTTTAATAAAAATAATTGATTAATGGAGACCAAATACACTTTACATATATCATCAAGTTAGAATAGAAGATAAAATATAAAATAGAATAAAATATCCAAAATGGATTTGTAGGTGCAAAAATCTACCTACTTAGCAAATAGTGCTCAAAACACAACTAGCTAAATATGTTCCTTCATTCTAGGTAAGGAAATAAATCAAGTCAAGTCAAGCTTTGATTTTAAATAGGCCAAACTTATTTGAGTTTGGCCTATTATCTATGGTAGATTTTATTTTTTAAGATTAAGCCTATTCCTTTTAATAAATTTTAAAATATTTATTTGGCCAATAAGGCTACCTAGACATCTATTTTCTATTAAAGTTCTAACTTTGATTTGGCATTACACAAATCTAAGTTTTTAATAGGTTCAAACTTGTAATTGATGTGAAAGTTGTGCAAATAATGGAAATGTAATAATCAAAAGAATAAACAAACCAACTTATTAGGTTTTATGGGCTTTTAAAAGAGTCTTAGCCAAGCATATTTAGTTAAAAAAAAAAAAAGAAGCAATTTTTAATGTTTTGATCTAGCCTTTTTATATAACAACCGATGCCATAATTCTCCTGATGTGAAACTACTTATTAATAATAAATTGTTGAGATCATTGTTTCAATATATAACTTTACTATAGAGTATTAATATCCCAAAGTCATTTATCCCCATCTATCTGAATAGTAGGTTTTAACTTCGATAGAAGAACTAACAATAAATACAAAACTATCTATTCATATATATTTGTTTCAAGAAAATGCGTAGATGGTTCCACGCGTCTAACCAAAATATCATTTCTTATTTTTCGATCTTCCAATTCATTCCATATAGGCCCCTTTTCCATGAATTCTTTCCACCCTACAAACCAATTATCTAAAGTAATGCTTAAATCGAGATTGACTAATTGTTTTTGAGTAATACTTCCACTAGTAGAGATATCTCAATTGTGAAAAGTATTAAAGCCCTATGTAGCGTGTAACAAAAAGTAGGATGTTGTATTTTCAATAAGAATATGGCAATAGAGTGAGTTTGTCAAAATTTGGGACAAGTTGTTATAATGTTCCAATCAGGAGGTGCCTGTTCTAGTCCAAGATGCTACTCAAATTCTCTTCCATAGATCTTCTAAATAATAGAAAATAGATTTCTCGAAATCCAAAGTAATTAATTTTTACAACAACATTCATCAGATATTCAACTATGAATCGAAGCATCATAAATCACACTTAGCACTTCTATCACCCTTATTACCTCAAGTATTGGGATTAGTCTATCTTTGTCACTTAATCTTATCTGGAGTAAAGAACGCAATTGTTTCTCAAATAACATATACAAAGATAGAGTGATGATTTCTCAAATAACATATACAAAATAAGTAGAATTATTAAAACTTCCAGAAGTCGTGAGACAAGGTCTTAGTCAAAATTTTAAATGATCCATTTCACCATCGTCCCATACCAGTAATGAGAATTCACAAAATTCACTATCTCTCACCATTGATCAAATTTCAATTACGACCAAAAAAGGTCATCATGTCAGTTGAGCAATTACTTAATTTCTATCAAATATTCGAATTTCAAAATATAAGTATCAAGCATATCAAGTAATTTCACAATTTTGCTGTTGGTGGTTCTCTTACCTTGTCACTTCACTTTTTGAAAACATGAAAATCCTTATTCCTCCAAGTTTTGAGTGATATCAACTTGGATAGTTATAAACATATCGTAGGCATGGCTAGTCATATGCCTTACCAGTTCATAGACAACTACCTCCAGCTAGCTATAAGACTAGGTTATGTACATTGCGTACGAGTATCGGCCAAAAGATCTATCACCGCAGTCCGTTCCACCCAGTCATCTTTTGTAACCAATCCCAGGGTCCACCCCCAAGGGTAATATTTATTTTTGCAAGTTACACAACATATTGTAGATTGTGCAACACACCCAACAACATTTTAAATAACATATCAACTTACCATATTAACATACAAATGAATGCAGCACCAAGGTGGTTTCTAGAGAGACATGGGGGTAAGGTATATGTACTTCAAAATCACTTTTTTGCTTCCTCAACACAATCCCTAAATTTCAAGTAAAGCGATATCAATAAATATCAATGGAAGCGCTCAGTATAAAAGGGCGATGTGGAGTACTATTTTCAACACATAAATTGAAAGGAAGCAAACGATTAGGATGTAATAACAAGTATATATGTTCTTTCCCCTAGCAAAGAATCTTATACTAATGAGTATAAACTCACCTAGCAAGTGCAGAGGAATTCCTAGTCATGTGGTCTCTTCGATCATGGCTTCTTAGTCAGTTTGAAAACTATCATAAGATAACTAGGGTTACCATCCTATCAATCCTTTGATTCTTAAATATAAATATAGTTAACATCTTTATCAAACTCAAGGTTATTCTAATACAATTTTGGTGATTGGACTTCAAGTCCAACTACTTAAGACAGTTGAATATGGTAATCCTTAGTTGTTTGGAGAGTCTATGTCCTTAGTCCCAAATCAATTCAAAGTTCAAAATAAATAACCTAAACCAATATTGTTTTGATTTCTGAATCATAATTCTTATTTGTTTAGACATAGTTCTCAAGTTCCATGTTATACTCAAATGTATAAGATAATCACCTATCACTATGCTTAACTCGACAAGTTGGTAAGCAAGTTATTAAAATCTTACTTAAGATCCTAATGAAAATCTGATAATCCTTTAAGGTTGATTGAGTTCAATGCTATAGTAATTATAAGATTAATTCATAACTTGGGCTAAACGATAGTTTAATACTCTTAGTTCATGTCATAATTAGGCTTGATCTGAAAATCCAATCACATTTGATAAATTATTCAAATTAAAATTTGATTATGAATCCAAGATGTCATTCTATATAGGCTTGATCAAATCGAGACCCAATTTCCAGTTGGGAATAGCCTAGATAAGTTCGAGATGTCATTCTATACAAACTGGTCCAAACCCACCATGTACTACCACTAGAGATGGGAGCCAACATCACTATCAGATGCGCGTCATCGCCAGGAGCAAAATGCCCTAAACAATTTTATGAAACACCTCCGTTTCACTACCTAATTTATCCAAAAACCTCCCTAAAACCCTAACCATCACCGTCGTGCCACCAGCTTAATTCCACCACTATCGCTAACTGAAACTTCAAATTGACAACACCATGCGCTTGCAACTAAAACCCATCTAACCCTTCCCATTTTCCACCACAAAAAATGGGCAAAACTACCAACCCGCTATTGTCTCACCGTCGCCCTCAATTTCCCAGTGATTCCTCTAGTGGTTTTTAATGTTTTTTGTATGGAACTCCTTAAGGTGAGGGGAAACTTTCCATCGGTTTACTTTCAAGCTTTATGAATGTTTTCCGATGATTTACCAATGGATTGAAATTTGGGCAGTTTTTGAGAATTTAATAAAAATCTGTCCTTGATCCTATATATAAAGTTTCAGCTTCTTCAATTCAACCCCAAAATGTTCTGACTGACTCAATTTTCACCCCAAAACTTTTAAACTACCTTCACTTTGATCCCTGGCCTTCAATTGAGTCCTTTAACTTTTAACTCTTTACACATTAAACCCCAATGTTTCTATTTTTGGACAACTAGGTCCAAATAAAATTATTTTGAAGTCCTTGAACGTTTATTCTGCCCACATTAACCCCCTAAACTTTATAAGTTTGTGCAATCAAGTCCTTTTATTTGCAATTCAAACCCTCGATTATAAATTTAATTCTAGATTGTAACTAGATAAAACCTAAAATTAATCTAGTCAAACTTATCAATTTCACATTTTCTTATATTTCAACATTTTAAAATTCGGGGTGTTATAGTTACACTTTTTAAATTTGAATCTTAATTTAGATGCAACAAATATGTCTTTTACGTTCAAAAAAATTTTAGAAGAAAATATTTAAAATAAAATAATTTCACCATAACTTTCTATGTATAAGAAATTAATATTATTAACAAAGAATAAATTATTTAAATATTATATTTTAAGCTTTGAAAAATTATAAGTTGCTAATATTACTGTACATATTCAATACATAAACTATTTATGATGATAATATTACTATTTTTATATAGAACATATATATAATATGCACATTTTCATATATGCACAAAAATATATATGAACACATATTGCATAAATATACATATTATAAATAAAGTTAGTATATATGCATATAATAATTTAACATGGTGAGTTTGGGGTTCATATTTAAAAAATAAAATTTGAGACTCGCTATAGGACCCATTTATACTTTCAAAATTTGTCGAAAACAGTTAGGGTTTTGGATAGGTCGGAGTAGAATATAGACCCATTGCAATTCCTAATCTTCAAGACTCAATTTCAATGTCCAAATAAGCCTCCAAATTGCAAGAAATTGAATCTTTTTGTAGGCAGTTAACCGACTGCATAGCTTATTTCCGTTCATACACTATACTTTCATCATACACTATACAAATAATACAATTATAATTATACTAGTATTTGGAGCACAAGCTATAACTCCCTAAGAATCACTTTGAATTAGAAAAATACGGTTTCCATCAATCTAGGAGTGGACCTATTGATTATGCCCTAAAATTTAAGCTACAAATGGCAAAAAATGGAAGAAACAATGCGAAACGATGTAGAGCAGACGAAACAAGCGTTGGAGCACGTCCTACAGTGCAAGAAAAGTAGCACCTGGACGTGAAAACTGGGCATTTAGTGCACAACGCACACCAGAGTGGCACACACTAGAACCACATGCCCTAGCACAAGACGTTCTACCACAATCATGTTGTGCGCCATAGCGCTAGTCTTGCGCGTAGGCCCATGGGCCAGTTGGCAAGTTTTGCCATGTTTTGATCCGGTGTTTAAACCCCATTTCTTCCAGTTTGAATCAGAGATGAAGCTTAAACAATAGATTCTATACTGCTTCAGAGATAGTACCTCAGAATGGAGTTCGGAATGAGGGTGTTGGATGTTCTCGTGAGATTTGTAGGATTTAAATTATACTGGGCACTTTGATTTGGAATAAAAAAATTCATTTTTTTGTCGAGTGGATTAGTCACATTACCGGACCACCACTACAACAAATTTCACTTTGTGTAACAAAAATATTGGTAACAAAGGTAAAATTCGTTACATATGTTAGATTTATTGTAACAAAATTGATTTTTTTGTTACAAATAACATTTTCTTGAGTAACAAAGTAAAAGTTTTGCTACCTTTAATTCGAATTCATTACCTTAAACTTTTTATATTTGTAACTAAATAATAATTTCTTATGGAAAACGTTATTTTATTACATATCACAATTTCTATCTTATAACAAGATATATTTGTAACAAAATTTGGTACCTTTTGTAACAATAAAATATTTGTTACAAATAAAATATATTGTAACAAAGTTTTTAGTTACTAAACTTTAATTAGCTTCCCTCCAAAATTTATTTCCTCCAAATATCAATTGTACACATATGGTAACAATGATTTTCGTTACTAATTATAAATAAATATTAAATTAATTTTTTACTAATACTTGTAGGTTGGGCTTTTGTTCAAAAAATGGACTTCACAATAATAAAAATAATTTGTGAATTGGGCTAAATCAATATTTTAGTGAATCATTACTGAATTGGGTTTTATTTTAAAGAATGAGCTTGAAGAAATTTGAAGTCAATAATCCATTAATTGGGCTAATTTCTTTAAAAAAATTCGGTTCATAACTTGTTTTTGAATTATTCAATGAATTGGGAGTTTTCATTTATGAAATAAATTTGACCAAATTTATAGCAAATTAAGTAGTGAATTAGGCTTCATTTTAAGAGTTTGTTTTGAACAAATTTGAAGTAAAGTAAATGATGAATCAAGCTTCTTCAAGGAACTGAGCTTTTTTTTTTTTTTTTTTTTTTTTTTTTTTTTTATTAATTGGGCCTCACATTAGTTGAAATAATTGATTACTTTGAGTTGACTAGCTTATATATATATATATTAACTAATTGGGCTTAATTAATATTATAGTGAATTGGAAAATTGGGCTTCGTTCTAATTTGAATAATTTGTTAATGGGGCTTTACCAACTTTCTTTTCATTAATTAAGCTTTAATAATTTTTTTAGTAAATTAGTGAATTGGATTTCAAAATCAATTGGATCTGACATTAACTTAAAAAATTGATTAATTGTGCTTTTACAACTTTTCTTTTATTAATATGAGTTCACCAAATTTTTAGTAAATTAATGTCATTTTATAAAGAATTGGGTTTGACATCAAATTGCAGAGTTGATTAATTGGGCTTTAGCAACTCCTTTTTTTATTAATTGAGCTTCACTAATTTTATGATGAATTGTTGTCATTATAGGGCTGACAATTTGGGGGGAGGGGGTCGTGCAGGTTTGGATTGGGTTAAAGTAGGGGTATAACATTAATTTTCTCTACCCTAACCCAACCCAACCTGATGACAACTTGAAAATGCTCAACAGTAACACAAACTGAATTGTATTAGGTTAGGTTTGGGTTGACCTGATATTTATTTGGTTAACTCGCCAACTCAAATCCACCCAATCTAATCTATCAATATGATTTAAAACAATTATTTCAAGCATTTGTTTTAATTTCAAACCTTACTATGAAAAAGAAAATATATATATATATATACACACACAAAATAACTTTTTTATATTTTATAAAACCACACACATCGCCTCCCCCTCCATATTTGTTGCCCATTTAATATAATTTTAATATAAAAAGACCAAGACCAATCACATATTTACAATTTGATTTAAATAACTTTTTATTACCATATTTTATTATTTTTCTTTCTTTTTTACATTCTTTTCTTTTCTTTTTATTCTTAATTTTCTCTTCTTCCATTATTTCATATATTTCTCATTTTACACACATATATAAATTTATCATTATTTCTCATTTCTCATTATTTCATATATTCTCATTTTATGGATATTTATATATATAAATTTATCTATAAAATTTTAAATAATTTTTTATTTTTATCTTTTTTCTTTCTAATTATGGATACATGTGTACTTATTTTTTCTATTTATACTTATTCACATATATATAGTATACGTATATATAAATTTATCAATAAAATTTAAATTACTTTTATTTAATCTATTTTTTCTATTTATTCATTTTGAATTAAATAATATTTAATATTTATAAAAATATATATAATATAACTTTTTATTCATACTTATATACATATATATAAATTTCAATAAAATTTAAAGAAATTCATCATATATTTTTCATTTTATACATATATAAATTTATCATTATTTCTCATTTCTCATTATTTCATATATTCTTATTTTATAGATATTTATATATAAAAATTTATCTATAAAATTGTAGCATCCCTAAAATTCGATAATTTTAGAAAATAAATCAAAAGGGTTTGATTGCAAATTTTTGAAAGCTTTTGGACTAAACTTGGAACTTATGGAGTTTACATGGAAGAGTTTTAGTCTATGGGGTCAAAGGAGTAATTTTTAAAAATTCAAGAACTCAATTGAAGCTTGCTGAACATTGTTGGGGCCAATTTGCAAAATCTAAAAGTTTGATTTTTAAAGGTGGCAGAATTTGTGTTTCTTTAGTATTCCTCTTCCTTCTTCCTTTTTTTTCTTCTTCATTTTTTCACTTCTCCAACCACGACCACCTATGACCACCATCTCCACTCCAGCGAGCTTCCTCCGGCCAACCTTTCACTAAACCAAAACGAACACTTCCTTCCCCACCTCACCAACTTCCCTCCCACACCTCGCTCGCAGCATTTTGAGCAACAAACTGTTGGAACTGAGAAGCTCGAAGGAAACCCACTTTAGTAGGCGATGGCGGGCGGCAATCGAAGCTTGGTTCTGAGGCTATAGTTTGGTAGAGCTGAGTGAGGAGAGCATAGTGGCATGCTTGCATGGGTGATCAGGGCGGCGACAGCAACAAGAAAATGGAGAAAAATTGTAGCGGTGCAAGGTGGTGGCAGCGGCTTTGGAGTAAATTTTGAGGGTCTTCTTGGCGTCAAAACTTGGAATGTAGATATTCGAAATTAGGAACTCAAGAGAAATATCTTGGTGGTGGTGGTAAGATTTTCCAGTGACGGCAGAAGGCGACGCTCAGGCGACTTTTGAATAGTTTCTTCTCCTCGTTCCGACAATTGTAGTGGTGCTCTCAATCTGTGGTTTTGAGATTTCGATTGAGAAATATTAAGTAAAATACTAGTTAATCGAATAATTTGGGGGAGGGGTGCGAGGTTGGGGTCAAATATATAATATATATGTATATGTATGTATATATAAATATATATCATATATATGATATATGATAAATATCATAAATTATATCAAATATATTTTATTATATATATCTATATGTATATTTATGTATATATAAATATGTATATTTAGATAAATATATATTTATATATATGTATATATATAAATATATCATATACATGATATATGATAAATATCATAAATATATATCATATATATTTTATTACATATCTATTTGGTATTTTTGTTATTTTTTTAATTAATCAAATCATTTCAATTGCCAACAAGGCAAAAATTCCAAATGGGCATGCGTTCAGCGAGCCAAATTAGCTTTGTCTGCGACTTTTGTTAATTCCAACAAAAAAAAGGACTATAAATGATAATTTTTTAATCCTTGTAGGACTAAAATTGTAATTATGTAATTTATAAGATCAAAAATCAAATGGAGTAAAATTACAGGACGAAAATTATAATTTTGCCTATATGTGCATATATAGTTTTATTTTAATATGTTTTCCTTTTTTATTTATTTATTTATTTGTTATTGTTATACTTATATTTCATATGACTTATTTTTTTACTTTTTTATTTAATTTAATTTTTTAATGGTTAAATATCTAATTGTTTAGAAATTTTTAACTGCAAAGATATCAAAACTCTCCAAAACAAATTTTTAGCTATTCTATTTATACTTATTCACATATATATAATATACATATATTAATTTATCAATGAAATTTAATTTTTTTTATTTATTCACTCTGAATTAAATAAAATTTAATATTTATAAAAACATATAATATAATTTTTTATTCATATTTATTACATATACAGTATATACATGCATATTTATAAATTTCAATAAAATTTAAAGAAGATTCATCATATATTTCTCATTTTATGTATATATAAATTTATCATTATTTCTCATTTCTCTTACTTATATACATATATATGAATTTCAATAAACTTTAAAGAAGATTTATCATATATTTCTCATTTTATACATGTATAAATTTATCATTATTTTTCATTTCTCATTATTTCATATATTCTTATTTTATACATATGTATAAATTTATTTCATGAATTTGGATGGCAATGCAATTTTGTTTCCCTCCAACTTTGTATTCCCTCCAAAATTTGGCCCATAAAAAGTGTTAAGAATTGTTTTTATTATTAGTTTGACATAATAATTTAACTTAATTTATTCCAAAAATTTGATTCCCACTAATAATAATGAATTGTCTTCATTTTTTCGATTCCTCTAAATTTTAGCTCCTCCATTTGTTTTATATAAATAATTTATAGCAAACTTAATTTCTTTTATCTCAGATTACATGATGAATTGACATATAATTTTTGAAATTATTAAATGACTGCATATTATAATTAAAATAGGTAAATAACATATAATTTGGACTTATAATTTTTGGTGCATAGAAATTTAATTTTTTATTATAATATATTACAAAATTCTTTTAGAAAAATTCTAAAAGTTACTTAAAATAAATAGTTAAAGGTTACATACCTAAATAGCAAAAGAAAAGAAAGTAATCTAGTTTACCATAATACTTAATGAAAAGAAAACGGTCCCTGAAGTTATGCGTGTTAATATTACATTTTATTTTTTAATCGTTGTATTGGCTAATTAAAGATTTGTATAACTTATAGATATCCGTATATTAATTGTGTGTATGTTTTACTATATAAATTGTTAAAATGAAAATAACTTTCATGGTTTAATATAGTATAAAAAAGTATTAACTTAAAGTATATTATTAAATGTAATAATTATTAACTTTCATGGACCTTAACAAGTTGTTTTTAAGAATTAGTTGATCTACATATAATATTTTCTTATAAATATAATTTTTCCTCCAAAAATGAATTTTCCTATTATTTTTTATTCCCTCCAAATTATTTGTTTTATCTTATATTATAAGATGAATTATGACATATTATTATGGGGGTTAAAAATTTAATTCTATTCTTTGTTATTATTTATTAGGACATTATTTTTTAAAAAAAGATTTTAGAAAAATTGTTTATAATTAAAAAAAACTTTAGTCTTTATGTGTAATTAATTTCATTTTAAAAATTAAAATATTTTGTAATAATAATGTATTGATGTGCACAATTTGAACATGCATTTATTGAAAATTTTCTACAGTTAATTAATGCTAATTGTTTTGAAATTGATCAACTTGTATAATTTTAATATAGTTGGAATTTTTTAAATTATTTTGAAATACTCATGACATTGTAATATAACCTTAGTAATATAGTTATAATTTTAATAAAATTATTTTTATCCCCATATATTTAATTAAATATTTGAAGAACTGTTAGCATCCTTAACAAATTTGTAGATGTATAAAATTTTGTATTTTTTTATGAGGATTTTGTATATAAATTTAGAATTTTTTATTATTTTTCTAAAACAATTTAATGAAAGTTGATTGGACATTTCAAATTTTGTGGAATTTTTATAAATAAATCAAGTAAAATTCATTGTCATCCATAAGGTTAAGTTATTGAATATATTTACACTACTAACCAATTAATATATATATATATATATATTTATACTTATACTACTAGTGTTATCCCCATACTATGCACTGATTCTTTAAAATTACTATATATATATATTAATTTAATTATTAAATTATAAATACAGTTAAAAATAACAACATAAAAATAAAAATATCACAAAAAATGGTCAAGTGATTAGCAAAAATAAATATTACTTCAAAAAATTATCAAGTAAAATTAAATTTAAAACTTTAAAATTTAATATTTAAAAGCATAAAACATATAAAGACATCTCATTTACATGATGTTATGAACAATAAATTTCAAGATTATTCAAAGAAAAGTTAAAAAAAAATCATTCCAAAAATAAAAGTTCATGAATATTATTTTATAATTTATTAAAAAGAAGAAAATATTATGCAGTCAAAAATCAACATATAGTTGCATAAAAAAATAAAATATATGAGAATAATATAGAATACAAGATTGATTAGAAAAAAACTTAAAATTATAATACTTAAAAAGTGATGTCTATATATATATATATATATTAAGTTAAAACTTAAAATATAAAGAATTGGATAATATATTGACTACTAAGAATTTAAAGACAATATTATTTAATTTTAATTTTTGGTTAAAAATCAATTAAGTTAAGACAAATTTATGATAGTAAAGATAAAAAAAATTAAATAAATCAAAATAAATATATAAAATAATTGTAAAGTTAAAATCAATATTAGTATATAAGTTAATAGAAACCTTTTAATTTGACTCATAACTTAGTTATTGAATAATTAAGTGCAGAAAAGAGTTTGACATTAGCCATATAAAGTTAAAACTATAGTAAATTGATAAAATAATTATAAACTTAAATTGATTTTAAAATATGAATTAGTTACCAAATGTAAGGATGAAATTAGAATGTAAAATAAAATATAGAAAAAAAAATTGTTGTGTTCATTCTCAAATTTTTGTATAAATATAATTGGATATTCATATTATATTTTGCAAATAACAAAAAAATAGCAAATAACAAAAAACATCGTTAACCTTTCAAATAATTAAAATCAAAATTTCTCATTATTTCATATATTCTCATTATATATATATAAATTTATCTATAAAATTTTAAATAATTTTTATTTTATATTTTTTCTTTCTAATTATTCATACATGTATACTTATTTTTTCTATTTATACTTATTTACACATATAATATAAATATATATAAATTTATCAATGAATTTTAAATTACTTTTATTTTTATCTATTTATTTATTTATTCATTATGCAGTAAATAATATTTAATATTTATGAATATATATAATATAATTTTTCACTCATATTTATATACATATATAGTATATATATACACCAGAAGAAAATTGGATAATTGTGGCATATATTTTGCGATGGTTTGTCTCAACATAGCAAAATATTAATTTGACGGTGGTTAAGCAGCAATTTTTCTAAACTGACGCGGAATTCGTAATAAATGGCGGCAGTTAGTGTTACCTCCCCTAAATGAATAATTTCATGCTTGTTTTTCTAAACCACTTGCAATTAATAATATTGTTTCTTTTGCTTATTACATTGCTCTTTGTTTTTTTTTACTTTAAAGGGTTTTGTCCACAATTTTTTAATATATATATATATATATGTAATGCCAATTATTTTTTATAAATATGTTTTTTTATAAATTTCTAAAGTAAAGTGTTTTATATTATAAGCTCTTCTACAAAATGTAAAGAGGTATTCACTTATTTTAAGATTTGAATATACTCATGTAATAATTTAGACCGTATGAATTTTAAGTTTTTATTTTATTTATACATTGAAAGGCTTACTTTAAAAGATAAAATCTGATATTTTTATAAGCTTAAAAAATTCTTACAATATCTTTTCATTAATAACTTAGCCAAACACCCACTTAGTCTATATTTCTATTTGTTTGTTAATATTATACATATTTTGATTAATGAGATGAATTATTATACTATTTTCTTTACCCAAAACTCACAATACAAAAATATTACTCCTTTACCCAACAATTTATATATACATATTTGTAATAAAATTTCTTTACTTCATGCTGCTATGTTATATACTTTTCCCACACTTTCTGTTTATTTTTTTTATTTCACTATTTGATATTCTTATTTTATTTATTTAAATGAAAATTATTATTTTATTTTTAAAAATAAAATAATATTTGCTTAATAACATGTGAAGTTGCTTGAGAACTCTATATGAAAGAGATGAATAAGTAATTGAGTAAACACTAACATTAACATTTTGGGAGGATGTTGCTTGCGGGTGGGCCGGGCAAGCGTTGGGTTGCTGGTAGGCTAGCTGGCTTACGAGTGGGCCTGGGTGGTGGGCACTGGTGTGAACTTGCGTGTAGGTGGGCCGGTGGGATTGAGGGTGCGGGTGCTAACGGGCTGGGCTGATGCGAGTGGGCCTAGGCTAGTAGGCTTGTGAGTGGGTGTGCAGGTGTGTATGGGTGCGGGCATGCTTGTGGGTGGGTGGTGGTTTGGTGGGTGGCTACTAGAGAGTAGGCCTGGGCCGATGGGGGCGATGGGCTGGTGGGTTGGGGCCTTGCTAGTGGGCATTGGCGTGAGCGAGCCTAAAGTTCAATGGCCCAACAAGTGAAGGCTTGATATCAAATGGCCAATCCATATGCATAGTAGCTCCAATGCAGTAGCCCAAACAAGTGCTTCCACACACACATTCCGTAACCAAATTTTTGATTACACAAATAATTTGTAACGAAACTAAAATAAATAAATAATATTATTATAATATGCATTGACAACGAAAAATAAAAGGTCACAAAACTGCCAACACTTTGGTAGTTAAGTATTTCGTTACATTATAAAAATTTATGGTAACTAACATTATTTTGTCACTAATACGAAACTTTTTGTAACGAAACATTTCATCGCAATAAGTTCATCATTCGTAACAAACCAAAAAATTCATTACCCAGACGTTTTGCAACGGGCTTTAGGGACTAAACTTAAGTAATGAAATTTTCGTTACCAATAGTTTAGGTAATGAATTTCAATGTTATGGTAACGAAATTATTCGTTACTAAAACTATACTTTGTTGTAGTACACATTAAATCTTGTTGTCTCTCTTATTAAATTACTTTACTTTTATTTCTCAATTTTACTATTTAGTCTTTCTAGGTTTCAACAAATTGGTATCAAGAACAAAGATTGATCAAATGTCAACCATGAAGTATGAGGTAGAAAAATTTGATGGGAATAACGATTTTGGGCTGTGGAAGATAAAGGTGCACTCCTTCTTATGTCAACAAAATTTACAGAGAGCGTTAAAAGGTAGAGATTTCTTGCCAGAGATGTTGTTAGATGAGGAAAAGAATTCATTTTTGGAAAATGCTCATGGTACTCTAGTGTTATCACTGACAAATAACATACTGAAAGAGGTCACCACAGAAAGTTCACCAGCAAGATTGTGGTCAAAGTTGGAAAGTCTCAATATGATGAAGTCCTTCACAAATTGGCTATGTTTGAAATAGTGATTATACACATTGAGGATGAAGGAAAGTATATCTATCACTTAGCACATTAATTATTTCAATAAAGTGATTCTAGATCTCGCTAGTATAGATGTACAAATTGAAATTGAAGATCAAGTTTTAATTCTTTTATGTTCTCCACCTAAATATTTTGAGTAATTGGTTACTACTTTGATGTATAGGAGAGATACAATTTCAACAGGGGATGTAAAGGCTTCATTGAATTTGAATGAATTAAGAAAACATGTTTTGGGCAATAACAATAGTGAAAGTGGGGAAGGATTGGTTGGAAAGGGGAGACTAAAAGAAAAAGGAAGGAGTAGAGGTCGATCTAAATCTCAAACTAAGCCTTGAACAAATGATGAATGTTTTAGGTGTAGTGGAAAAGGGCATCGAAAACGAAATTGTCCAGAATGTGGAAAGGTGAAAGATTCAGGTAAATCTTTTAATCAAAAATAGGATGATGCTGCAAGAATTGTTGAGGATAAGTCTGATAATGGGCTTGTTCTCAATGCTACTGAGAGTCTTTTGAGTTTGGAGTGGATTTTAGATAGTGATTGTTCCTAACATATGTACCCACGAGAGGATTGGTTTACCACTTATTAGAAATATGATAGTAGTAAAGTGTTCAAAAGAAATAATGCTTCTTGCAGAGTTGTTGGGATTAACACAGTGATCATCAAAATGCACAACGGTATTGTGATGACCTAACAAATGTACTTCATATTCCTAATCTAAAGAAAAATTTAATTTTACAAGGGTACTCTGGATAAAAATGGTTATGAGTACAAAGCTTGAGATAGGGTTCTGCGGGTTTTCAAAGGTACACTGCTAATAATTAAAGGGAACAAGAAGAATGGTCTTTACATATTACAGAGTAGTATAGGTTCTGGTACTACAATAGTTTTTTCGTCAATCAATAATACTATGAGATTGTGGCACATGCAGTTTGGGCATATAAGTGAGAGGGGGATATTAGAATTGAGCAAACCGGGTTTTCTTTGTGGAGAGAAGATTAGGGAACATGATATTTGTGAACAGTATGTTCTTGGCAAGCATCATAGAGTGAAGTTCGGCATCGTAATTCATAGGACCAAAGGCATTTACTAAGATCTTTGAGGCTCTTCTTAGATTTTTTCAAAGGGAGGTGCTAGATATATATTGACATTCATTGATGACTACTCATGGAGAGTATAGGAGTACATGTTAAAGCATAAAGATAAGGTGTTTATCAACTTCAAGCAATAGATGACTTTGATCGATAAGCAAACAGGAAAAAGGATCAAACCCTTGAGGACTGACAATAGATTGGAATTCTACAACAAAGAATTTCAAGAGTTCTTTGGTAAGTAAGGAATTGTGAGGTATTGCACAGTTGTACATATACCACAATAGAATAGAGTTGCAAAAATATGAATAGGACTATTTTGGAAAGTGCTAGATGCATGCGTTTTAACGCTAGATTGTCTACGAATTTTTGGGTAGAAGCAATTAATACTTCTTGTTATTTGGTAAATAAGTCACCATCGACTACTTTGGACTACAAAACACCAATAGAAATTTAGTCTGTGTCTCCTTCTAATTACTCAAATTTGAGAGTATTTGGGTGTCCAGCCTATGCTCATGTCAGTAATAGAAAGCTTGAGCCAAAGGTTAAGAAGTGCATATTCTTAGGCTATGCAGATGGAGTCAAAGGTTGTCGTTTATGATATACTGATGACAAAGACTCTACAGTGGTTATCAATAGGGTGTGACATTTGATGAGTCTGCTATGATGAAAAAGGTGGAGTAGGGTGAAAGTAGTCAGCAGGGCATCAAGAAAAAGGTAGAGTTTGAAATTGACACTCCACAAGTTTCAAAAGGGAAACAAAATGTACTAGATGAAGCAAGTGAGAGCTCATTATCACATAAGTAGCAGTAAGAAAATGATTCACTACAGAACTATCATTTAGCTCATGATAGAAAAAGAAGATAGATCAAACAAACACAACGATTTGTATATTCAAATTTGGTTGCTTATGCTTTGAGTTCGCTCGATGAGTTTGTGGGTGATGATCTAGTCGCATATAAATAGGCCATTTCTCATCCAAATTCTAATAAATATGTAGCAACTATGAGTGAAGAGATGGAGTTGGTACACGAGAATAGCTCATTGGAGCTAGTAGATGTACCTAAAGGGCAAAAAATTGTAGGTTGCAAATGGATCTATAAGAGAAAAGAAAGGATTCCCAGGGTTGAGGATACAAGATATATGGCATGATTGGTTGCAAAGGATTTTACTCAGAGATAGGGAGTTGACTTTCAAGAGGTGTTTTCCCTAATTGTAAAACATACTTCCATTCATGTGTTACTTGCCATGGTAGCTCTATTTGATATGGAGCTTTAGCAGATGGATGCAAAAATAGTATTTCTGCATGATGAGTTGGAGAAACAAATTTAATGAGTCAACTAAAGGGATTCATTATTTTTGGAAAGGAAAACCATGCATGCCTTTTGAAGAGGTCATTGTATGGCTTGACGTAGTCTTTGAGGCAATGGTATAAGAGGTTTGATGATTTTATTCCCAAGGTAGGATATACTAGAAGCATTTATGATTGTTGTGTAAATCACAAGAAATGTAGTGATGCCCTTCTCATATATTTGTTACTTATGTTGATGATATGTTGATTGCCTTGTGAAACCTATCTAAGCTCAATATTTTAAAAGCTCAGTTGAGTAATGAATTTGAGATAAAAGATTAAGCAATGCGAAGAAGATTTTGAGCTTAGAGATCATTTGGGACTAACACTTTAGGTTGTTGTACTTATCTCAACAAAATTACATTGAAAAAGTAATTGAGCATTTTGGGGTGGATAAGTCCAAGCTAGTTAGGACTCCACTTGTAGTTGATTTTAGACTCTCATCAGATCTATCACCGAATACTAAGTATGAAGTAGAGCACATGTCTCATGTGTCATATGCTAGTACAATTGGTAGTTTAATATACGCCTTGGTGTGCATTAGGCCAGATATTTCACATGCAGTCAGTGTTGTGAGTAAGTACATGCACAAGCCCAGAAAGACTCATTGATAAATAGTGAATGGATTATGAGGTATTTGAGAGGCTCTGTAGATAGATGTTTGAAGTATAGTCAATTGAATTCTATTGCTAGAATGTTGGCTGTGTAGATACATATTATACTGTAGATTTGGACAGTAGAAAGTCTGTGGTAGGCTAAGTGTTTTGCATTTTGAGTTATACGGTTAGCTAGAAGGCGACTTTACAATCATCAATTGCATTGTTCATAATAAAGGCTGAGTACATGGCTTTAGCTAAAGGCATTTAGATAAAGGGGCTAATTGATAATATGGGTATGAGTTCTAATATTACTTTAGCATTTTGTAGTAGTCATAGTGCCATACACATGTCAAATAATCAAGCATTCAATGAGAGAACAAAGCACATTGATGTGAGGTATCACTTTGTCTAGGATATAGTTTCTCAAGGTTTTATTTTGGTTGACAAGATTGGCACTAAGGATAATCCAACAAATATGTTCACAAATACTATTCTAGGAATCAAATTCGAACATTGCTTAGATTTGATAAATATTTGCAGACTCAAATAATGGCCCTTTTGGGGGCAGGGACAAAGATAATGGATAGAGAATTTCAAGTCAATGTGGAGAATTGTTAATTATGCCTTGAAATGTAAGCTACAAATGGTGAGAAATGGAAGAAATAGGGCGAAACAGCATGGAATGGACGAGATGGGCATTAGAGCAGACCCAAGCCCACGTTAGCAGGACACCACACGCCAAAGCACGAGAAAAGCAGTGCCTAGGCATAGCACATACTGAAACCATGCACCTAAGAGCATGGCACACCAAAATGCCACACCAGGGCATAAGTTCCTTACAACCTCGCGCAATGAGTTCCGCCACAATCATGTTACATGCGCTTGGACGCAAGTCTAGCATGCCCCGACATAGCATGTAGGCACATAGGCTAGTTTGTAAGTTTTTCTATGCTTTAATTAGGTATTTAAACCCCGTTTCTCCCAATTTGAATCAGAGACGAACCCTAGATAATAGATTCTATACCACTTTAGAAATAGTATCTTAGAATGGAGTTTAGAACAAGGGTGTTAGGTGTTCTCGCAAGATTTGTGGAACTTAAATTGTACTTGGCACTTTGATTTGGAATCAATAAATTCATTTCTTTGGCAGAAGTCACGTTGCCGAACCGCGTTAAATCTTGTCATCTCTCTTATTGAACTACTTTACTTTTATTTCACAATTTTATTATTTGGTCTTTCTAGATTTCAACATAACCTATTTCAATCAACGAATTTCATGTTGAAACTTAATTAGCAAAAAAAAACCTGCTTTCACCCCTCTAATTAATTTGTTGTTCTAGATTTTTTTTGGTTTTAACCTCGATTTTATCTGGATTAGAACAAAATGGATATCTAGGAGAATAAATACACACGAGTTCTATAGTAAGTAATTCCTTCTTGATGTTAATTTTGGCCACGGTTTAGTACCTATTTCTTGAAAACCTGATCAACTTATATTGAATTCGTATTAGCAAAAAAAGAAGGGAAAACTGAAATTTTTATTAACAAGAACCCTTCAGACAGGAACACTTTTGACCGAAGGAAAGTAAGGTAAAATACATGGAATCATTTGAACCTGGTCAAGAATGTAGGTTAAGTAATGGAAAGGGTATAATCTTATCTATATCATCTCTATCTTTTTGGCCCATATCACTTTTCTAGCTTTCTTTTGTCCAATGCATTTTCCATGAGATTAATCACCTTAGCAAAAAGATTTATCCAATTTTGACTCTGATGCATTAAGAGACTGATTTTAACCATTAAACCATCTTAACAAAATGATGATATTATTCACATAAATTTCGTTGTCTGCAAAATTAAATCACAAGACAAAGAAAAATAATGGACAAATTAAATTTATATTAAAGAATAATATGAGAATTACAATTTATCATAGAAAAATATAAATTCCCTAATAAAACTAATCCCCTGATTCTTCTCCAATATATATGATCCAAGGGCTTGAAGCGTATTCTTGGATATATAGTGTAGTATCCTTTAACTTGGTAAAAGATACTACAAAATTTCTTTGAAACTCGAACCCTAACTCCGAGATTTAAAGACTTGATGACTTGATGCTTTGAAAAGCTATAGGACCTTCGCGGTAACAATACGTCGTCACAACAAAAACTTGAAGCTTCAAGACTTAAGTTTTGGAGCTTGAGAATATATGAATATGTATATGTGAATATGAGAATATGTGTATGAGAATATATGAGTATGTGTATGAGAATATGTGAATATGAGTATGAGAATATGTCCATATGAGAGTCTCTAATTATCCCTTTATATAGATGCTCAGCAAGAGACTTCGGAATGACTTGAACACATTTGATAATTATCTCTTTGATGCACATATTAAAAGATAATATCAAATATTTTTAACTTGATTGGCCCACATACATGGATGCGCCACGTGTTCCAACTTGATTAGTTTGAGATTGTTAGGCTGCCAGACTTGATTTAGTTGACATAATTCATCTTCATTTTGGCACTTATCAGTATCTGATTTGTATAAAATAAATATCAGAATATTAATTAAAATTAACTATTTATTATTTAGAATTTATTTTAATAAACTCTAACATATAAATAGAAAATTTGAAATTAATAACTAATATATTATTTACACATGTCATTTTTTAATTGGCCCAAATTAAGCTGTCTACAAATGCCCTCTCGACTTGTTCCCAATCAATGTCCCCAAATACAATCCTGAGTGAATAAGTCATAATAATTATTTATATATATATATATATATTTAAATATCTACATAACATATGAGCTTTTATAATATGCTCACAAAAAACATATGATATATATATATGAGGTTTAATATATATAACATGGCTTCTAATATATATATATATATATATTATAGAAGCGAATTGAAAACAACATGGTTTTCAGAATTTCAAAGTCCCACAATTTCGCAAATCTTTCAAAATCATGCTGTTGTGGCCAATCTAATTTCACTTCTCAAGTATCCACTAAACCATGCAATCAGTTTCCACTTACCATCTTAGCCGGGCATTAAATATCATTCAATCTATTTTAGTTTCTTCAAAACAGAACTGTGGCCCCCATATAATTCTTTTAACCAATTAAAACTCTAGCAGCAGCGTGCGGTCATTAAACTCTTACGAAACCAATTCCTTCCCATGCAAAGTTAAATTGGTTGCGGCTGTGTTGATGGGTTTATTGCTATAATTACAGCCACAAAATCTCCACTTGAATGAATTTAATCTTTGCAAATTAAATCATACTAAACTAGATCAAGTAATCTCTTCTGCAGAGCCTACATTGGGAGTCAAAGTAAGAGTGATTCAATTGAGACTATATCTCCTAATTGTGATGGATTCAAACTCTTAAAAAAAAACCTATAAATAGCATGCTGTGAGAGTTAAATCCACTGAATGTAGTTGGAAAGTAATTTGCAAAATTGCTGTGAAAAATTCCTCTACTCAATTAGTGTCATCATCCTTCTCTTGATTCCTGCGTATTGGTTGTTTGAAGAAAAGCCTCAAAGAGCTTCCAAAACTATTATTACCTCAATTCCAACTGCCAGTTAGTACAATTGAAAGAGGATTGCTTTGAGTCCTTCGGCATTCATCAACAAAGAATTTTCCTCCTTAAGGGCACCAACACATAGAAAAAAATACAAAATTTGGAGACTTCAGGTGAGTCATCCAATTGAGGGATGTTCCTATTATCTTTTTTACTTTCTTCTTCATCCTTTTACATGTATATATATATATATATATATACAATTAAGTTTTCCTTTTTCTTCTCTTCTCTTTTCGTTTGCAGGTTAAAAAACATAACTCATTCCTAATCAACTCATGAAAATGTATATTGAGGATCACACAGAACCATCTTCATGCATTATCATTGGGAGTGACAAAGACAACCTCAAAGTTAAAAGTACCAAATTGGTTATCCATAAATCAGCCAAAGGTGTTCTTCATTCGATACCTCGACCTCCTAATAACTCCATGCATATCCAAGAGTGGTCTGAAGAGGTAACTAAGGAAGTGATTGATCCTCATTCTGGCGTTACATCTCGTTCTAGGATACTTCTCTTGAAGTCCTCCCTTCATGATGCCAAAGCCACTGGCTCAGAATTTTTATTTATAGGTTATCATTCCAACATCAATGGATGCCCATTGAGGATTCCTACATCAAGGCTTAGCGAAGTATCTTTTCATGCAGGTTATTGGGAATGGACAAAGGATGTGCTAGGCTATCATGTAGATGTTCTTCATCAAGCTAAGGTCTAAGCAGTAGTCCATGCCTTGCTTTTCACATATATCTATCATAAGAATATCCTCCATGCCTTCCTTGAGCTGTGGTGCCTTTCCACAAACACTTTACATACTGCAACTGATGAATTTTTAGTTTCTTTATGGGATCTTCATGTACTTGGTGGATTACGTATCCGTGGATGTTTTTATGAAGAATTTATCCCCACTATAAAAGAACTACTTGGTGATAACAAATATAACCCTTCTTTACCACAAAGCTGCAAATATCTATTCCTAGCTTATTATATGCTCCCAAAGAACTCTGATGGTGTTCCTATTTCTAATTGGATTGGCTTTTGGTTTAAAGGACCATCGAGATATGTGGAGCCCCCTTTGAGATCTTCCCAAAAGAGGTTTATTGAGCTAAAGATCTCTCACAATCTATATGGAAGAACCGATGCATCACTTTATCTTTCACCAAGGAATATAATGAGCCCTTTATAATGTTGGAGGTTGAAGAAGATGTTAAAGGGGAGACCAACTTTGCTGCTTTTCTTTCATGCTAGTTATGCAATTTTGTTCAACCACATCGCAAAGCAAATCTAATTCATGCTATTATCTTGAAGGTTGCTAGTAGAATGGTGAATAGTGATTGCTTTTCTCTTGCAGTTCTTGTATTGGCGGGCATCTACCGTGGTTTAAGGAATATATCAACTTCACCAAGTCTTCAGGAATCTTCCTCCATCTTTCCCATTCATTATGTTCACAATTGAATTGGACACTACCTTGGGGCTCATTTTTTATCCAAGGCTGATGTAGAAGGAGCTAAGATGGTTAAATATGTGGGGGAGGATATGGCTAAATATTTTGATCCTTCAAAGGCATGAGATTTGCTCCTTAGTATCAACCCTTCAGCAATTCAAAATTTGCACTTATTTCCCGTAAGCAGTTCACAGTAATAGATGGCCCATGCATATCAAATACTTATAAAGATCTATTTGTGGCTCTTTATTCTAGCATCAATTTAGTCGGCAATGTGAATTTTGTCAACACATCCTGGGCAACTTAAAGAAAAAGATTCTTACTCGTGATTTGTATGAGCTTGTTCAACTTTAGTAGTCATGTATCTTACTGAACACATCTTATGGACTTATCATTCCTGGTAATACTTCTTTATTTCCATTGGCCACAAAGGAATATGCAGATTGGTGGGACAAACATTGGAAGGCTTCGCAAACAAAAGGTTCTAAAATTGTTCTGAAAGTCAATTAGAGAGATGTGGAATTAAATTTTGGCTGACTCAATCAACTAGGGGGTAGAATTGAAAAGCATGAATCTAAGTCTAGGCATCCTGATAAGAATTCATCTTATCCTAAACAAGTTATAATCAAAGATCCCCAAAATAATCTAACAACCTCATCTCTTCAAAATCCTGTTGTTTTAGGGCAAGTTAAAGGAAGGAATTTACAAATTCATTGCTCTACAAAGCTGAAGGAAACTTGTCTGCTATCCAGAAAGAAGCAGCCATCGAGAGAAATAAAGTTTCGAAACTTAAAAATACTCCATTTTTTACTGATCAAGAGGTTGAGGCTTTAAAGAGGATGGAAGCACTACTTGAAAAATCTCACAAGGAACTAGTAGCTTTTAATATACTTTCATGAGCACTTAGTTACTAAGCTTCTTTTTTTTTTTTTTTAGCACAATTGATATAAAAAAAACACTTGATTACTAAATATGCAATAAAAAGTTGTTCTCTTTTTTTTTTTTATGAATTCTCCTTGTACATTTTTTTAATTCTTCAAATTGATGCCAACTTCAAATAAAAATTGTATTACAGGCCCCCAACAATTAAGTGGAATAAATTTACTTAAGCTCATGATTAAAATTGGCTATTTTAATAAATTAAACTTGAAAATAATAAAAAATTCTTCTAATGATATGCTTGAACTTGATAGATCATACATGAGTACTCCAATTATTTGATTGAACTAGAGAAGTAAATCATCCCAATTTGCTTCAATGATACGATTGAACTTGGAAAATCCTCAAAACTTGTTCTAGTGATGTATTTAAACTTAGCAAGCCATCTAAACTCATTCCAGTGATGTGATTGAACTTTAGAAAGTAAGTCATCCAAATTTGCTCTAATGATATGACTGAACTTGAGAAGCCATCCGAAAAACCTTTTTTGTTAGTAATGTGACCGAACTTAGGAAATAACTCCCAAGATGCCTACATACCCCAACAAAGGGATCAAGTCATTATGTAGTTCAAGGTAAATATTTTTTAGTGGGGGTATTATTCACAATTTATACTCATACGAGCCAGGAGTATCCATTGCTTAACCACCTTGGACTAGGTGGGGTATTTAATATTTTAACCACATAAAATACCTTTAGTAGGGTAAGTCAGCAGTTTAACCACATGCACTACCTTTGGTGGTTACCGTACATAGTTTATACTCATGTAAGTCAGGAGTAACATGTAGTTTAGGCTCGTGCATCAAGGAGCGAACTTCTTCTCATGGATAATATCGCTTCAAAAACTTGCCATTTATGGGGCCTATGCACAATCTATCTCTGTCAACTAACTTGCAAGCACCATTAGTGTAGACTTCTTTTATCACATATAAGCCATCCTATTTTGACATGAATTTACTTCTCATTCACTGTGTGATTGTAATGGGCATTCTAACTGTCAACACCAAATCTCCAACTTGAAAAGATTGAGGATGAACTTTCTTATTGAATGCCCTTGTCATACGTGATTGATAACATTCAAGCTATTGTTGTGCTTCAAGTCTTTTATCATCTAATGTTTCCAATTCCTCAAGTTGAAGACGAACATTATCTTTAGCAGTGAGTCCTTCTTGAATTGCTATACGAAATGA
This sequence comes from Jacaranda copaia, assembly GCA_014898725.1. Taxonomy (NCBI): domain Eukaryota; kingdom Viridiplantae; phylum Streptophyta; class Magnoliopsida; order Lamiales; family Bignoniaceae; genus Jacaranda; species Jacaranda copaia. Next base: position 393,531 of record JACGDI010004216.1, read on the forward strand.
AGGTATTTGACTTTCAAGAGGGAGAATAGCTTCAATCCCATAAACTAATGAATATGAAGTGGCCTGGGTAGCAATCCGATAAGTTGTTTGATATGCCCAAAGAGCTTTTCCAACTTTTTGTGCCAATTTGTTTTAGATTTTGACACTACTTTCTTTAGCAGATTGCATAAAGTTTTATTGAATGCTTCTGCTAAACCATTTGCAGCCATAATGTACATCGAGAAATTATATTGGTTGAATCTAAATTGTATGCAGATTTTATCCATCAGCTTATTGTAGAAAGGCTTCTCATTATCAATAATGATGTAACGTGCACTCTATACCTAAAAATCAGATTACATCAAATGAACTCCAAAATAGTTTCTTTCTTTACTTCTTTGAGGGGGATCACCTCTGCCCACTTGGAGAAATAGTCTGTAGTTGCCAATATGTAAGCATGACCAGCTGACAACTTAGGAGTAATAGGACCTACAACATCAAGACCCCATGAATCAAATGGCCATGAAGCAACTATAGGATATAAGGGTTTAAGAGGCTGATGTATAAAGTTAGCATGCATCTAACAAGCTTCATACCTCTTCGTGTAATTCATACAATCTTTAACCCTAGTAGGCCAGTAGTATCCCATCTTTTTAATCTAAAAATAAAGTTTAGGACCCGACTGGTGAACTCCACAAACTCCAGAATGTGCTTCAGTCATAGCTTCAGTTGCTTTTTCATCACTCAAATAGCGTTGATAAGTGACTTCATAAGAACGACGATACAAAACATCTTTGTACAAAATGAAGCAAGATGACCTCCGACGCACCTCTATCCTACAGTAAGGGTCTTATAATAATTTTCTATGCTTTACATACTCAATCAGTGATGTCCTCCAATCTTCATCTTCACTAACTGAGACTGATATGGCATTTGTCCTCACAGTCAAGCTGAATCGGTGAAGGCACAATTCATTTATTGAATACTGGGATATTTTTCATTTCTTTTCAAAAAGAGCTAAAGTGGTAGCCAGGTTAGCTAATGCATATGACATTCTATTTTCTTTCATTGGGATGTGACTTAGGACAATACTTTCAAACTTCTTTTACAATCAAGAGGCTAGTTGAAAGTAAGGAATCAAATTTTCCTTTTTAACCTCATAGACATTTAAAAGCTGATTGATGAACAGTCTTGAATCACCATAGACTTCAATTTCTAAAATTTTCATTTCCAGTGCCATTTGAAGTCCAATAATCAATGCCTGATATTCTGCTACATCACTGGAGCACAATTCATTTAACACTACAGAATATGTCAAAACTTATCTTTTTTGTGAAACAAAGATGATCCCTGCCCCCATTCTATCAAATCAAGTTGTTCAATCAAATAACATTGTCCATGCTGACAAGACATCGATGAAAAGGGCATCTTTAGCAAAAGCTTGTCCTTTAACTATTTTTTGAGGAATATATGTGATCTCATACTGATTGAATATAATAGACCACTTAGCTAATCTTCTAGAAAGCACTAGTCTTAACATTACAAACTTAACAGGATCAGCAAGTGAAATGAATGGGATAAAATATGCCTCAAAATAATACTTCAACTTTTTGATTGCATAAAACAAGGCAAGGCAAATTTTCTCAATAGGGGAGTATTTCAACTCTTTTTTTGTTAAAGCTCTACTCAAATAATATAAAGCATTCTCCTTTCCTTCATCATTTTCTTAAGCCATTAAAGCGCCAATTAACCATTCTTGTGCTACAACGTATAATATTAATGGTTTTCCAAGTGTAGGAGCTTCCAAAAATGGAGGATTCATGAGGTATTTTTTCATGCTCTCAAAAGCATTTTCACGCCCTTTATCCCATACGAAATAAGCATCTTTTTTCATCAGGTGATTAAATAGTTGGCATCTTCCAACCAAATTTGATATGAACCTTCTTATAAATGTGAGATTACCTTGTAAACTATGCAATTCTTTAAGATTCCTTAGTGGTGGCATCTTCTAGATAGTATCGATTTTAGCAAGATCAACTTCAATTTCACAATGTCGAACTATGAAGCCAAGGAACTTGCTAGATGTGACACCAAATGCACACTTGAGCGGGTTCATCTTCAAGTTGTATTTCCTTAGTCAATCAAATACCATGTGGAAATTTTCTAAGTATCTCTTTTCTTAGTCTTAACCACGAGATCATCAACGTAGCATTCTACTTTTGTGTGTAATATGTCATCAAAAATATTCTGCATAGCTCGTTGATAAGTCTAACCTATATTTTTCAACCCAAAAGGCATCACTTTGTAATAGTAAATACCCTTTGGTGTTCGAAAAGATGTACTCTCCTTATCTTGTGGTGACATTTTGATTTGATTGTACCCGGAGGATCCATCCATGAAAGATAAAGCTTCATGTCCAGTGGTTGCATCTACCATGAGTTCAATAATAGGTAATGGAAAATTATTTTTCGGACAAGCCGTATTCAGATCTTGAAAATCAACGTAAATACATGTTTGACCATTTTTTTTCTTAACTAGCATGATGCTAGAGATTTAAGTTAGATATTTAACTTTTCTGATAAATCTTACATCTATAAGCTTGTTGAATTCAACTTTGATTAGAGGGATGAGATTTGAGTGAAGCACTCACTGCGACTATTTTATTGGACTAGCCCCATATTTTATGTTAGGCGATGAATTGCAACTTTTGGATCTAATCCTCACATTTCTTTGTATGTCCAAGCAAATACATCCTTGTACTCAATCAAGATTTTGAAATATTATTCCTCTTCTTCGGGATTTGGAAGCTTGCTAACAAATATGGGATGGGGCTCTTCTATTGTGCCAAGATTCAACTTTTTAAGTTCATCAACAATCGCCTATCCACCATCTTCAAGTTGTGGAGGAGCCTTTAGGACTTCATCTTTTGGACTTTCTGAATTAGGCTCTTTATCAACAGTAATATGATTACATGTGTGTAACTCATCATTTTCTTTATCATATAGCTTTTCTGTCTCAACAACTCTCATTCTCTAGAATGCAATACTCCATTTTAATGATCCATTTGCTTTTGAAATTGGGACAGGCACCATTATCCATGTGGGTAGTTTGTAGCTTGTATAAAACCACTTGCCTCGAATCTATTGAATTCTTCAAGACATGAATCATGCAATGTAGGATTTAGCTCCTCTTTAACACTTGTGTAATTAGAGCTAATGGTGATTTCCACTTCGTCTTCATCTGCACCACTCTTTTCGCATGGATATTTTATGATGCGCTGCTTTATTTTCACAGGTTTATCCATATTGATGACTAAGATTGTAGATTCAGCTCCATTCAATTAGGATAAGTGAAGAGTTTAACTCTCATTTTTTCACTCCAACATATCAGTTTTATCGTCAACACTTTTTTTTGCAACATTATTTTTAAGTCTATTGAACACAAAACCTCTTAGACATTGACCTTTATTAAACCTGCTTTAATTTTTAACACCAAATCTTTTAAAGATAGAAGGGTGAGTAATCAGAGTACTGTGACGATCAAATACAGAAACTCAATGATTATTTTATTGTTGCTCTTCCTGCTTTACATGATCTTCTGCAGAAATATGCTAGACATCAGCACACTTATCTTTCTTCGTCACATGTATCCTGATTAGTTCTGCAACTTTAAATCCCAAGCCAACCCTTAATAGTTCAACATAAAATCCCTATCTCCTTAGTTTTTTTTGTGCTTCACTAAATCCATGAACTTTTTCTCTGGTTAACTCAAGTTTAAGCTCACTTAGATTGGGTGGATTAACAAAGTCATAGCTAGATTTTTCAAGCAACTTATATGTCTTAGGATCAAATATCCCCTCAAATTATTTGTGGGAAACCCCTACAATAGATGGTTTATTATGGATTGATGGGCTTATGCCAATAATAGGCATAGTGAAGTCCTTCCTTAGAGTTTGATAGTCGCTCGATTCTACCACCTTTAATTGGCTTTGAGCAACATCATTTGACTCACTACATACTCCAACTAGAATTTTTTTCTTCTCTTGCGATACCTGCGGTGTATAATTTTGGTAAGTTGGAATAATCATTGCGCTCGTATTCTTTGCTCGTCAAAACTTCAGTAATTGTTAGTTTATTGAATTTTTAGAACAATCTTGTCTCTCTTCAACGAAGTGGTTGCTTGGAGCCTTTGCAGGTTACACTTCACTTACTGAGTCAGGATTCATATAAAGTTTAGCATCAGCGAAGTATGATTCAGTTTCAGTAAATGGCTTCATATTTGCATCAACTTTCATAACTTCTCTATTTTTTGAACACTTTAAGCATTGATGGAGAGTGAAAGGTATTACTCCATTTTCATAAAGCCATGGTTGTCCCAAAAGTATATGGTAGGAAGTCCTTGTATCAGTAACATGAAATAAAGTACTTGCTTCAAACTACCCAATTGTGAGGTCTAGACGAATCATACCAATGGCTCATTGGCCTTCTTGATTGAAATCTTGAATAGTTAGGCGATTGTGTAAGAGATCCTCAATGAAAATCCCTAAATTATTCATGGTAGATTTTGGCATGATATTGGCAGCAGATCCTCCGTCATTGAGCATGCTGTTAACCTTTTGCTCCTGCGTGAATCCTGAGATAAAAAATGGCCTATTGTGAAGTTTTGATCCCAATAACAAGTCCTCATCCGTAAAAGTAATGTCCATACAATGAAGTGGAGTGTTGCTCTTTAATTTCATAAGATATAGCCTGCACTGTTTCAATCCTTTTATTCAATAATCTAGTAGAAAAATAATCTTTTAAAGTCACCGGAATCTTTTTGTAACCTGCAAATGAATTTTCAAACTTGCTATTTATAGCCTTTAGACTCTTCGTCATCCTTGGTTGAGGGCATCTAGCCACATACGAGACCTTTAATGCTAATAGATGAGATTGATTAACACATCATCTTCTCCTTCGTTGATGTGTCACAAGAGTCCACCCACGGCCATCTTCAGTTTTAGTAGTAGAACATTTTTCCAGCTTAGTCAATGAATTGAGTCTCCATTAGCATAGGATCTAAACTTCCAAACTAAAGCATTGTTGATGCCCCCCATGAGTGAAAATGAGAAACTACTGTTTTTATTAGCAACACATGTGGTATCTACTATAGTTATAGTGCTAGCTAGGTTTGATCCAACAATATCTTCTGTATTAAGAATTATCTTTCCATCTCTTGCCAATGCCATTACCTTATCCTTGAAGACGAAGCATTTCTCTATTGGATGCCCACCAACTCGATGATACTTGCAATATTTTAGATCACTTGCCTTTCCAGCTTCTTCAGGATATTTTGGTTCTGGCAGTTCAATCAACTTCCTTATCAATAATTCATCAAAAATATGAGAAACATCAAAATCTAGAAATGGATACTCCTTATCCTACATTTCTTTCAGTGTTTTCTTACTTATTGGGATGCATTGATCTTTAGTTTTCTCAACAACCTTTTTGTCACTTGTACGAATTTTTATGGAGGCTATCCTAATCATTATAGATTCCTTAGTAGCAGTTTTGCCATATTTTTCACTCTTCTTTGAATCTTTCCTTTCTTTCTTCTAGTCTTTAATAGGAATTCCAAACCTGTGATTAGCAATGCTAAGCTCCATGTCGTGCACACGAGTAGCTAATTCTTCAAAAGTGGGAGGCTTGATTCCTTGAAGAATGTAGAGAAGTCTCTAGTGCATACCTTGAATACACATCTTTGCAGTTCAAACTTAAAGCATGCCAATGATTGATGTAGTCTACCATTAGCTCATCTTTCGATTATTTTGCATGAGTAAGTTCAATCATGCTCATAGTCTAGCACGTACTGTAGAAGCTATTCAAAAACTCTATTTCCATTTGATCCCAACTATCAATGGATTCAGGTTCTAAGTTAATGTACCAGTTAAAGGTATTTTCTTTTAATGATCGTACAAACTGCTTCATAAGAAGATCACCATACATCCCTGCATTGTTACATGTCTCTATGAAATAGGCTACATGTTGTTTTGGATTTCCCTTCCCATCAAACTGCTGAAATTTTGGTGGTTGATATCCTATCGGCATTCTCAGTAAGTCAATCCTCTTCGTATAGGGCTTTGAATACACAATAGAACTTTGAGAAGGCATGTCATACTAAGCCCTAATAATATTGGTGATCATATCCTGCAATTGTTGAACAGATAATATAGTAATAAAAGTTGTAGAGTGGTTGATCTTTCAATCAGCTTCTCGCTTGTAAGGCATCTCCTCAACTTGTTTTTGCACTATTGTATAACCAAGAGAAGATTGATAATTGTAGCCAAATCCTCCAAGATGAGAATATTCCTGCTTGTTCATGAGTTGCACAATTTGTTGATCTTTTTCTTCCATAATCTTTTGGAGGTCAGCTATAGCTTGAGCCATCCAAGAAAGTTGTTCATCCATTGTTGCCACTCTAGTCACTGTAGCCGATAGTTTGGCAAGAGACAATACCTCAGGATTTATTTCCCTTGGACTCCTAGGGTCAAAATCATCAAATGGAATGAAATTAGTATTCTTTCCCCCAGTCATAGGTTGATTAATAGATTCAACAGCATCAGCAACATCTTTCCTAGCCAAGGTAAGTTGGTTCCTCTTAGGTGCCATTGAGTGGCTGCAAATATCTTCAAAGTTCAAATGGAAGAAAGAGATGAGGGGTAGATTGGGGTCCCACCAGGCGTGCCAAAAATTTGTTCGCACAAATTTTGTTGTCTACAAAATTAAATCACAAGATAAAGAAAAATAATGAACAAATTAAATTTATATTAAAGAATAATATGAGAATTACAATTTATCAGAGAAAAATATAAATTTCCTAACAAAATTAATCCCCTAATTCTTCTCCCAATATATATGATCCGAGGGCTTGAAGCTTATTTTTGGATATATGGTGTAGTATCCTTTGACATGGTAAAAGACACTACAAAATTTTTTTGAAACTCGAACCTTGACTCCAAGATCAAAATACTAAATGACTTGATACTTTGAAGAGATATAGGACCTTCGCGGTAGCAGTACACCATCACAGCAAAAACTTAAAGTTTGAAGACTTGAGTCTTGGAGCTTGAGAATATATAAATATGTATATGTGAATATGTGAATATGTGTACGAGAATATATGAGTATGTGTATGTGAATATATATGAGAATATGTGAATATGAGTATGAGAATTTGTCCATATGAGAGTCTCTAATTATCCTTTTATAGAGGTGCTCATCAGGAAACTTCGAAATGACTTGAATACATTTGATAATTATCTCTTTGATGCACATATTAAAAGATAATATCAAATATTTTTGACTTGATTGACCTACGTACATGGATGCGCCACGTGTTCTAACTTGATTAGTTTGAGATTGTTAGACCGCCAGACTTGATTTGATTGACATAATTCATCTTCATCTTGGCACTTGTTAGTATTTAATTTGTATAAAATAAATATTAAAATATTTTTTAAAATTAACTATTTATTATTTAAAATTTATTTTAATAAACTCTAATATATAAATAGAAAATTTTAAATTAATAACTAATATATTATTTACACATGTCATTTTTTAATTAACCCAAATTAAGCCGTCTACATATATATATATATATATATGTAACAAGTTGATAAAAATCCAGAGAATCGAGATACTCTAACCTTGTGATACCATCTCTTTGTTCTTCACTTGTCCCATGGTTGCGGCCAGGTGCCAAATACTACTGCTTGTCATCTCCAGGATTCTTTTTTCCTGAAATTTGAAAATTTTTCCGGGCCTGAATGATGCATTGTTTTTGCTATATATAATAGTGTCAGAAAATGCATTCATTCATCCAAGAACTGTATCGAGTCGTCAGGTTTCCCCTAGAGTTCCCTCAATCACTTCGTTGAGTAGTTTCTTGAAGAACAATATACTTACTGAAGTGTTTGGGAACTCCAGGGCGGACCTGATATTATAAGACAGATTCCAGAAATTGATCTGCATTTCCAGGGACCTGGAAACCTGGAGAGGCTCAGCTTACAACCGAATTTCCAGGTCCTGGGAAGAATTCAGCTTCTAATAACTGAATAAAGGATCATCAGGTTTCCTCCAGAGTTTCCCCGATCGTTTCTTTGAGCGTTCTTCAAAGAAGAACAAAACGCCCACTGAAGTGTTTGAGGGAACTCCTGTGGCAATCTGAAATAAAACAGAGTCCCAAAGGTACAACAGATCAACAGGTATACTATGCATTGTCATTAGTGTTTGGATATTTTTTTTCATTTTGATCGCCCATAAGAAGTTATTAAGCGGATTTTGAGAAAAAGCAGTATGCGTTTTTGAGGGTTGGGTAGGGTCCGATACCTATGATTTTAATTTAACATCCCACACTCCTTAAAAAATTGATATGAGTACAAATGGCATTTTTAAATCATTAGTAATTAAGTTAATCTGCTATACTAACTTTTTTAATTAAATTAAAAGTAAAATAATTTTTAATATGAAATGCCTTAATTATCCTTTTCAAAAGTTAGTATATAACTAAAACAGAAAACAAAATATAATTACCTAAAACATAGAAAAAGAAAAAAAAATGAATTTTACATTAAACAAACTGAACCCTACATCCCAAATTCAATTCTGCCGAATGGCCTATCCCACCAGCATTGTTGAATACTCTTATGAGACTGTTATCCACCAAGAATCTGATGAAATCCGTGTGCAATAGTTTAATTAGTTTCAATTCTGTTTGGTTAGAAACTATTTAATTTGTATATATTAATATAAAGGCCATCTCATGGGATTAACGAAAGGGTTTAGTAAGATTAATTAATTACGTGATGAGTTGAGAATTCCAGACAATAGAGTAAGTGTGGAATGCAGCCGTTGGATTGAACCAAAGAATTGAATTTGGGATGTAGGGTTCAGTTTGTTTAATGTAAAATTCATTTTTCATTTTTCTTTTTCTATTTTGTAGGTAATTATATTTTGTTTTTTGTTTTAGTTATATATTACATTTTGAAAAGGATAATTAAGGTATTTCATATTAAAAACTATGTTACTTTTAATTTAATTAGAAAAGGTAAGTATAGTAAATTAATTTAGTTACTTATCATTCAAAAATACCATTGTTAACTTGTCAATTTTGTAAGGGGTGTAGAATGTTAAAACCATAGGTATCAGCCCCGCAGTTTTAACTTATCATTATATACCCACTTTTTAGCCATTCGTATGAGTTTGATTGATCCCCATCTAACAGTTGATATTCATGGACAATATTGATATTTCAACAACAAAAATCCTAAAATAACCGCGCTTGCTACGTGTGAATTACACCACAGGACTAAGGACGGTAATTTACTAATTTTATAAAATAATAAGAAGGTTTGTTGCTTTTTTTATTTTTTTTTTACTCTTTTCCATTTTCACAAGGGGTAGAACCTAATTTGCCCATAAAAATTTTGATACATCAGAGTCTCGTGATACAATTATGGTGCATGCATAAAAACCAAAAGATGGTTCTAACCGAGTTGGACCATTATTTTGATCTTTTAGTTAAAATTGTATTTGAAATAAATTTTTTATATTTTTTATGTTGATTTGTAATATAAATAAAAAATAAAATACTAACGAACATATCAACGCGTACAAACTTGTGTGCGATGAGAATGTTGTTCTACAACCACATGTTAGAATTGCAACAAATAACTCTCTTAAATATGATTTTGTATGGAAATATGTCATGTTCAATGGATATTGGCTGATATTAATAGCTCGGTTAATTAGGCTTAATTGGCCCAAGGGTCATATTGTCAATTTGTGGCAATTCAAATTCTCTATTTGTTTCAATTCATATTTCATCTCTTATTCTATTTTATCAATATATTAACATGTTTTTCGTGCTATGCACAAATTTAATTAATTATAATTAAAAATATAATTTATGTGTTATCTAACTTTATGCAAAAACAAACTCATGAATAATGAAAAGTCATGATGAAATATTAAATCTATAATTCTAGTTGTTCTGAACTTTTATGAAGAAACAAAAATCTATCAGCATGAATATTGAAAATTATCCAATGAGATAAAAATTAATATAATGATTTTGAATAAATACAATATGAGGTTTTAGTTTTAACATATAAGATTGTTGTATTAAAATAAATCAATTATTGAGATTTTTTTTATTTAATTAAAAAATCAAAAATTTTAGGAATTCAAAATTTGATCAAGATTGTATAATTGTGTGTCCCACACCGTTGTGCTATATAAAATAGTATAGAAGTCAACTATATTAAAAAAATTTTGATAAAAATAATTGATTAATGGAGATCAAATACACTCTACATATATCATCAAATTAGAATAGAAAATAAAACATAAGATAGAATGGAATATGCAAAATGGATTTGTAGGTGCAAAAATCTACCTACATAGCAATCAGTGCTCGCAACACAACTAGCTAAATATGTTCCATCATTCTAGGTAAGGAAATAAATGAAGCCAGGTCAAGCTTTGACTTAAAATAGGCCAAACTTATCTGAGTTTGGCCTATTATCTATGATAGATTTTTTTTTTTAAGATTAGACCTATTCCTTTTAATAAATTCTAAAACATTTATTTGGCCTATAAGGCTACCTAAACATCTATTTTTTGTTAAAGTTCTAACTTTGCTTTGGCATTACACAAAACTAAGTTTGTAATAGGTTTGGGGAGCTGTTTGATGCAAAATGTGCATAATAGTGGTGATTGTAGTAGACTCTAAATTAAATGAGATTGGATTCATTATTGCCATATTTGATATGAAAAATTTCCTCTTCAATTAGTCACCACTACAACCTCTCATAATCATTTCTTGGGCATTTGATATCAATTACTATTATTTTATGGCCAAAAATGCCCTGTTAAAAAAGCCCTAAGTCGAACTAATTTCTCACTTCATGTTGTTCTTCCCCAATCTAGATAGACGCCTCCATTTTAAATGGTTGTTGGCCACAGATCAAACCCTTTTCCTAACAAAATCATAAGAATCCACGACGATAAGCTTTCTCCATGACCACAATCTCTTCATCGGCCAGTGATGTAGTTGGGAGATAGGAAAGCTTCAACCCACACCTAGAAACAGGTGATGCCGATGGTACTTGTTTATCTTAATTTTTTTTTCCATGAAAAAAGATGGTATTAAAGATTTTCGCTAGATTGTTTAGATTACTTTATGTATAATTAGTGCGAAAATGTTAACTTAATCGGTATAATTAGCAAGGGTCAACCCATGGTATACATATCCTATCAAAGATAAAATCATGTTCCAGTAATTCTAATTATCACTACTATAAAGAGAAGTCCCACGCCCACGCACCCTATTCTAACTTGTTATTGATAAAGTCAAACTACTAACTTGTGACATTAATCCAGTAGGCTAGCATTGCTTTGTGGGAGTGTTTTCTACTTCTCATGAATTTCCATATTTAAGCTTAGATACTGTTATTTCTAATGTGCAATCGAATGCTTTTGGTTTTGCAAGGGATTATCATTGCAACAAAATACAAGTTAGGAAGAATTGTTGGAGAATGGGGTTCGCAAACTTGGTACACTTTTAGGACAAGTTAGTTATCCCTCTAACCTGATCAATTGAAAGGGAATTTCAAAGTTTTTGGTGCGAAATGTTGGTTCAAGAAGCAGGATGGGGAAATATGCTTATAGGAGTTATCCATTTGTAATGTTCTTGAACAACTGACGGCACAAGGCTTTGGAACTATAATCCAAGAAAATGGAGAAGCACCATGATTAAATTGATTGAGCTTTTCAAACCTTTAACAGTACAACAGCCCTCTAAATTGATTAAATTTATTGAGAAAGGTGTCTTAAAGTTGTTTTAGTTGAAATTTATAACATATAAATGTGGTGCGCTTATGTGACTTCATAATACTATTTGGTTAACATGTACTTATTGAGATAATTAGATTTATCTGAATATCATCTGATTATTTGTTGATTTTTGTAAACCAACCAAAATAGACATGAATCTGAAATTTCTATTTGGTTATGCTTAGTGATCTTGGGAGCAATGCGTACAGATTTGGTATAAATGTTTTGATTACCCCCATTGTATCATATTATTATATCTACAAATTTGTTATGCTACACATTAATCCATCATTAGGAATGAATTTATTTTTGGTGAGGGTGAGAATTCGTTGGATGTTTCATATTTTTTATTAAAATTGTTTGTAGGGTGCAATGATTTTAAGGTCATCTCCAACATGCCCTTATGGTGGAGGTCAAATCGTGATCCGTCATTCTCACATAATATAGAATCCTGGCAAGTGATTTTACAAATGTCCCAAGAACAATAATCATGATGGCCACTTCATCTGATAGGACGTGTATTAAGGGTCGCATGACCATAATTGTATGGGGACCCTTCATACCATAAAGCATGTTCGCGGCCTCCCAGTCAAAGTACCCATGTTCAGAATCTGTAGGATTGCAAAGACATATAAACACCTAAAAGTGGATGCATAGACCACCCTCGGCAAAGTGGAAGTTCACATATAGGTCCTTCGATTAATAAGTCTTTTAATGAACGATTAGATATATTTAATCTTCCAAAGCGCAATATGAAATCTGCAACGATATTTAGTGTTTGTCTTGGATGTAGCTGTGTTTTCCTTGTTGCTTTTGTTGGTCTGTTGATTGGCTTTATGATCAGAAAGCTTTTGTTGTGATTCCCTTTCTGTATGCCTAGTTAATCATGCAAGTATGTATATAATACACCTCTTTAACCAAGTATGAACCTATGGAAATCTTACATAACTTTCTTAGTTTATGTTTATACTTTCATCGCATCATCTGTAACTATGTCCTTCATGCTCCAATGTAGTATGTGATTTTTGTTTTCCATTTCTTCTTGGATTCAAACCTTTTGTGATGATATGTTGTAGTTATAGATGTATTGCTTGAGGCATTAACTTCTCTTTTAATCATGGAAGAAAATATTGTGATGAAAAACTATATTGTTTAATGTCCCATAGAAGAATAGGTGAGAGGTAGCATTACACTTACCTTACGCAGATTATCTTCTGGTTCTTGGTGTAAGTTTGAGTTGGCATTACTATATGGAGTGTTATTACTAAAATTACCTTGTTGCCCATGAATATAGCACATTTCCCAAAAAAAATATTATAAACTTGTAATAAAAGCTGGAAATAAGAAGTAATTAATCTTGTAATGGAAGCTGAAATTATTAACTTTGATAAGTGAATTGATGCTGGCAATTCGTCCTTTTACTTATGGCTTTTGTTTGGCTTTGTTTTGCTAACTTTACTGCATTGAAAAGTTGGAAGTCAAATGTGCCTAATTGCGTGCAGAGAACCTTTACACTGTCCTTAAGGTGATAATTGCCCCCACTATATATGCTACGGGGACTATGGCAATTCACCTCTAGTATTCAATTAAGGCACCCTAGAAATTGCAGTCAGCACTTTCAAATTCCTACTTAAAAATTTCTGTTGGTGTTGAAAATAATTGAAAAGAGTATGAAAATTTTTTTGCTGGAGAGTAATAGTACTTTGTTTTTAAAAATTACATAATAATTTGTGTGAATTAATTCCCCTTATATAAGATTATAGCAACCATTTACATAATTATGACTGTTACATTAAATAACACATTTATTATAATAGCTTTGTTTTTTTAATTAACAATCATATTGTTTCTAATTAAAAAAAACATAATTTAAATAATTAAATTAAATTACGTATTTAATTAAGTGCTAAATTAAAATATAATTAGAATTTAATCCACGCCGCGTTGTGCATGTGCAAAGTGTTAAGTCTTGATTATTAAATTATATATAATTCCCAAGCACTTGAACACTCTCCAAAAAGCCTTAAAATAATTTAAAAACTTAATAAAAGATTTACCTAATAAAAGGACTCTATTTTATTTATTTTTTCAATGTGTGATTGAAATCCCAGACGAATTCTTATATCTTTTCCACTTAACATACTATCTAGAGTCCTAATTAATTCCAACAATCCCCCACTTAGATAGTGATGTTAAGAATTTGCAGAATCATGCATAAGAAAGATGTCTCTCGACTTGAATCTTTCTTTAGTGTAAGTACTTCAAAGTTGTAATAGAATAAATGGTGTCTTAAGCAATTGAACCATTATTATTTGTATTAGAACTGGAAGTACCACACACATGACTCTCCAACACCTTTAGAAATTCACCAAGATTGTTATAGCACCAATATGGCCATGTGCTACATCCTAGTATTCATAAACATTTCCAAAGGTCAACCCTTGAACCTTTGATAGGAGCGGCACCACTCCTTATGTTTATATAAGTGAGGTTTCCCTTAAGCTTTGAATAATTTTGGTCATATTCAAACACATAAGCCTCACTAAGAGTTATACTCAGCCTTTAAATATTACGTACTAGCTTATTTGAAAGTTGTCCTAGTACCTTCACAGTTACTTATCAGTAACTTGTTTTTACCCATTGAACTTTTAACTAGTGGTAACACTAGAGAAAGTTGGGTTTCTGTTATTGATGACTCTAGGGAAAGGGTCTTAAGCCCATTTCAACTGATGTTTTCCTTACTAGATCCTTAGTAAGTCATTTTGTGAATGGGTCCGCCAAGTTATTATTTGTTCTTATATATATTATGGTTATAATTCCTTCAAGAATTAATTGCTTGACATACTCATGTCTCAAGCTTATATGTCGAGATTTCCCATTATACGTCTTGCTATAAGCTCCAGACATAGTAGCTTCACTATCGTAATGTAAAGAAATGGCTGCCATTGGTTGTGGCCACAACTCTATTTCTAGTAATAAATTTCTCAGCCATTCTACCTCTTTACGTGTTCCTGCTAATGCAACAAACTCAAATTCCATAGTGGAATGAGTTATGCATGTCTGTTTCTTAGAAGCCCAAGAGATAGCTCCTCTACCAAGGGTAAATACCCAACCAGACGTAGACTTATTATCACTGGCACTTGTTATCCAACTGGCATCAGTGTATCCCTATAATACTGCTAGGTAGTTTTCATAATGCAGTCCTATATTTATAGTTCTTTTAAGATATCCAAGGACTCTTGCAATTGCTTTCCAATGTTCAACACCAGGATTACTAGTATATCTAGAAAGCTTGCAAACAGTAAATGAAATATCTGGCCTAATACAATGCATGGCGTACATTAAACTACCAATCGCACTAGCATACTCAATTTGAGCAATAGCTCTCCCAGAGTTCTCCGCTAGTTTGTGTGAAATATCATATAGGGTGCTTACCTCGTTATTCCCAAATGTTGATGCTTATTTATAATTTTCTCAATGTAGTGAGATTGGCACAAAGCATAACCCCCACTATTTTTCTTAACTTTGATGCCCAAGATAGTATCTACCTCACCTAGATCTTTCATTTTAAATTGCGAGGATAAATACTTCTTTGTTTCATTAATACCACTCATATTTGTCCCAAATATGAGCATATCATCAACATACAAGCACACAATGACTCCATAGTCCTTTGTGAATTTAGAATAAATACACTTATCCGCATTATTATGCTTAAATTCATTAGATAAGATAATAGAATCAAATTTCTCATGCCACTGTTTTGGTGCTTGTTTCAAGCCATATAATGACTTTACCAACTTGCATACTTTCTTTTCATTTCCAAGAAGAACAAATCCCTCAAGTTGTTCCATGTATACCTCCTCATCCAAATCACCATTGAGGAAAGCCGTTTTGACATCCATTTGATGCACATATAAATTATGAATAGATGCTAGAGCAAACAATACTCTAATAGATGTTATTCTAGCTACTGTTGTATATGTATCAAAATAGTCAATACCTTCCTTTTACCTAAAACCTTTTGCCACTAATCTAGCATTAAAGGTTTGAATAGATCGATCAGTATTATATTTTCTTTGAAAGACCAATTTACAACCTACAGGTTTTGAACTAGGGAGCAAATCTACTAGTACCCAAGTATTATTAGACAATATTGAGTCTATTTCATCATTAATTGCCTCCTTCCAGAATGCTACATCTCTAGATGTCATAGCTTTTTTATAAGTTTTAGGAACTCCTTCTTTGTTCAATGTAATAGGCATTTTATTGAGCACTAACTCCCTATTACCCTCAACTAAAAGGATAATAGACTGTGGATCAACAAAGTCGGGTCCTAAGTTTTTTTCGTTTCTAATCCTTTGACTTCTTCTAGGTTCACTAGGAGATTCAATTATATGCCTTTTACCATTAGTTAATGTGCTTTGATCAATTTGTTGGTGTGTTTGTATGGTTACATTAGAATCATTGCCAAATTTATTTTCAATAAATTCAACATCCCTTGATTCTACTATTACATTAGACTCTAGGTCCAATAATCTATATACTTTAGAATGTTGAGCATATCCTACAAACACACTTTTTATAGCTCTTGGTCCTAACTTTGTCCTTTTAGTATCTGTTACTCTATGAAAGGCTAGACAACCCCAAACTCTAAAGTAAGTTAGGTTTGGTTTCTTTCATTTCCACAATTCATATAGAGATGCTTTAAGTTTCTTAGAAGGTATCCTATTATGTACATGGCATGGAGTAATTAAGGCTTCACCCCATAAATTATTAGGCAGTTTAGCATTCAAAATCATTGCATTCACCATATCAACTAGAGTCCTGTTTTTCCTTTCTACTAAACCATTCTATTGTGGAGTATGTGGTGCACTCATTTCATGTATAATACCATTATTTTCACAAAAAGAATTAAATTCAGAAGAAAAGTATTCACTTCCTCTGTCACTTCTTAAAATTTTAATTTTCTTTTCCTTTTGATTTTCTATGTCAACCTTCTAGAGCATAAACATGTTAAAAGCTTGATCTTTTGTTTTCATCAAATAGACATAAGTGTATCTAGAATAGTCATCAATAAAAGTGATGAAATATCTATTTCCTCCTATGGTTAAAATTCTATTTAATTCTCATATATCTAAATGAATAAGTTCTAATAATTCAGAATATCTTTGAATAGAATGAAATGGTTTCTTAGTCATTTTTGCTTGTACACATATTTCACACTTTTCATTGCTAGCATCATCGCAAAGAATTAAACCATGTTTTGACATATATTTAATATAACCAAAGTTAATATGTGCCAATCTACCATGCCATAAATTAAAAGAAGAAGAGTAATCAAAGTAAGCCGAATCATTTATTTTATTAGCAACACTCAATTTGAACATGCCAT
>JACGDI010004216.1:449336-522396 GCA_014898725.1 Jacaranda copaia
ATTTGGCAATAGATGCGAAAGAGAGCTCGTTAAATAGGTTGGTTTTTAATTTGAGAAAGAAGGTTGGTTGCAACAGGGCAAGCTCTGTAATAAGCAATCAATGGCTTAGCTTTGGGCAAGGATATTCCCGGACCTTCTATCATGTTGACCAATTCTTTCCCAACTCTCTCCCAATCAAAACACTGAATAACAGATGTTGGAATTAATTAGGACTCTAAATAGTATGTTAAATGAAAAAGATATGAGATTTTGTTTGGGATTTCAATCCCACATTGAAAAAGTAAGTAAAAGAGAGTTCCTTTATTAGGTAAATCTCTTATTAAGCTTTTAAATTATTTTAAGGTTTTTGGAGAGTGTCCAAGTGCATGGGAATTGTATATCTATAATTTGATAATCAAGACTTAGCACTTTGCACGTCCACGACGCGGCGTGGATTAAATTCTAATTATATTTTAATCTAGCACTAAATTAAATACGTAATTTAATTTAATTATTTAAATTACTTTTTTTAATTAGAAACAATATGACTGTTAGGAAAAGACAAAACTATTATGATCAATGTGTTATTTAATCTAACAGTTATAACTGTGTTAATGGCTGCTGTAATCTTATTTAAGGGAATTAATCCACACAAATTATCTTGTAATTTTTAAAAGCAAAGTATTATTACTCTCCAGTAAAAGATTTTTTATAGTCTTTTCAATAATTCTCAATACCAATAGAAATTCTTAAGTACGAATTTCAGAGTGCTGACTGCAATTCCTAGGGTGCCTTAGTTGAATCATAGAGGTGAATTGCCATAGTCCCTACATCACAAATAGTGGGAGCAATTATCACCTTAAGGACAGTATAGGAGTTCTCTGCAAGTAATTAGGCACATCAGACTTCCAATTCTTCAATACATTTTAATTAGCATTCTTAAGGTGATAATTTAAGAATATGGAAGGAAGGACAAAAAGTTCATTTCAAGTGGTGGATCAAAATATGGTGAAATTGGACTGGTTTGATGGGACAAACTTCAAGCAATAGAGAGACAAGTTGATGTTCATGCTTAATGTACTGAAGATAGCTTATGTGTTGGACCCAAATTTAAAAAATCTTCTAGCACCATAGGATAACGATTCAGAGGCACTCAAGGCTGAAAGAAAGAAACGATAGGATGATAAAGTATTGTGCCAAGGCTACATCCTTAACATATTATCTGATCACTTGTATGACCTCTTCACCAATGTTTAGCCACCAAAAGAAATTTGGAATGCACTAGAATCCAAGTACATGGCTAAAAAACAAGGAGCAGATAAGTTCTTAATTATGAAATTTTTTGAATTCAAGATGGTTGATAATGTATCCATTATGGATCAAGTGCATGATTTTTCTATCTTAATATAAAACTTAAAAGAATTGAAAGTTGAGATCTCTGAATCATTACAAGTGGGGGCTATCATAGCAAAATTACCCCTTAGTTGGAATGATTGCAGAAAGAAAATGCTTCAACAACATAAGTTTTTAATTTGGAATAGTTTAAAAAGCATTTACGGATCGAAGAGGACAATCAAAATTTGTAGAAAAGGCATGCTAAAACTTTCTCTAAGGTGAACTACGTGGATGAAAAGAAACCAAGTTCGGGAGGGAAGAAATCTGGAAAAGTTGTGCTTAAAGAAAAGAAAAGGAACTTCCAAGAGATTGTTGGGATTGACACAAAGAAATACAAGACCAACAAGTAGTGCTATAATTGCGGGAAAAGAGGCCATCTGAAATGTGATTGCCGCTATAGAAAGAAGTAGAGGACAGAAAATGCCAATAGTGCAAATATGGTTAATGCAGAGAACGCCATTGTTGCCATGATTACTGATTTGCACATTGGTATGATCACTGAGTTGAACATGGCTGCTGCAACAATATCTCCTGACTGGTGGTACGATTCTGGTGCTACTGTCCATGTATGCAATGACCAAGCACTATTCAAGACCTTGCAGAAGGTTGATGATGGGCAAGAAGTGATGATGGGAAATGGCAACACCGCTATGGTCCTTGGCAGGGGCATTGTTGAATTATCTTTCACTTCTGGAAAGAAATTAGTGTTAGTCAATGTTCTCTTTGTTCCCTAAATTAGGAAGAACCTTGTATTTGCAAATTTGTTGTGTAAAAAAGGAATCAAGGCTGTCCTAGAGTCTGATAAGATTGTATTTTCTAAGAGTGGTGCCTTTGTTGGCAAAGGCTACTCTTGTGATGGCATATTCAAATTGAGTATTGCTAATAAAATAAATGATTTGGCTTACTTTGTTGACTCTTCTTCTGTTAATTTATGGCATGGTAGATTGGCACATGTTAACTTTGGTTGTATTAAATATATGCCTAAATATAGCTTAATTTCTTGCAGTGATACTAGCAAAGAAAAGTGTGAAATATGTGTACAAGCAAAAATAACTAAGAAACCACTTCCTTCTGTTCAAAGATCTTCTGAATTATTAGAACTTATTCATTTAGATATATGTGAATTAAATGAAATTTTAACTAGAGGGGGAAATAGATATTTCATCACTTTCATTGATAACTATTATAGAAACACTTATGTCTATTTGATGAAAACAAAAGATCAAGCATTTGACATGTTTATGCTCTATAAAGTTGAAGTAGAAAATCAAAAGGAAAAGAAAATTAAAATTTTAAGAAGTGACAGAGGAGGTGAATACGTTTCTTTTGAGTTTAATTCCTTTTGTGAAAATAATGGTATCATACATGAAATGAGTGCACCATATATGCCACAATAGAATGGTTTGGCAGAAAGAAAAAATAGGAATCTAGTTGATATGGTGGATGCAATGATCTTGAATGCTAAACTGCCTAATAATTTATGGGGTGAAGCCTTACTGATTGCATGTCATGTACATAATAGGACACATTCTAGGAAACTTAAAGCATCTCCATATGAATTGTGGAAAGGTAGGAAACCAAACCTAAGTTACCTTAGAGTTTGGGGTTGTCTAGTCTTTCATAGAGTGACACATCCTAAAAGGATAAAGTTAGGACCAAGAGCTACAAAAAGTGTGTTTGTAGGATATGCACAACATTCTAAAGCATATAGATTATTAGACTTAGAGTCTAATGTGATAGGAGAGTTAAGCTATGTTGAATTTATTGAAAATAAATTTGGCAATGATTCTAATGTAATCATACAAACACACCAACAAATTGATCAAAGCACATTACCTAATGGTAAGAGGCACATAATTGAATCTCCTAGTGAACCTAGAAGAAGTCAAAGGATTAGAAAAGAAAAAAACCTAGGACTAGACTTTGTTGATCTACAGTTTATTATCTTTTTAGTTGAGGGTAATAGGGAGTTAGTGCTCAATAAAATGCTTATTACATTGAACATAGAAGGAGATCCTAAAACCTATAAAGAAGCTATGACATCTAGAGATGTAGCATTCTGGAAGGAGGCAATCAATGATGAAATGGACACATTATTTTTCTAATAATACTTGGGCACTAATAGATTTGCCCTTGGTTCAAAACCTATAGGTTGTATATGGGTCTTTCGAAGAAAATATAATACTGATGGATCTATTCAAACCTTGAAGGCTAGATTAGTGGCAAAAGGTTTTAACCAAAAGAAAGGTATTGACTATTTTGATACATATGCACTAGTAGCTAGAATAACATCTATTAGAGTATTGTTAGCTCTAGCATCTATTCATAATTTATATGTGCATCAAATGGATGTGAAAACAATTTTCCTCAATGGTGATTTGGATAAGGAGGTATACATGGAACAACTTGAGGGATTTGTTCTTCTTGGAAATGAAAAAAAAGTATGCAGGTTGGTAAAGTCATTATATAGCTTGAAACAAGTAACAAAACAGTAGCATGAGAAATTTGATTATGTTATCTTATTTGATGGATTTAAGCATAATAATGTGGATAAGTGTATTTATTCTAAATTCACAAAGGACTATGGTGTCATTGTGTGTTTGTATGTTGTTGATATGCTCATATTTGGGACAAATATGAGTGGTATTAATGAAACAAGGAAGTATTTATCCTTGCAATTTAAAATAAAAGATTTAGGTGAGGTAGATACTATTTTGGGCATCAAAGTTAAGAAAAATAATGGGGGTTATGCTTTGTGCCAATCTCACTACATTGAGAAAATTATAAATAAGTATCAATATTTGGGACTTAAAGAGGTAAGCACCCCATATGATATTTCACACAAACTAGTGGAGAACTCTGGGAGAGCTATTTCTCAAATTGAGTATGCTAGTGCAATTGGTAGTTTAATGTAC
Source organism: Jacaranda copaia (assembly GCA_014898725.1). Classification (NCBI taxonomy): domain Eukaryota; kingdom Viridiplantae; phylum Streptophyta; class Magnoliopsida; order Lamiales; family Bignoniaceae; genus Jacaranda; species Jacaranda copaia. The sequence goes on from JACGDI010004216.1 coordinate 453,626, forward strand.
ACCATGTATTGTCCTAGGCTAGATATTTCATTTACTATTTGCAAGCTTTCCAGATATACTAGTAATCCTAGTGTTGAACATTGGAAAGCAATTGTAAGAGTCCTTGGATATTTTAAAAGAACTATAAATATAGGACTGCATTATGAAACTACCCATTGGTATTAGAGGGATACACTGATGTCAGTTGGATAACAAGTGCCAGTGACAATAAGTCTACATTTGGTTGGGTATTTACCCTTAGTGAAGGAGCTATCTCTTGGGCTTCTAAGAAACAAATGTGCATAACTCATTCCACTATGGAGTCTGAGTTTGTTGCATTAGCAGGAGCAGGTAAAGAGGCAGAATGGTTGAGAAGCATATTACTAGTATTGTGGCCACAACCAATGCCAGCCATTTCTTTACATTGTGATAATGAAGCAACTATGTCTAGAGCTTATAACAAGATATATAAAGGGAAATCTAGACATATAAGCTTGAGATATGAGTATGTCAAGCAATTAATTCTTAAAAGAATTATAACCATAATATATACAAGAACAAGTAATAACTTGGCAAACCCATTAACAAAAGGACTTGCTAAGGATCTAGTAAGGAAAACACCAATTGGAATAGGCTTAAGACCCTTTTCCTAGAGTCACCAATGATAGAAACCCAACTTTTTCTAGTGTTACCACTAGTTAAAAGTTTAATGAGTAAAAACAAGTTACTGATAAGTGGCTATGGAGGTCCTAGGACAACTTTCAAATAAGCTAGTACTTAATATTTGGAGGCTGAGTATAACTCTTAGTGAGGCTTATGTGTTTGAATATGACTAAAATATTCAAAGCTTAAGGAAAACCTCACCTATATAAATATAAGGAGTGGTGTCGCTCCTGTCAAGGGTTCAAGGGTTGGCGTTTGGAAATGTTTATGAATACTAGCTTGTAGCGCATGGCCATATTGGTGCTATAACAATCTTGGTGAATTTCTAAAGGTGTTGAAGAGTCTTGCGTGTGGTACTTCCGGTTCTAATGCAAAGAATAATGGTTTAATCGCTAAAGACACCATTTATTCAATTACAACTTTGAAGTATTACACAAAGGAAAGATTCAAGACGAGAGACATCTTTCTTATGCATGATTCTACAAATTCTTAACATCACTATCTAAGTGGGGGATTATTAGAATTAATTAGGACTCTAGATAGTATATTGAGTGAAAAAGATATGAGAATTCGTTTGGAATTTTAATCCCACATTGAAAAAATAAGTAAAAGAGAGTCCCTTTATTAGGCAAATTTCTTATTAAACTTTTAAATTATTTTAAAATTTTTGGAGAGTGTCCAAGTGTATGGGAATTATATATATATATATATAATTTAATAATCAAGACTTAGCACTTAGCACTTTGCACATGCACGATGCGGCGTGGATTAAATTCTAATTATATTTTAATCCAACACTTAATTAAATACGTAATTTAATTTAATTATTTAAATTTTGTTTTTTAATTAGAAATAATCTGACTGTTAGGAAAAGACAAAACTATTATAATCAGTGTGTTATTTAATCCAACAGTCATAACTGTGTGAATGGTTGCTCTAATCTTATATAAGAGAATTAATCTACGCAAATTATCATGTAATTTTTAAAACCAAAGTATTATTACTCTCCAACAAAAGATTTTTTATACTCCTTTCAATAATTCTTAATACCAACAAAAATTCTTAGGTAGGATTTCAGAGTGCTAATTGCAATTTGTAGGGTGTCTTATTTGAATCCTAGAGGTAAATTGTTATAGTCTCTACAGCATAAATAGTGAGGGCAATTATCACTTTAAGGACAGTGTAGGAGTTTTCTATATACAATTAGATACATCAGACTTCTAATTCTTCAATACATTTTAATTAGCAACAGATCCCCATCCGGACCCCACCATGCGCATAGCGAAACCCTCCCCAGGCGAGCTCTCCTTCCAGACCAAAACGGCAACAATTTGAATCCAACCCGATTTTCTTCCAGCCCTTTAATCTCTCTGGCTTAAACTCTGCCACATCGTCTCAATTCTTGGGGGTCATTATGTATAGCCCACGCGTTAATTAGCAGTATTGTGCCTGCTGGAATGAGATGGCTTCCCACAGTGCATTGTTGTGAGGACACATGAGGGGCTAATAATGGGCCAGCAGGATACATACGTAAGGTTTCATTAATAATGTAACGTACTGCTTTGTCTATCAAATGGTCATGTCTGATGTGGTTGTCGATATCAATTTGTGCCTTCCTTACGACGTGTGGATTGTTTAGCAAAAGAGACAAGGCCCATTCCGCTGTCACAGCGGATGCATCTGTGCCGATTATCAACAAAATCTCTGACAGTTCAATAACTTATCATGTCAGAAACAGAAAGTGGAAAAGCTTTTCATTCAGTTAAAAGTACTTAGGCCTATCAAATTCCACCTTTTGAATAGCTTCATTCAATAATTTTGGTCATACTCACACTCCCTATCCTTAATTCCAATGTTGATCAATACTCAAATTTGATTTAAACAGTAATTTTTCTACGTGCTTGTTTTAACTAAGTTTTAAATATTATCACCCATTTCTTTGATTCAAAAAGCCGTTAAGTTGACTAATGTTCAAAATTGATCAATTAGAGTCACATAAAAACACAAGTCCTTGATTCCTTACTTTTTTTAAAGGATCAACTTTAGTTTAAGATATATAACTCAAGTGTAAATAATAACCAACAAAACAATTCTATATAGAACGATATTAACATTGAGATTTTGCACTTTGTTTGGACTTTGGATCTAGAATTTAACATAGGAAGTGAAAGTAATTAAAATCTAATTAAATCAGTCAAAGCTAATGGTTAACTTCAAAAGTTTTTCAAATTAATGAATAAAAAATATTAATGGACAAGAGGATTTTTATAAATCTATGGCTACCAAAATCTATAAACATGCCCATATAAGGATTTCCTTGCCTTAATCTTTGACCTAAACCAAGAACATGTTAGAAAGAGTTAAAGAAAAATCAAGAGTTAGAGTTAGAGTTAGAGGCTTACAAGCTTTAAGCTTCTTATCATCTCATTTGTATAATACTTAAGCTCTTTCTTTTGCAACGCCTACGACATTTCCATCACTGTTTTCATCTTCCTTTCCATCACCCCATTGTTGATGCCACATCCATTGTAATTCCTGAACCTTTTCTTACACCCCATTAAAAACTGGAGAAAGGACATACAAATGAGCTGAATGCCATAAAAGTGAGGAAAAATGAATTGCATGCTTCATTGATCTAGATGTTGTTACTTATATACATGTGGAGAATGAATTAACAAAAAAAACTTGCCAACTACCTAACTGTTTTAGAGCTAATCTACCTAACTTAAAAATACAAAAAAATACAGCTGTACATTATATGAAAATATTTACATGGGCTAAGTATCTAATATGCCCACTTAAGATAGACTGTAGATGTTGTTGATGACCATCTTGGAAAGGTAAGTAGTGAGCAAAGGAGCCAATAGTTTCGTGAACATGTTTGCAAATTGTAGGGAGAATTTGATGGGCATAAGTTTAAGAAAACCATCAATGATCTTGTCATGAATAAAGTGGCAATCAATTTCAATGGGTTTAGTGCATTCATGAAAAGTAGGATTGGAGGTGATATGAATAGCAGACTGATTGTCACAAAAGATGAGAGGCGCAAAAGTGAGGTTTATTTGGAAATCATTGAGCAACTGTTTGAGCCGGACTAGTTTAAAAGTGGTAGCTGCGAGTACATGATACTTGGCCTTGGCTTAAGATCATAAGATTATGGTTTGTTTCTTAGCTTTCTAGAACATTAAGGAATAGCCTAGGAAGATACAGAACATGATAATAAACTTTCTTGTATCTTGGTAAGACCCCCAATCTGTATTAGAGAAAACGTGTAGCTATAATAGGGATGAAGTAGAGAAAAACAAACCTTAGCCTGGGCTATTCTTAAGGTATCTAAGGAGATGGTGGGCAACTTGGAGATGTTGGACTCTTGGTTGAGCAATATACTGGCTAAGTTTGTGAACTGAGAAGTTAATATTAGGTCTAGAGATTGTCAAGTAAAGAAGGCAGCTAATTAGACATTTGTATTGGGATGCATCAGGTGGCAGGTTTGTATCAATGGCATTAAGTTTTGCTTTTAGGTCCATGGATGTGTGGAGAGGTTTGCAAGCTAAAAAACTTAAGTTTTCAAAGTTTTGTAAAGTATAGCATCTTTGAGAGATAGTGATCCCAATGCTATTTTGGATAATTTCCAAACCAAAGAAATACTTCAAGAGACCTAAGTCTTTGAGTTTAAAGTGAGACTAGAGCAACAATTTGAGGGAGTTAATGATGTTGAGTGAAGGGCCAGTAATTACTATGTCATCCACATAGACAAGGATTGTAATGGAAGAGGAGCTTGTGTCTCTGGTGAATAAGGAGTAGCTAGATTTAGATTGTTGGAAACTATGGTTGAACAAGACTTGAGAAAACTTGACCATTGCCTAGAGACATATTTAAGACCATAGATTGACTTGTGTAGTTTGCAAAATAATCTAGAGGAAGATGGAGCAATATGCTTGATACAGTAGCCAAGAGGAGGTTCCATGTAAACTTCCTCAAATAAATCACCATTAAGGAAAGTATTATTCATATCTAACTCAGTGAAATTTCAATGTTGTGTGGCAGCAAAAGCAAGGAGCAACTTCACAATTACAAGTTTAGCAACTAGAGAAAAGGTGTCAATGAAGTCAATACTTTCCTGCTATGCGTAACTCTTAGCGACCAATCTAGCTTTATACTTTCCAATAGAACCACTAGACCTATGTTTGATTTTATAAACCTACCTACAACTGATTGTATGCTTGTATAGAGGTAAAGGATAGATCAAGTATGATTTAATTCCATGACATCAATTCAACCTTCATGTCCTCTCTCCACATAAGAGATTTAATGGCTTGTTTGTAAGAAGTAGGTTCAGAATGAGTCAAGATAGATAGAATGAATTTTCTGTATTATGGTGAAAGAGAGGTGTAAGAGATAACATTTGAGATAGGGTATTGACATGTGGTAGCTGGAGTAGATTGATGCGATATATAGCTACAATGGAAGTCTTGAAGGTAAGAAGATCTTTTGGGAATTCTTAATGATCTCTTTGGAGCAGAGGAATATTGGTTATATGTTTGAGATGGTGGAGAAGTAGAATGTCCATATTGTGAGAATGTTGAGGTATGAGCTAGTCAGAAGGTATATTGAGAGATTAAGGTATAACTAATTGAGGCAAACGATTAAGTGTAGGTGTTGTAATTGAAATAGAGTGAAAAGGAAAGATTCTCTCATGAAATATAACATTTCGAGGCACAAATGTTTGCTTATTATGAATATCATATAATTTGTAACCTTTCATACAAGGTGGATAACCAAGAAACACACATTATCGAGCTTTAATGTGAAACTTTGATTTGTTTGCAGATAAGGTAGATACGAAAGGTAGAATGTAACAAACATAGAGGTCATCAAGAACATCATTACAAGGAGAATCAAAGTGAAGTAATGACTTTAGGCTAGCTAGCCTTTTAAAAGAAATGTGGCCTAGTTTGTGGTGCCATATAGAAGCTGACACTTTATTTACATGAGAAATGGAATTAGTTGGAGCTGTGGTAGTGAGAACATAGAGGCCATCAAGAACATCACCCTGGCTAATCATCTTTAGGTTCTTGCATTCCTGAATGAAGTAGTATGCATTAAAGAAAGAAATTGTGAGATTTGAGTTTTTAATGAGAGCTATGATAGAGAGCAAATTAAACTTGAAGTGTGTCATAAATAAAATATTTTCAAGGATTAAGTCTTTAGTGAGACTAATACTTCTACTAAAGCAGGCATAAATTATAATGTGATTAGGAAAAGTGATATAGGAGTTATGTATAGGACATATTGAGTTAAACATAGATATGTTAGAGCATATATAACGTGATGCCACTGAGTTGATGATCCATAAAGTTTAGAGTATATAAGAGGAGTATTGATGACTAAAGAGCATATACATATAGAGTGAGAGTTGGATTGAGGCTTAACTAAAGTAGTTGATGGTGAGGTGGTCATCTAGCTGAGTAAGTTGATGAGGTGTTGGCATTAAGTTGCATTGAGAGACTAAATAATATCTGTCAAGGATTTAGTGTGATGGTCCATGCCACGGTTGACCTGGTTGCTATGCACAGATTAAGGAGACTGAGTGTGTTTCCGTCTTGCCTGAAAGCTCGAGGGATAATAGTGTAGCTTATAGCATCGATCAATAGTATGACCATAATATTTGCAATGTGTATAGATAGGTCTGTCAAGCCTTAGTTGTTTGTTGCTATTGGATGGTGCACGGTTGGAGTTTCAATATTGAGGATTATCTATCTTGGTAACAAAGGCTATAGTGCTAGTGATTCTTCTTGAGAGATCATAGCAAACACTTTGTTCATAGGAGGCATAGGATCTAACAGTAATATCTGGCTATGAACCTAATTATATGACTTATTTAGCCCTATTAAGAATGACAACACATATTCTATGCCATAGAATTCAAAAAGGGCTTTAACTCCACCACCAACACGTGCCACAAGAGCAAGATAAACGAAAGTTGTTTAACTCTTCCTAGACTGATTTCAATTTTGTGTAGTAGACGCTTATTGATTGTTGATTCTGGATGCTGTGAACCAATTCACGATGGAGCTGAAATAAGCGGGGCCGTTGCAATACTGGAAATGATCTAGAAGATCATTCCAGATTTCAACTACAGAGGAAAAGAAGATCATGCTCACAGAGATTTTGTTTGATATTAAATTCAAAATCCAAGAGATCACCCTATTATTGTTCTTGATCCAGGAGTTTAGTATAATAGAATCCTCATCCCTAGGTCTTTATATAGTACCATCAATAAACCTCAATTTGTTCTTCATAGATAACGCGAATGTCATCATATGGCTCCAGGAATGATAATTATCTCCGATAAGTTGCTCAAACATGAGGACCATGCCTGGACCATCAAAATGATAGGAAAAAAGGATTTTGATGATCTTCAATGGCAGATAGACCACTAGAAAAATGACCAAAGCGGGAATCATGATTTTCCATGGCAGAAAGGAAGAGAGAGAATAAGATATAAAGAAAAGGAGATTGAGAAATTAAAGGAAATCACAGGGAAGAGAGGAATTAGGATGCTTACTTTTGATACCATATTACAAATTGGAAAGAGAACATGTAGGTGAGCTAAATGCCATGAAAATAAGGAAAAATGAATTGCATGCTTTATTGATCTGGATGTTGTTACTTATATACACATAAAGAATGAATTAACAAAAAGAAAGCTAACTTGCCAGCTATCTAACTATTTTAGAGCTAATCTAACTAACTTAAAAATACAAAAAAATACAGCTATACATTATATGAAAATATATACGTGAGCTACGTATCTAATACACCCTACAACCAACTCCTACATACAAAAGTTCGACTTTCTCTGTAGCTCCATTAGTTCTTACCGACTCCAAACCATCTCAATAGGGGCAAAAAGTCCTCTATATTCAGTGGGGCAAGCCATAAAGTATCCATCACAATCTCCCTAAACCTCATCTCCTCATCCATTTCCTCTATATTCTTGACATCGTATCTTTTCCCCATGATCATTCTCATCACACATTCATCATAAGCTCAAAGAACAATATCCTTACGTTTACCAGTTGTCACCCTTTTGAAGCTTGATTCAGGGTTCAGATCATGGACTTGACCTCCACTGTATGAATCCCGAGAAGAATTTGGAATCTTTGTGTGGATAAAATTATCGTAGATGAAATTTTTCGTAGGTTAGGCCAGTGATCCCCATATAAAGCCCAGGGCAAGAAAGTGTAGTTATAGTCAAGATGTTTCCTAGAGAGAATGTGTGGCTGATTGGTGAAGATGACATCATTTTTGGTGAGGCATTCCTCGGCGGCAAAGAAAAAGGAGACAATGAGAACACAATGAGAGCCCAATTGGAGGAGTACTATAGGGCCATAACATTTGGAGATCTTGGCTGAAGCATGATAAGGGGGTCTCTTGAGAAGGTAGAGGTGGCCAAGAAAGGGTTGGTTTAGAATGGGGGTGGGGGAAAGATTTCTCAGTTTATGGAAGAAATGCTTGGTGAAGTCATAAAGGGAAAATATAAGTGGGAGGTACATAAACCATAGAACATCCATTTTTAGTAGAAGAGGAAAATGGTTAGGCACTCAAGATTTTAGTGCCCTATACAAATGTTGCTGCTTTGAATGATTATATGTAGAGACACCGGCCATTCTATCGTCAAGGGTTGTTGTACCTACTTGATGACTCCCAACCAACACCTACTTGATGTTTTCCAATCGTTAGATTATTTGAATAAAATCTATATTGTTCAAGAGGTATGATTGTGAAGTAGGGTAAAAGACAAATATATCCATGCACGAAAAGTAATGAGCAAATAAGAAATCACTAATGAAACTAGCAGGTACTTTGTCTTATTCAAAAGAAATCGCTAGTCATACTAGCAATTACTTTGTCCTACTTTTTTAACATTAGTACTTATTACCTATCAAAATAATTTAAGAACATCTAAAAAATCCTGGAATTTTTGCCCTTATAACTTGGCAATTAGTTTTATTTTATAAATATTTAAACCAATTATTTCATTTATGCAACTAGCGATTTTGTCTTGTTCATAATTGTCTTCATGTGTAAATAATCAAATCAATTATTTCACTACTTCAAATGAAGACTCTATTGAAAGAAATTAGAAATTGCCAATCAATTTTTCACAAATAATTAGATATTGGACATATATAAAAAATTTCCATTAATTGCTATTTAGTGTAGGACAATTTTTTTTGAAGTGGTACTAACTCTAGTGACAAGATGTTTGAATAATATCATTTTTTTAACATGCATGTATAAATATATTTTCTTCATGGGTAATGTTAACATGTATATGTATGATGCTGCAATGTTTTTATTCAAAAATTTACATCAGTGTATGGCTACTTGAACTAGCGTCTTGATTTGGATACATAATTACATCACATAAGTCACTTAATGAAAAAGCGAATTCTTCCTGCAAGAATTAAGAAAGCAAATTGAAACGAATTCTAAACAAAAAATTTATATTGCTTTTGAATTAAAAATAAATTTTTCTCACTTGAATCGCTACTCATAGCGATTTTTTGTTTGACTAATTAAATTTTGATTAGAACAAATGATACAACATTTTATTTTAAATAGAAAATTAATACACATTGCACTCCATTTAAAAATAATTTTGTCACTTAAATTGCTACTCACACTAGTGACTCCTTTGTTTTTTCAGTGCGACCTCTTATGTTTTATAGAAAATCTACTTTGCTCTCAAACTAAAAACTATTTCATCTACTTTACTTGCCGCTCATAATAGTGACTTTCTTGTTCTGTTTAATTGAAACAAATTTTTTGCCACATAAATATTAGACATATTTCATATTTTTTTTAATGATATAGTAATGGTACAACTACCACATATTTTTGACTGAAAATTTAGATTTATTTCGATTTTAAAATAATTTTTTCACTTGAGTCGCTACTCATAGTAGCAACCTTTTTGTTTGAGTAGCTCAATTTTGCAAACATTTATGTTGCCAGCATGTTTTTATTATTTAGGAAAAATGCATAAAGTACTAGATGAGTGCAAATTTGTCAATAGCCTTCCTTACGTGTTGTTAGGCTCTAACACATGAGTTGTACCAAATTTTGAGTAGCACTTTCTCATTGGTTAACTGCCGTTAGGTGGTATGAGACTATCTGACGATAGAAAGCCCCTAGAGACATGTGTCTCGGACTTTAATAACAAGTGGCTGTAAGTTCTGAAAAAATTGATTGAAATATTTTTTCATTTAAGTTTTACTATCTAATTAGGAATTTAACATTAATTGTTTAATAATAGGTATTTTATTTAAAATATTATTTGTTATTCTTTAATCAGGTTTTACTTACGTCATATTTATTAATTAAATTATTATCACTTGCAACCTATATTACTTGTTATTATAAATTTTTAATTATATATATATATATATATATATATTTTCCATTAGACTAAATATATAAATATTAAACACAGAGCAATTTTAAAAGCCCGATATAAATAAGAGTCCATTATGGCAAGGGCACAAGCCTGTTACTGCACTTTGAATTCAATTATAAATTTAACTCACTCATATATTTGAATTTACAAGTTAGTGTTTTATATTTGATTATCAATGTTTTTAATTCGTAACTTTATTTCATCGTCAACACATTAATATTTATTTAATATAAATTTTAATGTCTTATAAATTTAATATGAAATACAAAAACTTGCAAAGCTTTTTAATACATTTTAGTCGAGCATTGTGTAATTTCAACTACTAATTGGAATTAAACCGTATGAAAGTCCAATTTCCTTGAACAGAATAGGTTTTATTCGGGGTTTTGATAAACATCCAAAGAATGAGCAAAGTATACTTTATTTTAATATTTTTATGATATTACTAAAATATGCATGGAATAAATCAACGTTTTAAATAAGAAAAATAAAGAAAGGAAAGATCAGAGTGCAATTTATAATAGTCATGTTTAATTATGTTTAAAAAAATGTAGATTTAGACTAATATTTAAGTTTTAAATAAAAAATATTTAATACATCTCTTATTAATTTCAATGTATATTAGTTAAAGAAAATTGTTTTACTTTTTTAAATTAAAAGAAGAATACCGAATATGCCATATTTCTAATTAAACATGACGTTCACTTTTGCAATCATGAAATAAAAACTTTTGGTAGAAAAATATTAAATACTATTTAAAATAATATTTATCAAATTTTTACTTAAATGGTTAACCATGTAAGATACATTCAAGCAAAAAAGTATAGCAAAATATACTTTTTTGATGATTTTTTATAATTATTGTAACTTGAAGTACCTGAATACTTATTATTAAAAAAAAGTGTAAAAATACCGTATAATTACAGTGTTTATTTTTGAATTTTTTATGATTACAATTTAAAGTACTTTTGGATATTCTGCCAAGAAAGGGCAGGTATAGAATGGGAGCGGGAGGAAAATATCTCAATTTGTGGAAGAAATGCCTGGTGAAGATGTAAACGGAAAATGAGGGGAAGGACACCCTCCATGCGGGTCCATAAAAATATATCTTATCTATTAATCATTGGAATTTTAAAATGATTCAAATAAATAAGACCCCATTATAAAAATTATAATGCACTCAAACTTGTTAACTTACTATGAATTTAGCCAACTCTCATGTTTGGGTCTACAAGCTAATATTTAATATTCAATGCAAAGTTTTGTAAATTCAAATATGAAATTGATGTTGGTTACAAATGAAGTTAAGATCCTTTTCAATAGTTAATGAATTTTAGAGAGTTCTTGCTCTAGAACGCATTTGAATACAGTCTGAACTCTAGAGTTTTTGCGAATGGTCTTTTGTGTCGCTTTTGACTTTGAGAGTTGTTATTTATAGTGACTAAGTATTTGGTGGGCTTTAGCCCCCTAGGACGAGACTAAGTATTTGGTTTTAGGAGACGTTGTGCTTGGCTCTTTATATTCATCTAAGAACTTAGACAAATTTTAGCAGGTATGAATTTTAGGGAACGGGCTTTGTTAACGATACCACATGAGTTTCCAAGGTAACTTTTTTTCTTTTACCTCACTTTACTTCCTTGTGATATTTTTAACTCCTTAGAGATAGTAAAGTTTTTCTTGAGATACATGAAGTTGAGAGTAAATCATGTACAGTCATGAGAGTAGATTAATTGGCAACAAAACTGAGTCCAAATTGGAGTCCAAAACTAATTCAAAGTCAGAATCTATGGGTGCGATAAGGTGCGATAGCAGGAGTGTTGCTGTTGAGGATACGACAGTTGACTAGGCAGTTGGTCACTAAGTGTGTGGAGTGCCTAGTCACTTGTTGGGTGCTCGTCCTAAGCACAAGTGCCTACTACAAGCTCTAGAGACATGCCTGCTTTAGGCGCCTAATATAGGCATTGCAACGTAGGTACCCACATATGGTACAGGCATTCTTTGATTGCTTGTCTCTTGTTTACCTAGACCATACACTAAGGCACCCAAGGAGTTACTTGTATGGGGTTGAAGTCACCATGCATGGTTGTGGTCATTTCAAAAAATTCAAGTTTGCAGGAGTTGTCTTCTTCATAGCATCATTTCATCTTCTAAGTTTGTGGACCAATCTTTGGGCACATTGTATAGTTTAGCTTTAGTTTATGATGTTGTGCCTCAAGAGTGCATGAGTTAGTCTTTGGCTTCTAAGTCATTTGTTTCATTTCAGTCCAGTTAAGAGTACATAGAAGAGGATTCTTTTGAGGAAGGGTCTAATGACGCTTCTATTATCATAGCAATTTTGGCAGCATCACTAAGATACCTTGTTCACTTTTATATGGGGAGTTAAAGATTTTAAGGTATAGAATTTGTGTCCTTGATGAATATGAGTTAGTTTTTTCTTTCTCAAAGGATAATATTTATTACCTCCCCCAAAGTACTTTACTATGCTTAAAAACTACTTTAATAGTAGGATTTCCCTTCTACTTGACCTGTCATTATTAAAATGATTAAGAGTTATAAATTATGTCTATGTTAATTTACTCTATACTTATTTGCAGATTTCATAGGATAGCAACACATATTTAAGGAATTAAGTTAGCCTGCCTCCTTAGATAGTTTTTCACTTTTTGCTTAAGGTGCGGAAGGTACTGAATGAGTCTTCCTCCATATCTTTCCTACATCGAGCTTTAAGATTTTGAGTAGCTTACTTCTTTTAGAGGGATTTAGAAAAATAAGTCATTTTTCATGTGAGATGAGGGTTGGGAAGTTCCCTAAATATGGAGTAGCTTGCCATCATTAGTGCTTTTGAGTAAAGTTCATCGTAACCTTTGCCAGTATTTTAAGTTAAGGGATTTGTTTGCCTTTATTCTTAACATCGCCTATATGTTTTCCAAGGGTACTTAGTTTATTTTGAAGTTGCAACTCTGCTGTACACATGTTACTGCATTTTTGTATTCTTCCTAGTACTTGTTATATTTGATTAATATCTATTGGAATATTGAGCTTAATCCAATTTGTATGTTCTTGGCAAGTAAGAAGATTGACAGGCCGATGAACTATGTTAAGAGAGAGATGGAAGTTTTTCTGAGAGACATATAATAGAGTTGTAATGTTGGGAGGTAATCACATGCTAAGAAGCATCTTGGCCCTTAGTAGCACCTTACGTAGGCATAAGCAATAGTTTTGAGCTAGTGATTTCAAATTAGTTGGGAAGTGAGCTCAGGGATTAACAGCAGAGGGTACCTATCTGAAGTCGTCTTACCTTTTTCATATTGGTGAAGCTCTTATCAACATGCTTAGAAAGAGTAAAAGTTTGCAAAGTTGAAGGAAGTTCTTAGAGTCTTAAGGGCACTTGTGACCATTAGATGCGAGATGGAAGTGAAAGAGTTCAAGAGTTTTAATGAGTTTTTCAAGGTATTAATGGAGGAGGCTATAGTAATTTATGAGCAAACTATCTAGGATTATTCTCACATGCCAGGTGAGAATAGGCAATACCCTATAGAGGATTTGTTGCTACTTAACCCTAATATTCTAATTAACTTCTGTTGGAGCATTTGGTGGAGCTCCAGAGTTTGGTGCTAATGTTATTGTAGATAATCTGATAGATGCATCTTCATAGGTGTAGCGTAGGACTAAGATTATGAGTTTTAATTAGTTTTCTCTTTTCATTTGTTGAGGACTACTTTGCTTTTTTACTTTCACATAAGTACTATGACAGCTAGCTTTAGTTTTTTTTTTGGTAGCTTAGTATTGGCTATACATTTTTTTACACGCTTTGATATTGTTGATTAACACACCTTTTTATGGAAGATTGAACAATTTGACATTGTTTGAATACCTACTCATTTAGATAACTTCTTTTAGAATGTTTCTTTTCAGTGTTACACATTGTTGGCTCATGGTGGTATGTTTATGCCCCTCATTTTCTTCCTTGTTTCATGTATAAATTTAATTGCCAACCCTCCTTAGAGGTCTTACCATAAGCTTAATTATATGAGCCCCTCTTAAAGGTCTTCCTAAAGTTATTTGCTATTCCCCTTAGGGGTGTTGCTGGAGTTGTTATAGCTACTGTTGTGCACCCCCTTAAGGGTGTAGACATAGTTGTTTGCTTGTTATGTGCCCCTCAGGGTTTTTTCATAGGCTCCAATGCATATGCCACATATGCCATGTATCCTTTAGAGGGCTTACCATAGACTTTGATGTGTGTGCCATGCACCCCCTGGGTGTTTCAGTGTGGACTTTGAAATGTTTGCCACATTTATATTTTTGCCACGCATTCCTAAGGGGGTCATATAATGGTCTTCACCACTCGTCTCCAAGGAGATCTTATAGTGGTCTTTGCTATGTACCCTATGTGGTCTTATAGTAAAGCTACTATAGCTCACTCAATGATCATTATGTGAGTTGTGCATGCTATTATTGATGTCACACATTCGCTGTTATGTTTGTTGCATTATGTGCGCCTCTTCGATAGGGGTGGGCGGGGTTTGGGTATCCCTAAGGGGTACTCGAGGGCTCAAGTATCATTTTTTGATACCCGAGTCCCGACCCCCATTTAATGGGCGTATCCCCATCGAGTACCCCCTTAAGGTCGGGTATCCCCATTAATTTTTTATATATTTTTAATAAATAAAAATTAAACTTTTCTTAATTTATTATTTATTTTCATCATGAATCAATTGATAGTACTATATTTCATTATTCACAAATTCTAAATACCAACTAATATGTAATTTTAAAACTTAAATATAAACATTAATGTCTAATATAGTATTATAAAGGCATATATTATAATTTAAGAACTAGAATTTTGAGCTCATTTAATAAATTGTTCATTTTCTTTCTTTCTTTTTTTTTTTCCTGCTTCTTATCTTTAACATGCCTTTTTATTAAAAAAATTATTCCCTATAATATTTTGTGGAGTTTCATATTTTACGTCCAACAATCAATTTAAACATGACATTAATAACTTTTAGAAAAAACATGAAAATGATCAATTTCTATTTCACAATCCCTCGATCTTTTGTTTGCCCAAAAACTTATGTGAATTAACCCATTACCCAATTGGCTAATACAACAATACCCATATAAGAAGCAAGTAATTCAAATACTCTAATTTCTTCATATCCCATGAGATACAATAACACATAGTCACATACAAAGAAATAAGTCTTTTGACTTCATGCTTTTCTACTTTTTCTTTAACAAGCTTTAGAATTGCAGTCAAATATTGGCAGTAATGTTTTGTCAATATCACATTATCACAATTCACAATAATATTTCCACACATCTCACAAAAGCATTAGTAAATCCAAACATTTGAACAAATTCCAAAACAAAACCAACAAAGGTTTCAAAGAAAATAATCATTATCCAAATAAATACATTGCAAACTAAATCAAATATTCAATATCAAAAGTCTTACAAGTTAGAACAAATACAAAAGAACAACATAGGCGTTGGAATGTAGCACTTCAAGGCTCTAGTTCCTTCAAATGCAAATACAAGTATGCAATACATTCTTTCAAGTTTCAATCCTTTCACAATTTTTGCCTCACAAAAGTCAAAGAGATCCTAACAAGGAACTAAAGAAATAATTAGTGTATTAGATAATATAAGAATTCAATATGAAAAAGTCGCATGTAAAAATCATAGTAAAGTAATTAAAAAGCAATTACCTCTAAAAAAATCATATCAATTCTTCCTTAATTCCTTGTGCTTGCACTCATACCACCAAGGAGCAAGTTGGATAACTCTATAAAGGGGAATAAAAAATCATGTAGATAGTAAAGAAATAGTAAATTAGTGAATAATATAACTAAATTACTTGCCTCTTCATAGGTTATGTAAAATAATAATAGAGAAGTACCTTTCTTAATTTTTTCAACATCTTGTATGTTTTTCTCAACAGATATTAGCTTAGTAACCCAATGAATCCAATCTTGAGTGCATATAAGGGCTTGAATAGTCATAAACAATAATGAACTCCTAAAAGCAACAAGAATGCGCTTTCCTATATTAAATGTAGACTCAGAGGCAATAGTGGAAACGAGACTGCCAATACATGTTGAGCTAACTTGGATAAGATAGGAAACCTAGGAGTATTTATCCTCCACCACTGCAATATGTCAAAATGTTTCATTGGCACAACTCCTTCATCTTCCTTATCATCATCCTCAACCGTTTCACCAAAGTATCCATCCAACTCCAATTTCACATGCTCACCGTTACAACTTTTTTTTTTTTAAACTCATCAGTCAACTTATTTTTCACCGACATCCTCTTATCATGATTGATCTTACAAGTACTCATACTTGACCCCAACATGGAAGAATTAGAAGACACACGGGTAGAGGCAATAGTAGGACTCGAAACAACATCCATATCACTATATATTCTTTTATACTCCTCAAATAGTTGTTTCATGCCCTTCATAACCTCATCTTTCAACTCATCTCTAACAAACTCATCATCATAAACTTGATCAAATAATAGCTAACAAACCCCATTTTTCTATAAGGATCAAGAATCACAGCATAAAATAAATTCTTGTTTATTTTTTTAACCGATCCCCAATATTTGTCAAATTTTTCCTTTATTCTTTTTGACATTGATTTTAATTCCTTGTCTTCATTTTGTTCATACTACTCATTTAAAATCATCAAGACAAGAGAAATCTTTATGAAACCACATTTGATATCATATGCAAATAACCAAAAACTTTCAGAGTAAGCTCAAAAAATAATGAAGAAATTTCAACAACACATCTGCTTTTCTCCAATCATTCAATGTGGGAATACTGGCAAAAACATTTCCATCATCATCAATCCAAGAAAGATGATGTACATAATCCCTATCAACATCCTCAAATACATTAAAGGCTTTTTGCAAAGCAATTGCCGCCTCCAACATCAAGTAGGTGGAATTCCACCTAGTAGGTACATCAAGACAAAGTAACTTATCTATTGTCTTGATGTACCTCATGGCCCTTCTAATGCGTTCTATGGAAACATGCTCATCTTGACCCTTCAACCTGTCTTGCACTACTAGGTTAAGTGTATGTGCCATACATCTCATGTGCACATACTTGCTACCTAGTACACTATTACCCCATGAATTCAACCCCTTCACAATTACACCTACTACAATATCATTTGAGGAGGCATTATCCACAGTAATGGTAAAGACTTTCTCATCAATCCTCCACTCATGCAAACATTTTTCAATAGCTTTTGCAATCTCATCCCCTTTGGGACTCCTAATTGGACAAAAATTCAAAATATTTTTATGCAATGTCCAAGAAGAATTAATGAAATGAGCAGTCACACACATATAATTTACTCTTTTAATCGATGTCCAAGTGTCAGTGGCGATGGAAATTCTTTGGCAAGACTCCTTTAAAAAAGACTTAAACTTCAACTTTTCATCCAAATACATAGCACCAATATTTTTAGCAATAGTCTTTTGATGGAATCTTAAACATAGGACAAGCAACAAACATGAAATATCTAATACCCAAGTTCTCAATATGTTTGAAAGGGAGCTCATCAACTATCAACATAACAAACAATGCATTCTTAACTTTTTCTTGATAAAAATGCCAAGTGCCAAGTTGCTTTTCTGTTTTACTATCACTAACACCAAAGAAACTTGTTTGCATTTGAAGCCGTCTTTGTTCAGTTTCTACTTCATGAAGCTTCTTTTTGCAACTTAAGTAGTGATTTCTAAGGCCATTAGTTTCATGTTTTCTTGGAGTGGCCATAATTTCTGCTCAATAATAATTACAAATACACTTCACTTAATTACAAATACCCTTCACTTGTTAGACCCTATGTTTATCTTTAAAATTTACCTTTTCAAAATGTAACCAATGCGGTGACCTACTATCATATTTTCTTTTCTTAGGGTTAGGATCACTTTCAATCTCATTCTCATTCATCTCATCAACATGTTCATCTTCATTCTCTTCTAAATCAACTTTACTCTTCGCCAAATCCATATCCATGTTCACTTTGTCAATTGGAATACTATGTTCACTTACCTCTTTGGAGGCTAAAGTAGAAAATGTCTTTTCATTTGCTCTAGTGGCAACATAATGTGAATCATCTCTTGAAGAACTAAAAGTGTCCATCTTGTTTTCTACAATTAAAAACAAAATTGTATTAAATTAATTAACCATTCTCATAACTTTAAAATTAAGATGAATACAATCTATTTAAAATGAATGAGTTACTGAAATTGTGGAGCTTTAACTTAACTTTCAAAAGAAAGACTCACGTAATCATTTTGTCAAACACATTGTGGGTATATAAAATTTATTAGTAGCCCAGCACAAAATACTCATCCCCACCCATAATAAATTACTATTTACTTATATGTATACATTTTTAGGAAAAGAATTAAACTTTCACATACATATTATTCGACATCATCAAGAAAAAATAAAAAAAATATTTTTGCAACAAAATAAATAACCCATCTAAACTTTAAATTTACCATTTAAATACATTTAAATACTTCATGTCTTCACCCTCAATTTTCTTCGATGCTGACGCAGTTCAGCATTTACACAAGAATTTGTAAGTTTGTGCCTCAAGTTCTCATTTAAATAGGTTTTGCTCTTCTCATTTCTCAAGTTCTCTTTGGCAGAAACCTTTTGCCTTTAGGCCTTTTTGTTGCTTTCTTGGCTTTTTTTTCTTTTTTATTGGCTAAGGTCCTTAATGGAGTAATGGACTAATGATAAATTGGTAATGGCCTAATGGGTGTTGGAGTATTGGACTATTAGGTAATGGCCTAATAGGCAACTAAATTCCTTCTCCAATTTGATTTGGGCTTGGGAATTATAATATTAAAGTGAGCCCAAATTGGTATTTAAATATGAAACCCAAAATAATGGCCCAAACACATAATTAAAAATTTATTTATTTTTATTAAAACTAAATGGGGGTACTTGATTGAGTATTGAGTACCCTAATCTAATACTCGATACCCAACCCCCAAATTTTTGGGTAGCCCCATAATTACTCATTCAGGTATGGGGTTAAAAATACCTAACCCAAATGGGAAAAAACCAAACTGGGGTCGGGTTGGGTACCCCCATACCCAAACCTGTTGCCCACCATTACTCTTTAGGTCTTACCACTAGAAATGTAATTTAGTTATGATCATTAAAAAGTAAACATAATTGTGAGTTGATATTAAAGAAATTTCATTAAAACAATCAAAGAAATAGGGTGCCATTCCCAATATAGGTTATCCTTTTATTTTTTGTTCATAAAAACAACTTCAAACTATTAGAAGCAACAGCAGAATACATAGAATAAAAAAAGTCATAACTACTAGCATAATCTTTAGAGTTAATTGTAATCAACTTCCCAACTTATGGGCTTACTTGCACATTGCCTTCCAATCATTGTCGATGTGTAATTTTACCCACTGAACTAATTAAAATATTCACCAATACCACATTTGCACTATTTGGTGGAATCTAATAAGAATATTCCATTGTTTTCAGCCCACAAGTCCAATGCTCATTTGTTAGATTATACTGAAATAGTGTAAATGTAGTGTTGGAAAATATTTTTATTAGTTTAAGGGGTGAAATTGTACATCGACAATGGTTGGTGGGCAATATGCAAATGATGCCATAGGTTTGAAGGCTGACTGTAATTATCCTTAACTTTAAAAATAAATAAACACACCTACAGGGCTTATTGCAATTTATTTTTAAGGGAAAGCTCCCATCTGTATTATGGAGGTGGACATCACCAAGGTGTTGTTATGCTTACTTGCTTGACCTCCATGTCTTCCTTTCTAAAAGTGACACTAGTGAATGAAGGGCACATCTCATATATTCCTAGTATAGTGTCTACTGAGTTGCTAGAGTTTATCTTACTACTTGTACCAATGCCTTCCTTACATTTTATGGGTCACCTCTTGTGAGTCCTTTAGAGATCACAAAGATTAACAATAGGAGTAGCAAGTTTTTTAGGTCTTGTTAATACAGCTGTTCTTTTGACTTCAAGTATCCATCAAGTTGTCCTAAGCAGTGTTCACTTTCTTCCACTCTAAAATCCTTCTTGGGACTATCTTGCTTGCAAGCCACATACTTTTTTAGGTATCCTATCTAGATAAGTCTCTCAATCTCATTGTTCAAATGCTAGCACTCCTAAGAAATACGTTCATGATTGGTGGAAATGATACCACATGTCAGATTTCTATCTCCTTAGGTTATCTACCATCATTAAAGGATTTTGGATCATACCTTGTAGCTCCGCCTCAACAAAGATATCTACTTTGGATTCTATGAGAGCTACATATGTATAGAAAGCTCTGGGAGGGCTACGCCAATGATTTTTTGACTTTTTCTTATTTTTGTTACCTCTTTTATCTTGTGCATTACATATTCTTATATCTTGAAAGACCATTACCTCTTTGATCCAAATGTAATTATTCTAAGATAGAGAGCTCCTCAAATGTGAATAGTAGTATTTTAGCTATGGACTCATTAAATTTCTAATGCCATAGGTTTTCCTGGATAATGCTAGGTTAGAGCTCTTGGTTGATGTAGGGATCTTATCTATTGCTTGAACAAAGTGGTTGAGGTAGTCTCTTAGAGATTCTTTGTCTTTCAATTTAATAGCAAACATGTAAGTTGTTAAGCTGGAATATTTATGGTTGATGGAGAAACTATGAAAAAACTACTATGCTAGTTCCTCGTAGCCTATGATAAATCCAACCAGTAATTGGTTGAACCATATCTAAGCATACTTATTAAGGGTAGTATAGGACATCTCACAATAAGCACTTTCACTCAAATCATAAACTTTATCCTCATGAGAAAGTTTCCAGGTGCTCTTAGGGGTTTGAAGTGATATTAACTTTGGCAATTTAGCAATCTTTGTTCTTGGGAAAAGCTACTTTGCCAAATAGCTAGGCAGAAAATGTTGTGTCTCAGGAGAGTAGCAACTAAAATAAGGTACTCACTTTCTATTCTTCCCTAATGTTAAGGCATAATTGAGTAAGTCTAAACTCTAGCTACAATAGGCAGTCACTGTGATGAGTCAGCTGAAAAAGAAGACCGTATGTCTCCCTGCAAAGGTAGATGAGAGATGGGGTCTTATTATATATTTGCTCTTCGTTCTATCCTTTTTGAGGATGATGAGGAAGGGTGTGTGGTTAAATTATGAATGAAAGCCCTCTTCAATCCTCAAATTAAGAACAAAAAGTCTTATGGGATGCAAAGTGTGAAAATATAAAAGAACGACATCAAAATTCAAACAAGTCTAACTTGTGGGACCAAAAATGCACTTTACCTTATTTAAAAAATTGTAGGTTTGGTCTGTGGTGCCTTAGAGGTCATGAAGCTACCACACTGCGATACTAACTCTTTCTAGGAGACTTTTCTTTCAAGAGTCAGTGTTAAACACAATCAATAAATAAAAGAAAAAATTGCAAATCATATTAACAAGAAGTACTTTATATGATAACATCCTTTATACAGAAGTCTAAACTTATCTCTAATTTTAGTGAGTATATACATATCAATGCCAAAGATATGGTACTAAAAATATCACCATGATATAATTTTTATTATGTATATATATAAATATACTGGCCTAGGTATATCAAAACTCAAACAAAAGATAGTTTCTTCTTATTCTAACCCTAGTGTCTCTAATGAGTTTGACCAATCTAACTTTATCTGTATAAAGAGAAGTGATAAAGGTAAGTGCAAATGACATGGTGTAGGAAACCTAAAGTAGTTACCAATAGAGAGCCTATTTTGTAGTAGAAGATAATAGAACGAGAAATATGTAATGAATAGGAAAAGAATATATCAGGTGACTAGTTTTACATAACAAGATCTTATTATGACCAATATAGATACAAATGCTTCACAAGTCATATATGCATTTGTAAAGGTAACTTGATAAATCATTTATGAGATGCGTATTAAATCAGACAAATCATGATCATATCAAATCTTTCATGTAACCACATCATTGTCCTATACTAATGATGAGAATTCAAGAACTTAATGCCTTTTCATGTCAGATTCAAATATATAGATCCTAGAGGTGGCCCCACCATATCCTTCTCAATGCACGTGGCACTTGGATCCTGACCCTTCATTTCATGAAGAATATAACTAAATTTATTATTGATGTATTATAAAAATAGCACACAAATATCTAGTACTGAAATTCAAAGGTGCGAAAAGTCATTTATGGTAGCCTCATCCATGAATAATGCATCAATTTTCATTTGATTAATAAAATGAAGATGCGAGTAATCTATACTCTCATCTTTTCATAAAAAAATTGATGATAAAATTAAGTGGTGACTCTCCTTGTGTATCGCCTTTCAACGACCATGGCACTTTGTTTTTCCCAACACATACTTCACAATACTAACTAAATAGAATACTCAAAAGGGTTTAAGAATGAAGAATCAAGTATAGCAAAAAGTGCCAACCTCAAGATGCTAGAGGTGGTCCCTGCCACATACTCATTGTTAGCTAGCATGGCACTTGGCTTATGATTCGATGAGTGGAAACAAGAGGAATGCAATATATCTTTATGAAATCCAGGAAACATGAACTTTTTCAAGCCTTAAATAATTTAACAAAATAAGCCCCTTTTGTAATATGATAAAAAAAAATTCTTTTTTTTAAACAAATATTTGGAGTTATCATTTTTGAGAATAGGGAAGCAAACGAACCAAGCCAACTCGCAAGCCTAACGAGCTAGCTTGAAAATTATTGAGCTTGAGTTCAAGCTAAGCTTGTAAAGGTTTCAAGCCAAAAGCAAGCTAAATAATTCTTGTTCATAAGTTTGTTAGCCTATAATTTTTTAAAAATATATATAAAAAATATAATGGCATATATTAATTTTTGAAATTTTTATAAAATAATTTAACTTTTTGAGTTCAAGATTAAATTCGAGCTTATAGTTTGTTAACGAGTTTGAACCTAACGAATTTAGCCAAGCCTGAACAAGGGCTTAAGCACTCAATTTCCTTTGCTCGTTGAGCTCAAGCTTCATTCATTTGATTCAAGCTCGAGCTTGAAAATGGTCAAAGCTCAATTCATTTGCATCCCTATTTGAGAACATCCTATATATGGGACTATTACTTATTTGAGTAATATGGTTATGACTAGAAGGAATCGTATGAATCAGATATTCACACAATGATAGATTCAAGAAAGAGACATAAGCTTTCATGGAAGTTAGAATTTCAATTAGATTCATACTTAGAGAGAAATTCAATAGTTATCATTAAATGAAAGGCAAAAGATAAGATTATGTGGAGAAAAATTCCATAATTTCAAGGATTAATTATTGTGTAGTAAAATAAAAATATTAAAGTATTAAATAATACTTAAAAAATATTTATGAAAATTGTTCTTCTAAATGGTAAAATCAATAAAATATTTGTCACATCTTATCAAGAATGTAAGGTACACTCATGCAAAAAAGTATAGCCACATATATATTTAAAAAACTCTTTTTTTAGTCACTATAGTTTGAGCTATTTCTGGATACTAACATATTATCAAAAAAATAAAAATGTCGTATAACTAGACTCTTTTTCATTTTTTTTAAATTGCTTATTTTTTATGGTAAGGCAGGTATGTTTTCATTATATTTTTGAAAAAATTATTTTGAAGAGGTGCAGATAGAATTCAAATATTTTTATTTATATAGTTATTTAATTATCTTGAAAAGGGTGTAACATAATCAGCTAATTATAATTTATTTTTATTATTTTTATAGGCATGGATCAAGTTTGTGCCTTTTTTTTTTTGAGTGGCATATATCTAATTCTATTTCTTTTTTTGTAACCATAATACTTTATTTATTTATTTATTTTTTATAGAATTCATGTATTTTCGTGTAATTCTTTTGACCATCAAAAGTTGTAGATATGATCAACGTCTCAAACAATATACATACACATAAATGTCTTATTTTAATAAGCAATGGACTTGACTTTAATTTATTTTTTTAATTGTGGAAAGTGCGTATTTAATTCTATTTTTATTTTTACAATACTACAAAGCATGTAAAGGGATGAGATGTATTATTATCGATCTATCGCTTTGCTTCAATAGCGGTATATGATTATTATGTGAGGCTTTTTGGAAATGAAGTGAGGTCCTTTCTGAAAACTAGTAGTATACCACTTTGTTTTCTCATGTAGAGAGATCTTTTCTTCTTGAAACTTCTTTAATTTTGAGAATTTTTGTAAATGATTTCTTATGCAAAGTTATCTCTGGGCTTAGTATTTATAATTTTCAATATTATTGAGCTTAGCCCCATGAAGGTTTTACTACCCTTCTTGACGTGCTTGGCTTGTCCCTTAGACTCTCTGGTCCTTTCACTTGGTTAATTAATTTTAGATTTATTAATATTTTTAATCAATCTACCAAATTGTCCTTATAGTCAATTTTTAGCAGTATCAGCAAGTCCCCTATTTTCTATAGGAAAATTTTAATTTTATAAAAATATATTATAAGTTGAATTGTTAAATTTTTTTATTTAATTTGTTGAAAATAATGTCTACTAAATAAAGAATTATTCTTTAGTTAAGTGTCCGCAAGTTTTTAACTCTATCTAAATCGAAGTTGAGTAGGACTCAAAGTTATTGAGATTTCTAAGAGATGCTCCATAAAGGTAGCTTTGTTGGCACATAGGGAGTTGGTGTAAAAAAAGAAAATTCCATCTTAAACAATGAAAGAAAGAAAGAGGAAGGAAGGGAGTATTAAGATGAGTTAGACAGTTAACGAAAAGAAGAAAAATTCCATCTTAAACAAGAATAGGAAGAAAAAGGAAAGAAGATCCTAACAAGAATGTTGAGATGAGTTCTTAAGGTAAAACTTTCTTCTTCTTAACTCTTTAGCATGTAGATTTCTTCACAATTTTTTTAGGTTAGTAAAAGTTTTGAAGTTTTCATCAATTCAAATTATGTCAAAGAGCAAGTCAAGTTTTGAGTTACGCTTAGGAAATAAGTCTTTGAGTGATCAAATAATAGGGAATAAAGAAAGAGTAGAGGTAGAAGTCTCCTATCCAATCGGATGATCACCAATGATAACAATGTTGGATGCTTACTAGCCTCGAGGTAATTGCTAGCACAGATCCCTACTATAGTACCCATAGAGCGCTTGGCATGAGCCTTTGTAGGTGATCACCCAGGGCACCCATACGGCACCTGGGGCTGATGCTTGTTTGGTGTTGGTTTCGAGCGCCCATGGGGCTCCAAGATTAGTTCATTTTGTAAAGGTTGTTCTCCTCATGGTTAGCTCAAGATTTAGAAAATAAATGGTTGATGGTAAAGGTAAAATTAATAAGGCATCTTCATTGTCTAGTTTTAATTTCAACAATGAGGATTTTTCTGATAAGGAATTTGAGGGCATTCTTATAATGGTTAGTAGCTTTCCTAAGGCAATAGAAATCAAATGTTTGCTTAGGCCACAGGAGTTACACATCTTGAGGCATAAGAAATGTGTTTCAGATCAGTTTAAGTTCGTCCATCTTTCGTCTCAAGACTACATGGTGTCTTCTCTTAATGGGTATTTCACTATCTTCAATAGTTATTCTACTTGTTGGTTTTTGCTTCATTTGAACCCTTTTTTGTGATATATAATGTATATTCAGGTGTATGTTTGAGCTAATTCATGCCTAATTTATTTGTATCTACTACCGCATTTCAGCAATGTTTGGTAGAGTTGTGTTTGCTAATATCTTTGGATAGTTACCATGCTTTGTTTGGGGTGCATAAAGTGCTAACCAAACTATTCTTCCATTCTTTCTCCAAATCAACTAGTGAATTTTTGTGTAGGTCACCTTCATCGATAGGTCCTTGGAAAAATAGATATTTATTTATTCAAGATGAGGGTTAGGGCATCCACTATATGTGGAGTAGCTTTCTTTCTCTTGTTCATCCAATTCAGGATCATCATGATCTTTTTGTGAGCTTTGCTAAAGTGGTGTTGTTCAGTTCCCACTTTGATGCCATTTATATAAGCTTTCTACTGTTACATGGCATCATTTGCTTTTTGATCTATGAATTATGCTAAAATACTTGTGCTTGTTTCTTCTTATTTTCATGTATCACCTAAATTTTGACTTTATTTCTTTTCTATTTCGTGGTAGAAATGAAGATCAATTTTGCAAGGATCCAGGTTCGAAGAGGGAAAAGAAACACACATAAGACAGATGTTATAGAGTAACATCATAGAAAGACACTACCAAATGGGCACTATAGAGCCCTCAAGGTTAATGGCAAGAGATAAATGCGCTTTACCAGCACAAGTAGCGTATGTGCGTACTACGAACGATGAGCTTGAGGTGCTGCCTTTTGATCGTATAGGGAGAGGTGCTTATAGATCTACCACTTGCCCACAAACTGCTTATCTTTCTATACTAGTGAGGCAAGGGACTTTTCCATCATGGCTTGTAGTTAAGTTGAGAGATAGATTCCCATAGGATATAGATGGGATTTTCTTTAGCCCTAATCATATACGGATGTAATAAATGAGTATGACTAAGGAAAGTTGGAATTATTCTCATATTCTCAATTAGCTTATACAACTACATGCAACTTTACTTAGGTATGAGTTTATTTGATTACTTTGATTTATTTTGATCATCATTTCTATTCTTTTTATAATGTTGCATTGATTTCTAACTCTTGAGTATTTATGCACTTCTGGAGTGCAAGGATGGAACTTGGTTGAGCAAAAGCCTCATTAAGTAGAGAGAGCTATGGTTATGGTAAAATACCTTAAAGTGGAAGTAGTTGAAGTAGTTAAGTAGTGAGTGTGAAAGGAGCAACACCTTGAAAGTGAGGTACACAAAGGACATGAAAAATAGGGAGAAGTTTAGAGAATTCTCTACTAGGATGACATCATAAGTGCTACTCGTAAGGATATGGTCAAGGATTGAAATAAGTTCTTTAAGGTAGTTGAAGTGGAGGCAATGGCCATTTATGAATAACCTATCTAGAGTTTTTGCCATATTTTAGGTGAGATAAGGTGGCATCTTATAAAAGATTTGTTGATATTAAACTCCACTATCATAGTTAACCTCACTATCAAAGAGTAGTAAGAATAGCTTCACAGGAATAAATTCGTTCTGCTTAGGATAGTATAGGGTTATCAAGCCAGTTGTTGGATTAATTACATTTTTGTGGTATTTTCAAGTAGATAGCTTGTGTTTGGATGAAATGGATATGTTAAACATTAGATGGATTCTTTAGATTGTGGTATAAATGAAAGATTTTGAAGTTCAAAATGAATTGTATCGTCTACTTTTTTTATATTTTGATATGCATATATACAGTTAAGAAACGGGTCATGTTTTGCATTAAGGTAAAACAAATATAGTAGCAATAGAAAATGTAAAGTATGCATTACAATTAAGACGTGTAAGAATATAAGTCTATTCTTACACTTCGATATGTGGTAAAGCTATGTGTAAGAATTAATGTCTATTATTACACTTTGATATGTGGTAAATGTTGGCACCATTATAGAACTATATCCCAGTGTTACACTTTGAAATGAATATTTTGGATTTTTTTGACAAATTAAAACATGGTAATTTTTATTTTATGTTACATATAGAAAGTGTAATAATTTATACCTAACATTACACTCTCAACTGTAAGTAATCTCTATTTTTTTGACAAACTAAAATGTGGTAATTTCTAATTTGTGCTATATTTTGTAATTGCAATAATATATGTCCACCATTACTTTTTGAAATATAAGGAATCTTACTTCTATTGACAAATTAAAATGTGATGTTTTCTAGTTTAGATTACATTTAGAAGTGTAATAGTATAAGTCTAATATTATGATTTATACTGTAGTATTAAGCTTTTAACTAACTTTTTAAAATATTAAATCATATATGTAAGTGTGGTGTAAGATTGCTATTGTTACATTTGTGTGTATAATTGTAGCTTTTAGAAACACCACACTTATGGTACCACACTAATAAGAACTGTGGTATATGATTAAGTGTAGCAATAGAGTATTTTTTTTGCTACATATCTAAATGTCGTTATATAATATTTTTTTTTTAGTTCTACTAGAGTTTATGTTTAGGACTGACATTGTTAAGCTTTCTTTTAGTTGGCTTGGATAAGGTAGTGTCTTGTTTTTCTTTTCCAAACTACTATTTATCTCTAGGGGCCAAGTGTTGGCTAGATATCATTTTTATTTGATTTCGCATGAGATAGAAAGATGTGACCCTTAGGCATCTATAGAGGTTTCGGGTATTAGTGCTATATGCCTCATGTAGGTGCCCCCATTAGGTGCTAACTTTGGGTGCACAATAGGTGCCTATCTCGTAGCCCACATAGGAACCTTTGTGGAGATTCCCTTTCTTCTTTTTCTTGAATAAGTCTTTTCCAAGCTTGTTGATGGCATGGTACCTTTATTTATCAATTGGGGACTTAGAAAACTTTTTTGGTGAAGTTGTGTGGACATTTTAATGAGGTTTATGCATTTTAAGTGATTGTTGTAGTCATGAATGCAATATGTAGTGGAATTATTTTAGAATGGCATAGAGCCTCATGTCATTAGTATTAGTTTACATCTTGCATGACAAAATCCTCATACGAAGGAAAATTGATTTTGTGCTTTAGTTGGATAGACATTATTATAGAGTTCAAACATCATGGTGAGAAAATGTGTGTTCAAGGTCTCTTATGATACTTCATAATAAATGTGCAATAACTTGACAAGTCACTATATGTATAGAATTTCTTACATTTTTCTAAGTATTGAGATATTACCACACTCCTCATTATAAGGACTCAAGGTAGGTTTTATTTACTTAGTTTTCTAGGTGTCTTCCAAAGGACTTCATAGTGAGTTTCTCCAGAAAGGTTACCATGTACTTCAAAGAGAGCTTATAGTGGGCTTTTGTAATGGTTGTCACATACTTCTAGGATGAGCCTATAGTGGACTTTCATATAGGTTGCCACGTACTCCCGAAGAGAGCTTATAGTTGAATTTTATGAAGGATGCCACGTACTCCTCTGTCATGGGCTTTTTTAAGAGGTTGTCACAATCTCCTTAGGGTACCTATAGTGGGCTTTTTTAGAGTGCCTACCACATACCTCCCTGGAGGCCTAGAGTAGGATTACATCATTGACCATGTAACCTTGGGGCTGTGTAAAGTAGGATTACACCCAATGGCTACCATGTAGTCCATGCACTCCTCGAGGAGCCTTATAATAGGATGACACTTAGAAGCTTTCTAGAATGCCTTGTAGGAGCTACAAGGTTGAAGTTTATGAAAAAAAACCTTGGGATGTGAATAATATGAAAAATTATGCTTTTATCTAAGAGATTAATAGAATTAAAAGCGAAACTGGGTAGGTTTTATTTGTATTCAAAAGAGACTACTAATAATAACTTATAGAGAAAATAAAATAAGTTGAATAGTTTGTCACTGGGGGAGGTGTCATGAGTGACATGTTCTAATCCTTATCATGAGCATTTCATAGTGTGCACACTTCGGCAAGATTGACATACTATAGCTCACCTTTGCCTTTGTCTGCTACCCTGTTACTTCACAAGCTTTTTGCTTCATCTTTTGAAGAAATAGGGAATGCTACATTCTTAAAGGTGCTAGCATAACACTCTTTGGCTTCTCTCAAATCACCTACTATCTCCACAATTCCATTTGGTATGGGAAACTTTATCTTCAAGTGATATGTGGAGATCATCACTTGGAATAGATTTCTATCATTAGCATTGGCAATCAGTTCAAGCATGATTTTCATGCACTCTTCTCGACTTATGAACAAGAACAACACTTTGTCGGGCTCCTTTTGTATAGTAAATTTTCTCCTAAGACCATTAGTGTACTTGCTTTGATGTGAAGTTAGCAGAATGTGGGTCTTGGAAAAAATTCAAGTACAGGCATTGTCAATTAGTTCTTTCATACATATTACTTTCAATGAAAAAGATATTTGACTTGGCAAGAGTGCAATGGGTGATCTCACCAAGTTACTAAGTACCTTTTCTCTCTGATTCCTACGGAACGAGCAATTCTAGTAGCAACTTAAGCCAACTCATTCATCTGTTGGTTCTAAATGCTAAAGATGAAACTGAATTATATTTCATCAAAATCCATCAATAGTAAGAACATTTGGTGATACACTTATTCGATATGATATTTTAATCCTTGCACCTCTATGAATATGAGCTGGAAGTCTCCTATGACGTACACAACTTGAGCTCCAATTGTTATAAAAGTTATGGTCTAATAATTAAGGCTTCATATTCACTTTGCTTATTGATACTTAATAGGAAGGTTATTACCTTATATACTCCAATGGCCTTATCTATCCTTAACCTATTAAATCCTAGAATCCAAGTTTCGAAAAGAACAGAGAGAATCTTGATCTCATGATGGACATTCTTCTATTTCTATGCTTGGGTGGTCTGCTAGAAAATTGGCCAAGGCCTAACCTTTTATTCCCTTTTAGGGTACATACTATAGTTGGTAATTCATCAAGTGAATGGCCTAGTAGTCGATTCTACTCCTTAGGATTGATCTTGAATGTATGTATTTTATCAAGCTTACACTTGACATCACTAACATCTTGGCATGTGATAGGTGATGCCTTTATTTGATTGTAAGAAAAATATAATGACAAATAAAGTTTCTTGACAGAGTCGTATCATTTCTATGTCTCAACCAAGTGCTTACTCAAGCAGTATATAATCTGCTCATGTCCTTTATTGTTGTCTTAGTTAAGGAACATCCTTATCATATCTTAAATGGCTTAAATCTACAAGTAGAGTGGTAGTCCTTTTTAGGATGGCATCATCACTCAAGGATTGGTTAAAGACCGCTTTATCTCCTTGAAATCTTGATCATGCTCCTTATTCCAAATGAGTTCATCATTTTCCTTTAGCGAGAATAGTTTTGTTCTACCTACCAAATTAGATATAAAACTTCGAAGAAAGTATATCTTTCCCAAGAATTGTTGCTACTATGTTTTGAAACATGGAGGCTTGACTGTTGATATAGATTTTCCTTTATTTTCTTTTACCCACATGCCTTTTAAATCAACTAGGAATCTAAGAAAATATGCTGAGGTGATGGAAATTGCACATTTTTTAAGGTTCAATTTCAACTAGCATTTTAATATATGCTTGAAAGCAATCCTAAGGTGTTCTGGATACTCAATAGAACTTTGGGACCTAATTATCAAGTTGTTGGCATAGAATTTTAAAGTCTTCACTATAATCATGAAGATACAACACATAGCCATTAGTAGGTTGCCCCAGCATTTTTAGAGCCAAACAATATAGCTTTCCATTGAAAAATACCAATGCCGCCTGACCACTAAAATGCTAGCTCAGGCACATCATTCACAGTCGTGAATATTTGATTACAATTCATATTGCCATCAACTCAAGGAACTCACTGCCATGAATAGCATCAGTTAACATATCTTCCATTGGCATGAGATATTCATCTTTTAATCCATAAAATCTATGCAAATGCTAAACTTTTCATTTTTCTTGATTACTAGGACTACCTTACATGCCCATTCGGGATACTTCACTAAAGTGGCGTTAAGTAATGCTCGACCTCCTTCTTGATAAGTTTGTAACTTTCCTCATTTTCTTGAGACATTGTTTATGCAACTTGAATCTAAAAATGATAAGGATTTTGTGCTCTACAAGTTGTTGGGTAAAGCTCAAAATTTTACTATAGCTCTTCGCAATATAGTCTTTATATTTTTTCAATGGCTCAACAAGACCCTCTCTACGCCCTTCATCGAGAAGGGCCATAGTGTATGTTGGCCTATGATCACTTTCATCACCTAGCTCAACATTAAAATCAGGGTCCTGTTCATGGATAGTCACGCCATCGAGTTTTACTAATATGGTACTCAGTTCATTTAATTGAATTTTATTGGTAAGATTAACAATTTGAACCTTTTCATAAATAACATCATCATAATTCATAGAATAAGAAAAATCACCTTTGACCAACAAGCATGAAGTTCATTAATTAAATGCAAAAATAAAAGGTTGTTAGCACCAATTACAGTGTCTTCTATTTCTGGGTACTGAATCATTAAATTTGCTAATAAATGTATCCAATGGTATATCTTGAATGTCACAAGGACTAGAACTTCTCTGACATTTCAAATTCCATAGGACTATTCGATGAAGTAACATGGAGGGGCCAATCATAGTTGTCCTACCCGACAAACATCTAGGGAGCAATATTTTTTGTGATTTGGTCTTGATAGTTTTCACCTTAGCTATGTATGGTTTTACTTCTGCATGAACCACATCTTACTTTAGGGTCTCCTAGCGAGAACAAAGTGGGAATGGCACATGAAAGGTAAATTATATCCAATCCTTCCCCAAGAGCACATTATAGTATTATTATCATTCAGCATAAAAAAGAAAGAACATGGTTAACTTGCTTTTGATGGTAACTCCCATTGGCAGAGTTCTTAGCATCTTCACCACTCATCCCCTAAAGTTGCTTACCACAATGTAAGGTCAGTTTCAATTTTTCCTATCTTTTTCATCGTAGAAAGTAGCATGATTTAATTATTGTTTCATTGCCAACTAATAGCCTGCTTGTTGGATTGCAATTCAGATGTCTTGTCACATACAATGGCTTTACGCGCTGAGACAATATGGCAGTTGGTTTCCTAAACATTGCTTTCATTTTACTGATAGTGTGACTCTTATCAAATAGTCTATTGCTGCTTGTGGGCCTTTGCACTGCCTCATCAATTAGAAAGGTAACTAGCTTGCTCTTATTCCAGATAGTAGTTTCCTCCCTTGCGATATTAGTTTGTGTATATGGGGCATTGAATGAATAAAGGGTTACCATATTGCAGTTCAGTCAGTCTGATCGAGAAATCCTTTATTCTACCATCACCTGGAGTGCTATGATGAGTAGATTGTCACTCTCATATCCTTCATTTTACGAGTTCTCACTGATTGGATTTTTTCTCGCATAGCCGTCGACTAAGTTTTCTTCAAGTTTGTATCCATGGGCTTAACTGGTTTCTTCACCAGGGCCTCCAATGTATTTGGTAGATATACATCGATTCAGCCTCCTGATTCACTGCATCAGTAGTGGTCAACTATTTTGCCATGACTTGGACATGTTATTCTCCTTGCAAGGGTAGATAAGTGGCAACAACTACCAGTAGACATTTCAACTTTTTTGATACCTCAAGTCTCTATAGTATTTGGCCTTGAAAATCTTGCTCAATTACCTTCAATTGAGGAACTATTGATACCTCATCGGGACCCAACAGTCTTTGGACACCTGGGTCAATGGCTTCACATACTTGGGATCTCTCTTTTATCCTCCAAGCGATTCGTTCTACGAGGTGGCTAAAATCTAATTAATTCACATGTTAAAACAACCTTTTAATCTATTTCATTCAGTTTTTCGTCAAGGTTTTTTATAGATTTATTTGTAGATTTTTTATCAAATTAAATGATGACCTTTCATATCTAATTTTAAAAAAAGAAATTGACTATAAAATACAAATTATTGTTCGAACTTGAAAAATGCAATTGGAAGAAAAAATGAGTAATTAACTGAGCTACAGAGGAAAAGATATTTCTGGAGTGAGGGAGCAAAATTGTGATTAAACGGTGAAGGAGAAAGTAATATATATACATGAGCTAAGCTAGCTAAACTAAGAGGTTAGAAACTAACTAGGGTGAGGGAATTAGGGTTAGTTGTTAACCTTACTAACCAACTAACTACAAACTAGCCGGGCAAACTAACAGAATAACTGACTATATACGTGCTTATAGCTTTACAATTATTTCCAAAGTAGGAGTTATATCAAAAAGTATTCAGCTATACAAAAGATCAAAGAAAAATTTAGTATGGTTTGATATCAACATATGAGCGGATTTTGAGTAAAGTAAGAACATCACTTTTCAGTTCTCTTCTTCTTCGATTTTTCAATTTTTAACACAAGAATGCAGCTTAGTATTTCAAACTTGATTGGAAGAAAAAGTAAGATATATATAAAATATTAAAAAGTTGATTATTTTCTGTTCGAAAACTCGTCAATCATATTTATTCTGATAAGATTAGACTGGGACGTACTAAATATAAATGTATTGAGGTTTTCTATATTTTTTTTCAAAAACCCAAACCCAATTATGGCGATCCAATTTTTTCAAGAAAAGATACTAACTCTTGATATTAGAAAGTGAATAATTTTCCATTTCAAATTAAACTCAATTATAACTTTGTATCCTCTTATGATAGTTCATTATTATTTGATTCAATATTTTTATATATGTGACTGTAATTCAACGAGGTTAGTTATTAGCAATCCACAAGGTGCGATGTGAACAATAAAAAGTATGACTAAAGTTACTGACAACTAGATAATGATTCATAGTTCAAAAATCACCAAAGATTTATCAGATATTATGATCTAATTATAATTTCCATTTTATTTCTTCTCGCATGGCAATAGTAATTAATTCTATGGACAACTCGACTTTTTAAGTTATGAATAGTTGAAGTTATTAGTCATGCTTTTTAACAAAATAATATTTCAATTATGTGAATACTTAATCTAATCTTAAATAATAACTCTTCAGTAAGGCCTGTGAAAAATCATTTATGTTAATGTGGATTATCTATTAATATAATAAGAAAAAAATAGGATGTTGAAATGGTACAGTGGGTGCAATCTGGGGGAGAGAAAAGAAACATTAAAAAAAAAATAAAAAATAGAAAAGGACACGCTCCGACGTAAATAACTTTTAATGAATCGAAGGTTGTTAACGGGAAGCATTGAGATAAGAAAGTTAAGAAAAAGAATTCTCCTCGCAAACTGAAAAGTCACAGAACTTCTATTGCTAATTGCACCTTTCACAAGTTACACAACTAGCTATTACAGACATCTTAAAGAACTTAATTCCTAACTATGCGAATAAGATACTGTGAAATCTAAGATTGCAAAAATTCCTTGCTTGTAGGATAAGATAATTGATGCTGCTAAGAAATAGTGGTAAGGATATTTTTGGAAGATAGTAGTGTTTTGGTTCATTTTTCTCTAGATGTGTGTAGAGAAATCATTCTCTTCAAAATTCTCCAACTTTGAGTTTTTTTTGGAAAGATTTCTTCCCACAATTTCAATCTGGGATTTGATATTTATAAATTTTAGTCCTACTCTTTATAGGCTTGATTCGTCATTTAGGCTCTATGCTTTTTTTCTTAATTGATTTTACATGTATCACCATTGTTAATCAATTTATCAAGTTGTCCTTGTAGTCAATTTTTAACCATATCATCAAGCCCCCCTATTTTCAGTAGGAAAATTCTATTTTCATATTGAAAATATAATATAAGGTTTTATTTGGATTTTTTAATCTTATGTTAACTCATAAAAATGATTATTATTAATTTGATTAATTATTGTGAGTAAAATTAATAGCGCATACTTGGAGATTCGTTGAAGTTCAATGTAGCATTCACCTAAGGACTTAAATAAATTTCATGTATCTAATATTTTGAAGCGCATGAAGATTTTGTGGCATATTTATCCAGGGAAATAGTTAAATTTTGAGTTTTGTTGTGTCATCAATAGTAAGGTGATGCGCTGGGGAGGTGCATGATAATTTGAGTTTTAGGGTGAGCTCCCTTAGAGGGATGTGTATGTGAGACATGATAAAGTGTGCGAGCATCTTCTAGAATATTCTTGGTGCATTGCTTAGTCATTCTTATGAGAGGGGATCGTGTGATGTCATGGGTAGATTTCGAATTCTCCCTCCCTCCCTCATATTCTCCTACTACCTCCCACTCCCCACTATTCTCTGTACTACTGCCGCTCCAATTGTCACATGCCCACGCTCATTGCAACTGCTGCAGCGGGTCTAATTGCCACTTGCCCAAGCTCGCCATTGTTGTATTCAGATCCTTCAGTTAGTTTTCTTAATTTATTTGATGTTTTATTTATTTAATTTTATTTCATTAGCTTAGTTGATAGATTGATTATATTGCTGCCCTAACTAAAGTCATGAAATTGATCTTTTTCTTGCTTTTATAGTTTGTTAAGTTTCTTGTGTTGTTGATAAAGATGATACATGATAATTTTTAATGTTAGTATGCTAATTTGGAATGTTATTAATTTGAAATCTAGTTATTAATTTGGAATGTTAGTATGCTAATTTGGAATGTTATTAATTTGAAATCTAGTTAGTATGTTAGTTTTATAATTTTTTTTACATTTTTATTTATTTAGTTAGTTTATATGTTTATATGTCTAGATTAAAATGTTAGTTTAAATTAATACGTGTATTATGTTTGTTTAGATTAATATAATAGTTTAGTATGTTAGGTTAATATGTGAGTTGAATTTTTATCCTAAAATCATCATAAATTGAAAAATCATAATTCTCTATGAAAAACACTGGATATAAGCTTCATACATAATTCAATACAAATATGCCCATTATAAAATTTCAAATTACCCCCCAAATCATGTAGGTTGTCTATGAGTTATGAATAAATTTCTTTCCAAAAACGAAAACTCAAAAATGAAATTTAAAACTTATGAAATTATATTTACTCTTAAAAAATTAATTATATACCTAAAGTTAATTCAATTTAAAAAATCCCACAAAAAATTTGAAGCAAATAACTTTATATCCACCTTATCATGAGAAGATTTTTTTTCTTTGAAAAATTTAAATCCACTTACTCATGCAAGATTCGTTTCCCAAATCTTTCTTCCCAAAACATGGAATGAGATTTACAAAAGGCAAATCCTTTATCAATAAAACCCAATCAATATTTTCAATCTCTTGTGTAATCATCAATCCTTTATCCTATTTCCTTATTAGAGCTCACAACTAGAATAGTGGTATTACAAAACTATCCTAATGTAGCTTAAGAAATCAAATTCCATCTTATTCTAAATGGTTATCCTACAAATTATTTTAAACTTAAATGATTAAAAATATAACTAAAAATAATGTACATTGCCAACTATAATTGAATTATCATTACCTCTAATTATAGAATAGACTATTATACCAACGATCTCCCCCTTCATACTTGCATCTCAACCACATCTATTCTAACAACCCCAAAAAAGACAAATATAATGACTCCTAAAGATTAATGCTAGTACTGTGGAAAATTATTCTATGAACATAAGTCGAAAATTCACTTAGGCCGACCTACAGTAAATTTTTAACTTGTGATCATAGAATAATTTTTCCACAGAATTGGCATTTTTTGTAGGAAATCAATACATAATTTCCTAGCCAAATAATATTTGATTAGAAAATAATCATTATAGGAGTCTCCAACTTTTATAGTCAGTCAATAACCTTACACGCTCAATCAAAACTTCTGTTCAAAAACTCATTCATTCATCACATAAAGTCTTCAGTCTTTTTGTCTACCCAAATCTATTATTGTAAATGACAACCAATCAAGGATTGGAATGTTAATGAACCATGAACACTATCCTCTTATTATAACAATAGATCCAAGTGGATAGAAAAGTTGAAAATTTATTTGACAAATGAATAATATATTCTATATATCTAAACTTCAATTTTAACTAAAGTGCCTTATCGAGTCTAGTTGTTAACTGTTCTTATGCATTTGACTTATGTAAATATTAATTATTATTCATATGTGATGTTATGTTTTTGTTTATAAATGGCAGAGCAATCTAGTTTCCATCCACCTGCCATCAATGGAGGTTGGTGTTCTAGCTGAGATAGGGGACGAATTCCCCTAACCCATCATAAATGCTTTCTAGTCAACCAGTCTCCCACCATCTCATTAGTTAGACATCAGTTTATGCCTGCCCCCACACCTTTCTCCAACCAGAAGCCACAATACTCCTCTATCATTCTTTTTTGCTACTGTGAGGTCATTCACATATCATTCCCCATAACTACACTCATAGTAGCATTACTCATCCTTGCCGCCATCTACTTCATGCACAAATGCTCCATTACCGTCTATCACTCTAGCTCGCACTTAGCTATCCTCTGCTGCTTTGCTCAATCATTCCAGATCAGCATTAGTATCCCCAATAGTCCAATATTTAGCTAGCCAAACATTAGATGAGAGAGGATTAGAGTACCTATTCCACAGTTCTAGTAAGGTATACTTGCATCCCGAAGGACACTACAAGTGAGTTTGAATTGTTATATAAATGTTACTTTATTATTGTTCTAATAATTATATATTAATGTTAAGAATCGTTTTATATAGGTATATGCCTTTACTCGATGGTATCAAGTTCTTGAGGAGGGTGATCAAGAGCAAGGTACAAGAGCTTTATAAAACCTAGTCAAATATCTCCCAAGTCTTTCAAGACTTGATGTTCAGGAAATGAAAGGCATATAAATGCTATAAATATATTTAGTTTTACAAATTAAGTACGCCTGTGTATTGTAGTAACACTAACTAATTTCCTTTTATTTCACAACAATATGTAACTCAAGAGCCCCTACATGAGGTCATTTTCTATGAGCTTTTGACATAAGAGGGGGTCACTAGCTGAACAACATATATGGCCAACCCAGAAGATAGGTAAGAGGCTATAATGGATTTGTGAGGACACTTTGGTTGCCCTATACTGACACTAGCAATCCTAAGATTTTTAGAAAAAGAATTGGGCATCTAAGATCAATGGATCCCTCTATATTAAAGGAGCATATCCATAAAAAAACATACCGAGCATTTAGCAAGTTTCTTAAGTTTAAGTCTTAAGTAAATTTGGTTTGCTTTCTTAATGTTTATTAATTGATTTTGTTTATAATATTTGTAGGGTATGGCTGATAGAGAAGGGCTAATGCCATTCCTATTTGTTATTTGTTTATTTAGTTGACATGAAAGAGTTGGTGGCCTTCTCAAACAATAATGTATTATCATTTATTTGGTTGCTGATGAGCTTTTCTTTTTTTGGTAAAGATCAATTTTATGGGAGGTCCTACTAAACATTTTTCCTAAATTCATTGTAGTTTAGTATTATGTATATATAAGATACTTATTTTAAATCTTGTTTTCTATGTGAGCTCGGGAGTTATAGAGGCCCCTGATGGTGAAAAGGATTTTGGTTGTACCCACCAGAGATAGGTTGATAAGAGCTGGGTAGATAAGAAGGAAAGAAAAGCTACTGTAAGTTTATTATACATGACATAAGATCATTTCAACTACATTATATTACATTAATATATTTATTTTTATACCTTGCAGAAGAGCTTCCAGTAGACACTGTAGTCCAAGTCCTATCCTAAAGGTGTTGGGAGTAGTGGAGACCCAAAAATCTCATGCTAAGTTTTAAACTCAAACTGTGGGTGGCCCCAACAAGAAGAGATGGGTATATAGGTTGAGCTATCAGTAGTTGACCTCCCACACCAGCATGCCTTCGAAGGGGACTAGTGCATCAGTTGTAGCCTAGTTGGGGGCACGCTTGGAGACCCATTTATGGGCCAAGATCAGTAATATATAGAGCATGTTCCCAAAGAGATGCTCTGTCAGGCTCTAATGGCTCATCCCTGCCCCTGCTTCCTTGACCTACCACCAACAACTTCAACCACAGCAGGGCTAGCACGACCAACATCTGCATGGCATCGAGCTGGATGACTATTTCAACTTCGATGATGATGTAGATGCTAGCAATCACTAGATAGAAGTTTTTTTGTTTACTTTTGTAATTACAAGTTACAACTTTTATTATAAAATTACATTTTTTTTAAATTATTGTTCCATTTATTTCTAATTTTCTTCTATATGTGTTAGTTTATATTGAAGACATATGAACCGGTTGCGGGTATAATTAAATAATTTATTTTAAAATATTTTTGAAAAAATTATAAATTTTTAATAGAAAGTCGAGGGCTTTTCGATGGAAATAATAATAAATAAAAAATAATTTTGATAATTATCTATCAAAATTCATCTATTTTTTATCAAAAAAATGTAATAAAACAAATCAAAAAAATATAAAAAGTAGTCAAAAATTAACAGAAAGGTGGCGAAAAAAATCATCAAGAATTTGATGAACATTTTAAGTTC
The DNA here is from genome assembly GCA_014898725.1 of Jacaranda copaia. NCBI lineage: Eukaryota > Viridiplantae > Streptophyta > Magnoliopsida > Lamiales > Bignoniaceae > Jacaranda > Jacaranda copaia. The sequence continues at coordinate 493,865 of JACGDI010004216.1, forward strand.
AGCATTGTCAAAATTCCATCCAAGGTCGACAGAAATCTATCAAAATTTTTTTAGATGGAAACACATGCCGAAAATCAGATGGAAAATAATTTGCAACTTCTGACAATATAAATTCCATTGGAGATCCATTGGTAATTTGTCATTCCATTGGAAATCTATCAAAATCTATCAAAAATATCAATTTTTTTTTTACAGTGGAATCAGCGAGAATATCAACATCAAGTGCCCATTGTTGGGTGCCTACTTTGTGCATGCTCTAGCACCCAATGGGCGCTCACATAGGGTGCCTATGGTGCCCCATATTCGTATAGGACTTGGGCTTTGTAGTGAAGTTTTTTTACATTAGAAATTTTCTAGGATTATTGATAGTGTTCTACATTTAGTAAATGACTTAAATAGTTTGTAAAGCTACTTTCATAATTAGGGAGAGTTCTTTAGATTGCTTGCTTTCTTTTATTTTGTAAGTTTTTCTAAGCATTTGTAAGTGTTTGTGAAGTTTCCAACGGATTTAGAAGAAATATCATGGGATTAAGTTTCTAGCAGTTAGAGATGCCAAGAAAGCTAACTGAGAGTTCGGGCTTTGTGTATGATTAAGAAAATTCCTTTAGCATTTTTCATGCTTGAGGAATCATTCAAGGGCTATGGTCTTAATAGTCACTCTTGTTTTTTTCAAAGAGTGTTCCATCCAATAGTTATTTGAGTAAGTGCTACCAAATTTTAAGTTTCGAATGCTATTTTTTGATGTCTATAGGGAGTATGTCCTTTTTGTAGGGCTCAAATCGTGTTAACTCCATTCTATATATGAAGTAATTTTAAAGTCATGTAGTGACTATGTGTAAATCATATGTAAGCGCATAGACTTACGCATTATAGTGGGGTAAAGGCATGACTTGTTCTACATTCTTTATTAGACTTGATCTTCATGAAGTTTAAAGCATTAGCAACTACTTACGGTTATTAGTAGAGTTATGTTACCCAAAGTACTTAAGCATTTTTTGAAGTTTGTGAGGTTTTTTGGCCAACTAGGATGGTAGAAAGAAGAGTGTATGAGGGCAGTTATTGAAGGAGCACCATTGGGAGACATTATCCACTAGAAGTTGTTTAGAGCCCTCAAGTGTTAGAGAGATGCTTATGCTGTGACTTCTTGTGGTAAGGCCACATACTACTATTAAAGAGTTTAAGTGGTACCTTTCAAGCTTGCTAGGAAGTGTGCACTTAAAGTGATTACTTGTTCATAGGTAGCTCATAATTTTAATGCTGGTAAAGGTAAGGGACTTTTTCGTTGGGGTTTATGCTGAAATTGTAGCACAGATTTCCACCAAGAAATGGAAGAGGCAGTTTTAGCATTAATTGCATGTGAGGTGTAATGATTGAGTGACATTGGGGAAAGTTTGAGTTGTTCTCCTTTTTCCAACTCTTTGAGATTTCTGCTAGCGACTTTGCCTGAATAAGCATATTCCTTCTTCTTTTTTCTTCGTAGTATTGCATAGATTTTTTATTCTCACGTATCTTTGCATCTTTTAGTTTAATAATGAAACTTAGTTGAGCAAATGTTTCACCAAGTAAAGAGAGCTACAATGATAGCAACATGACCTAAAACGAAGGCAGTTAAAGCAATTCAATAGTGTAATCAAGAATAATAGGGTTAGCTGAGCTATTGAAGGAGTATGAGTGCTCAAAGGCGGATTATGCTAAGTAGGCGATGAGTGGAAAGAAGTTTATAAATTCCTATGATGGGAGGATACTTATAAATGCCACTCACAAGGACATAATCATGGAGCTCAAGGGTTTTATTATGTTCCTTGAGATGGTTAAGGTAGAGGTGATGGCAATCTATGAATAGACTATCCAAAATTGCCACCATATTTTGAGTGAGATAGGTAGTATCCTATAGAGGACTTGTTGATATTAGCCAATAATTAACTTTACCGCAATAGAGTCTAAAAAAAGTCCTAAAGCTAAGACGAAAACTATGATAGAGGAACCAGTAAGAGCAACTCCATAAGATTGAAGATGCTTTGCTTAAGATAATGGTAATACATAGAGTTGATGTTTAAGACTTGTCCCCATTAAGCTTTTTCTGGTTAGGACTTGAATAGTGTATTAGCATTTTTTTTTATTTCATACTTGTATATATCTTTGTGGGCCAGGTGTTGGCTAAATATTTTTTATGTTTGGTTTCATTAAAGCTTATCTGTTTTTACTTATTTTACATTTACGTAAACATTTAGCCAATTGAATAATTATTAATCCTATATACATGTGCCTGAAAGTTAAGTAATAATAGAAGGGACAATGTCATCTTTAAGTCCCTAAAGAGATAGTGCATTTTAGGATACCTGCTTAGGGCACTCATGTGAAACTTCTCTTCTTTTCTATTTTATTTGCATAATTCCTTGCCATGCTTAGTGATGGCATGGTGAAGTTGCATGGGAGTTTAGGCAAGCTATATTAGTTTCACGTGACTATTATAGTCAAGAATGCGAAATGTAATGAAATTATTTCAAGGAGGCATAAAGACCCCTCAATCATTAGCATTAGTTCATCTCTTTGTGAAACGAATCCTGTGAGGGAGGAAAATTGATTCCATACTTGAGTTAGATAAATAATAGCATAGAGTTCAACTATCGCAATGGAAAGGGTATGTTTATGTTGAGGTATTGTAAAAGCCAAATGGTGTGATGACGTTTTCTAGAGATTCTAATTCAAAAAGTCTTAACTCTACTAATAGTCATTGTAATGTAGTTTGATCATAAAGCTTGTAAGAAGGTTGTCGTTGCTGGTGTTAGGTATTAAGATGATATCTAAGTGGAAGCCTCACTCGAAAGGTCTTACCACCAAGCACCGAGTTATTGCAATGATAGGTGGCGTAACGGCTCCATGCCCTCAAAGAGATTAAATGATGAAATTCAAAGGTGTGACCATCCATTTCCTATTGAATCATCTAAAAAATTGAAGTAATTTGTTAAGTATAGTATTGATAAAGTTGTTCTAAAGGGATATAAAGTCTATTTTAATCAGCTTTTATTGTTCATCTCTCTAGAGAGGTCACTACTGCCTTCAAAAGGTGGAAAAATACTTTGAAAGTGCCAAATTAATCTTAGGCTTAATTCATGTAGCCATTGATGTTGAAGTTTAAGTGTTGAGGTTAAGTAGGCATCTTCATGAGCTTCCTAGGATACTTTATATTAAAAGTGCTTAGGTGTTACTATCGTCCTCTTCATGAGGAATCAAGGTGGGTTTCTTTTACTTGATTGTGTATATGTCTTCCTCAATGCTTCTTAGCATGTTTCTCCTAAGAGGTTGGTACGTATACCTAAGAGAAGCCTATAATGGGCTTTTTTAAAGAGTGTCACATGCTCCTAAGGGAAGCTAATAGTGAAATTTTTTAAAGGGTACGACATACTCCCTAAGAGAGCTAATAGTAGGCTTTTTTAGAGTGTGCCATGTACCCCTAAGGGAAGCTAATAGTGAACATTTTCAAAGTGGCACCTATATACCTCCCTAAAGGTCTATAGTAGGATTATGCCAACAACCATGTACCCCAAGATGCTCTTTATAGTGGGATTACTCCCAGTAGCTATCACATACTCTTCATACTCCTCAAAGAGCCATATAGTAGAAATTTTTCCAAAAACTTTTCTAATAATTCCTAATAGAAGCTTCAAGGTCCAAACTTTTCTAATAACTCCTTAGAAGAAATGGGGAGTGCTCGTAGGTGTGATAGCTTGATTCGTCAAATAACAAGAAAATAGGTCTTCACCATGACAATAGTGCTAGGTGTTGCACTTCAAGTGGAATTCTATTAGTTGCTTTAACGATTCCCATCATTGAGATCAAAATCAAGTTTGCAGCAAAAGCATAGCTCCATCCACAAATGCTAGTGTTTTCAGGAAGACTCTTAAAATTCCTATTTTCTTAAATATGAGGTAGCTCTCTAATGGAACTCCTTTCAATAAGGCATTCATTGAAATATGCACTTCAATCTAATCCTCTAAATTCTGGCATTGTTCTATAGTATGCCCATTGAAATTATGAAAGTTGACACATCTCAAGGATTCTTTCTTTCTTGGACCTATAGTATTTATTGAGGGTATATATCCAATGAAACCATAGAGTGTAGTAACTTGAAGTACCTCTGCTCTTTTGGTTTAAGAAGTGTGTATTGTAGCACTATTTATCTAGTGCGCTATGCATTAACAGCTTGTTTCTATTTTAGATTGGCTCCAGAATTTTACATCTTATAGTTACCAGTGTCCTAAGGAGTTGTCACTTCTTGCTTCATCATCTTCTTGTTTCTTCACACTTTGGGTTCCTTTAGAACTGGGAGGAGACTGTTTTCATGTTCCTGTAACTCCAAATGTTTGAAGTTCCTTAGAGCATAGTTTGTTAATGGGTGTTGACCTTTGAGTCTGCCTAAAGTATGGTTAATTACCTAGGCTTTTGTATATGTAGTCAATCACCTATCTTGATAAGGTATTATGGGAGCACCAAGGGTGTCCTAAAGGTAAGGAAGCTATTTCTATTGCAAAACTTTTGCTAATAGTAGACTCCAGGTGCTTACCAAATCATGGACAGCAAAATTTATTTCTTTTTATTTTTGGAGCATCCTTAGAATTTTTTAACCTCTACATTGCATACTCCTCAAGTTGTCTAGTCTAGATCAGCCTTCCAATCATGCCCTTCAAGTACCTACACCACTCAGTAGTACATCTATAATGGTGTGGAAAAGGTACCATCGGTCCGACTTTAGCTTCTTTGTGTCTTTCGTCATCTTCTAAGAAGGATGCAGATGAGACCACATTGTAAGGCTTTATTTGAAACCATTTCTCATGGAATAGCAACCAACATATAGATGGTGAACACCCGAGAATGGTTACATTTATGTATTTTGGGTATCTTGTCATGGTTACCTTCATTGCTACACCATTTGTGCTCTTCAAACTTTGAGGTTGCTATAGGCAGAAGCAAGCACTTGGCCCCACCAGTAGGTTGCAGCATCGGTGCATAAGTTCGCCATTGAACAACAGTAGGCATCAACCTGAAAGAATCTTCTTGTGAGAAGGACCGAAAATCCATTTTATGGAGATGGAAGAGAGAAAGCAATGCCTTGCTCAAGACTGGTTCTCCAATCAATTTGCTTTAGGGAAGACAAAGGCCCTTAGCTTCAGTTCACTCCAATTTATAGTATATTTTTTAATAAGAAATATAAAACATAATTAAAAATTTTCTCTTGAAATCATAATGTATGAATATCAAAGACAATCAAATGACATGCTTGTCACAACATCATCACATCTATAAAGTCACATGTGAAAGTACAAAAACCCCTACATTTTTCCATAACAAAAAATAACTCAATGAATTTAAAACAACACAAATAAAATAATAAAGAATAATGTGTTATATAACTTCACTATATAATAGAGTATCAAGAGTTTCTAACTTTAAATTTATAAATTATAAATAGATCCTTAAAATTATTAAAATTTAAAAAAAAAAGGTAATAAACAATGGAACAAATAATTTTATTAATATACCTTTAAATTATATATTTAATATGATATATGAGTGAACTACTTTTTAAAAAAGTATATAAAAAAATATTTAGTATAATTTCCTTAATCATGCAAAGTTTACTAACAATTTTTATAATACATGAAGACTTAAAATGTTAATTATTTGTTAATATAGTAAGATTTATTTACTTCTGTTTATGGATTTATATTATCATTTTTATGTTATCCAATAACATAGTACGTAAATTATTATAAAATAATAATTAATTTTAATATTTAACTTAATATATAATACATAATAAAATCTCCTTAAACATAAAATGTACAAATAATTAACACTATTCTTAATTTCAAAAAAACTTCATTGATGTAACACTATTCCTACCAAATATTATGTATATATTAAACATTCTTTTGTAAATTCATAGAAAATAAAAATATGGAGACAAATGTACATGATACTGCACAGAATTGAAGTAAAGCCCTTTTCGATAGACAGCAAAAAGTAAGTTCATTTTTTCATGAACACATGCACAAAGATTCTTAGCTCTCAAAAGTTCACTATTCTTTGTGAATGATTTTTTTGCCAAAGTTTTTATGGGGCTTAGTATTTAAAGTTTTCTCTTGATGGGTTTATGCTCATTTGAATTTTGTCCTTGAGCTCTCTAGCCCTTTCCTTAATTGATCAATTTAGTCCATTAGGCCCTTTTTAATTCTTTTACCAAATTGCCCTTATAGCCTTAATTATCTACATCATTAAACCTCCCCTATTTTCAATTTAAAAATTATATTTCCATATTAAAAATATAACATAAAGTTCATTTTAATATTTACCTTATTTTAATTCATAAAAATAAGATTATCAGTTTGATTAATTTTCATATGTAAAATTAAGTATGTAATTGTATTTGTTAAAGACTTGACAAAGAATTTGTTGTTGCATTCATATAAGAACATAGATAAATTTCATGCCTTGTCTATCTAAAGTCTTAGGAAGTTTCATGTTGCGCTTGCCTGAGGACTTAAATGAATTTCTTGTGTGGCATTGAAAAGAGGGGGATGTCAAAAGGCAAGATCTAATTCAAATTAGGGCCAAAATTGAGCCAAACTTTGTCAAAAGGAAAGAGTGAGACTTGCAACAATATTTTTGTCTAACGATTGTCGGCTACCTCAGAGGTGACTAGTAAGGTAGTTGTTGTGCAGAACTGATTCATGGCGCCCATGAGTTGGCACTCGAGTTGGGCGCTTGAGCTAGATGTTCACCAAGCACCCAAGTTGGGTTTTCAGGCCGTGAGCTTATTGAGCTTTTCGACATTCTCCTTGGCATTCTAGGTGAGAGTCCTTATTTTGACCTAATGTAGGATTATCTAGCCTTTTTCCTAGTTATAGAAATCTTGTCCAACATTTGCACTCTACAACTACGAAGGACTTAATAAATTTTAGCTCAAATACTTCATACTTAGGATACTTCTCTCTTGGGAGATTAATTATTATTCAGGCATTTTTTGTGCATCTTACTGCTATTAAGATTTGATCTTTCCTTCCAAAGGAGTCTCATGATTTTGTTAATGCATTTGTTCAATTCACTAGCTTTGAATGATGTCAAGTTGTTGGAGCAAGGCCCCTAGGTGTTATCATGCTCGTGCAAGGAAACATGTTAATGTTTTTATAGAAGTACTTTTATCGTGACACTCAAAAATTCATTATAAGCATAGTTGGCCACTCATTTTTTTAATGAACGTGGACCTTAATTTTTTTTATGATAGGAATTAGATGAGTGCCAAGAAATAGAATAATGTCATAGGAAAAACTTACAAAAATTTCTTGAGAATGAGAATTATATCTTGAAGGATGTTGAGGACATCCTTCCAAAGTTCTCGTTTTGCAAACAACTTGAAAGACTTTGTTCAAATGTTTATGCTTAGGCGAACTTTTTCATGTTTCAACTCTTGGCAGGTACATTTCATGTCCACAAGGAGTGGGTTCTTTACAATGGACTTAAATTTGTATTGACTTTGCTCCATCAAGGATAAAAAATTTTAAGTTTTTCCATTGACTATGTTTAAGTCAAATGTAAAAGTGTAGACTTACATAATGCAGTGAGGTTGAGTTATATCTCACTTTACGTCCTACATAGGACTTAGATATTTTGATGGAGCTTTTTATCTCCAAGATACCTTAAGTTTGCATTGTGGAGTTTTGTTTTCTCCCAAGTACTTAATCATTTTCTCAAGCTTGTGAGGCTATCATTGTAGCTAGAGTAAGCCATCAAGATAACTTGTTACTTTTTGTTTTGGGAACCCACAAGGTAGGTGCCTTTGTGGTAAGCGATCGCGGTAAGATTAACTTTGTTTATTTTGATGAGGGTTTTCTTTCAACATTATGTCACTTTACTTATAACTACTTATTTGTGTTGGTATTTTTTGCACCAAGTGTTCACTCTTGCCTAAGGAATTAAACATTTTGCACTATTAAGTCACTCTTTGGAAAGTTAGAGTCTCCAATAGTTGGGTTGGAGTTTTGAAGTTTAATGTGGAGAAGGTGTTTGTTAGGTGTACGGAGGCAGCACTCACTTGGTTGGGCATTTGGTAACCTAGTTGGGTTCTAAGAGATGCACTCTAGCACTCAAAGAGGTGCTCGAGCAATTGATATTATGCTATAGCACTTAGTTGGCACTAAGTAGGTGTTCTACAATTGATGTCGCATCCAAGCACCCAATGAGCACTCACAAAGGTGTTCAAGCATAACTTGAAGTTTCTTGAGAAACTTAGAAATTTAGATATCCTTTATAGTCTTTGGAAGAGCTTTAAGTTCAGTAGATGACTTAGAAATTTTTTGGAGAGCACTATGCTTCAAACATCTATTAGGTTCTCGTACAAAGTTGAGTTGTTCTAGAAGCCCTTTGGAATACCTTGTGGAGTCCTTTAGGATATACTATTACATCACAAAACTTTGTGAAACATTTGGAGGTCTTGTTACAAAAATGACACTTCATGCTCTAGAGATTCTTCTACTTTGCAAGGCTATGATTCTTTTATTAGGAGTGTTTCTCAATGAGTTTTCTCAAGAAGACTCATAGCAATTGTGGCTTTCATAAACCCTTTGTCCTTTTCATGATAGCTAAGTATCAGTTATACACAAAATGATTTTTGCATTCATAATAATGTTAAATTACATGTTGCTATTATAGAAGTATTATCATACCTTTTCTAGCACTAAGTCATTTGGATGGCTCATAGTTCATGAATTGCATAGCTTTCATAATGTCATCCACACATCATTAGGCTTCTATATTTACCTTGTGGTGGTTGCCCGCCTGGAGTAGTTATTATGCAGTTTTGTCAGGTGGGCATACGAGTGTAGTGCTAGATATTAGATTATTATTGGGATGTCAGGTGCCTATCAAGCACCCAACTATGTCATTACGCACCGAGTGCCCACAGAGTCTGCTAAAGAGTTGAGTGCCTTTAGGTGCTTAGCTACTCTGTTGGGCATAAGATGCCTACATTAGGTATCCCTCCTAGGTATTGGGTTCCTATCTTGGGCACCCAATTTAAGTGTCTATTTTAGGTACTAAGCACTCATCTTGGGCTCCCATCTTGTGCATCAACTGCTCATCCTATGCATCGAACCTAGGCATTCATTCTAGGCACTAAGCATCCACTTTATGTGCTAGTCACCTATCTTGGGAGGTCATACTAGGTGCTAGGCGCTAGCTTAGGGCCTTAAGTGCTCATCCTGAGCACTCATCCTAAGTGCTAAGGCAACCGTTTGGGGTGACTAACTTAGGTGCTTGTCTTAAGTGCTTGACTTGGGCTCCTATCTTAGGTATCTATCCTTGGCATTGTGTGCCAGCCCTGGATGCTAGGAAGCAAAGCACCTGGTCATCATGCTAGGCAACATGCATTGGCCATCAAGTCCTTTTCATGATAGTTGGGTTTCACCAAATATCATCGACTATCCAAAGATAGGCACTGGGAGCATAGCTATCAAGTTTCTCTCGGGATACTTGGGTTTCATCATTAACATTAATTCTTTTAATAGGTATGATTGTTTAAGATGCACTTAGGATTTTCACTGAAACGTGGCACTTGGCTAGTGACTTTAAAACATTGTGCAAATTAGTGTGTATGCTTAGTCAATTAACTAACTCTTACGTGTTGTTATAATATTAAGATGCGCTTGAGTTGTAATAAGAGCATGTGAGCGAAGCACAAAGCCTTTTCTTATTGACTTTTGTAATAAATACCTTGAAGGATTTTATTAATTTATACAAACTAGTGTGTAAATTTATGTGGGAACGTTAGGAGGACTCATCACTATATTTAGTTAATCAATTTAAATTCAACTAGATACCTCATGCGAAAGGTTCCATTGTCGTACTTGGTGATTTGTTTTGAATGTATTTGACTTTTTCACTAGTGAGGTCATTTTGCAATGCTTAGTTAATGACATTAATTTAAATCGGATGACTAATTGGTAAGGGTAGCACTTAATGATTCACTTTGAACATGGTCAAGTGCTTTGTTGGTTAAGACTTACAAACTAAGTATTATGATGACATTTTGTAGAGGATGCCATTTTAAAGGTTTTAACTTCATTCGCAATCATAGCAATGAGGTTCAATTATAAGCTTTGAGCAAGAAGCCTTTCATCATTGGTGTCCAAGTTTCAAGACTATATTTGAGCATGAGTCCCACTCAAGAGGTACTATCACTAATCGTAGAGTCATTATGATAAGGAGTAGCACATGGACCACGCACTCTCAAGAGGGCTTAATAACTAATATAAAGGTTCAATCATAGGCCTCTTCGAACAACTCATAGTCTTATTGATTAAGTAATAGCATGTCTAGATTTTATTTATTTATTTATTTATTTATTTTCAAGTGTTAAGGTGTTGCCACCTTTCTTTAGAGAGGATTCATGGTGGGCTTTTATCTTAGCCACTATGTCCTTTTATGGAAACCTTATAGTAACATTGCATTGAAGAGTTACCACTTACCTCTAAGGATTCCTATGAGCTTTTGAGTAGTGACCACATGCCTCTTAGAGGGAAATATAGTAGTGTTACACTAAAAAAGTGCCACCTATCCAAAGAAATTACGGTGGGCATTCTTGGCGTGTAGTAACCAAAGGCCTCTCAGATAACCATACACTAGGATTTTGCTAAAGAACTACTGCCTACCTTAAGGAATTACAATAGAATCATTTGGAAGTGGCAACCACAGGCCTCCCAGAAGGTCATATAGTGCAATTTCACCAAGGAAGTGCCACTTACCTAAAGGAATTATAGTAGGCTCTAGAGCAATGATTACATGTTTCCTGAAGAGCTATATAATAGGATTACGTTGGAAACCATGTACCATCAGAGGGTTGTATAGTGTGATTATGCCTAGAAGGCGACCACATATTCTTAGAGGAGCCTTATAGTAGATTTATGCAAAGGTGTCTTCAAGGTTACTTCAGAGAGTATTGCGCGAGCATTTTAAGCAAATCAAATTAGAGTTAAAGATAACATATATGAAAACTTTCATTTATTCAAGTAGATCATAGGAATATAAAAGTGCCACCACTGAGTGGGTTGGCTTCATTCACACCTACATGAATATTAATCTTCAATACTATATCCATTAGTAGTACACAACCATTACCTCTAAGTTTGGTTACTTGCTAGATGGACACCGATGAACCTCTCTTCATCTTGCTCTTAATCGCATCTTAGGAGTACCTTACCTTTCAGTTGCATATTCTCAAGGATGTCCTATTTGGATCGATGTCTCAATTTCTTATTTTAGAGTTTGGCATTCTATGTTAATATGTCCAGAGCAGCAATTGGAGTTACAGTATTCTGCAGGTTTCCATCTCATCATATGCTCTGCTTGAAGTATGGAGTAGCCCAAGGATCCAATTATAAAATCAAAAATAAACTAAATAAAATTTTTATAATCCAAATACAAGGATCTAATCATGCATTTAAACTGTATTTAATGTCAAAGACTAACCTTGAATGCAAAATCCAAAGGTTGATGTGGATGACACCAATGAACTCTTCAAAGCTGTCAATCCATGCGCAGCAGGCAACTGCCAACAATTGGCCAAGAAAATCGACTCCAAATAGTCTGAAAATTTTCATAGAATTACTCAACACACTTGAGAACCTTCGGTTAAAATTTCAGCGAAATCCAAGCACAGAAAGGCCTCCAAATCAGCATCCAAAGTTTCTGTGCTGCAGTGGATCTTCATGAGCAAAGCTCTCCAAATGTGAAGCCTCTAAGGTTATGATCCACACACTCAAGAAGAGCTCCAATCAAACTCTAATCCGCTAGAGAACTAGAGAAAAAATAAAAATGAAGGCTGAAAATATGGAGAGAATGGTGAGAAAGGTGTGAAACTTTAACACATGAGTGAGTCACATTTTTTGGAGGGAAAATGAGAATCAAGCAACTTGCTTGCTAATCACCAAGTGGCCGGTCACCTCCACTCTATTTATAGAGTGGATGGTGTGATGCTAGTTGGCATCACACCCTTCGTGAGGAGGTTTGCCAACTTGGCAATCCACTTGCATGTGAAATGTGAATTTCACTTGCATTTGGGTTTAATTTGACTCTACATTTCATCTCGTGAAATGTCTTTCAAATAAATCCCAAATCAACCTAAAATGAACTCTTTCATTTGATTTCCCTCCAAAATAAATTCCTCACATAATTAAATTAACTCTTTAATTTAATTAATTAAATTGCCTTAACCCCTTAAGTCAATTAACTTAACTCTTTAAGTTAAAAGGTGTCAACTTAACTCTTTATGCCAACTTGACTAATTATTAGTCATATAGCACCAATTAAATTAACTCCTTAATTTAATTGGTCTAATTTAACTCCTTAAATTATTTTGTTTAGTTTAACAATTAAATTAATTAAGTCAAAATGACAAAAAACATAGTCAACTAATTTCTCCATAAAAACGGCAATAGTGAATCTTCCAACTCCTTAAAAAATTCCTCTCATCAAATAGAAATTCCTTTAGGATTTTGTGTATGACCTATTAGGTTCTCCCATTCATTGGACATGGGCTCACAACTCTTGTGATATAGTGAATATTAAAATATTCACACTAGTCCAATCTCCTTTAAACTAATAACTCTTTCAATTAATCTCTATTTATTGAAGAGTACCCAATCTTCATGGTCAATATCTAGCCTCTAGCCCATGGAGTCCAACTAATTGGTTGAACTGAATATGCTTTTGGTAAGCCATTCTAGCTCTATGCTTGCCGTGCAAATACAATACTTCCGCTTCCTATATCCCAAAAGAGGCCTAAGGTAAGATATTTGTCAATTCTCTAATAATCTGGATAACTATATTTCTATTCTCAATGTTTGATTCCTTTTTATGACTATATATTTGGAAAATTTCTTTTTTAAATTGTCATGCTACCTTGCGTAAGGTTTTTTTGGAATTAATCATTATAGAATACATAGAAGATGCACTCATCTTTCACAACGACAAGAAAATAGATCTTATCTTAAATCTCACAAACCAGCACATTTAAGTAGCTCATACCCAATCTCAAACTAGATAACTCACTATGTGGTCTAGGAAAAGTCAAGGTATAAGGACCAAAACATAAGGTTACCATGGATCCTTAGGTCTAAAGACTAATAATATGCACTGGCATAAGCAGGAGAACTTGCCACTACTGTCTTGCCACTTCAGCTATCTAATGAATTCTTTGGGTGGGTCTTTAATAAACATATTCTCTAACAAGCACCCACTAATATACATTCATGTCTAACATGAATTGCTCATGAAACAAAGCAATATCCAACCCCTTGGATTTATACATCATTAGTGCAAGTCTATTTGAATCTTACATGTCCTGTCTCTTAAAATTCTATGACTTGGAATATTTTAAGATCACAATCGCATAAGACATAATTCATGATCACCACCTAATTACTAAGTCCCATAGTCTTGTGTGATTTAGGGACTTCAACCAAATGCTCGTGACGTAAAATAAGCATAAGATGAAGATGGCCATTTAATATAAATGTCATTCAATCAGGATTTTATCATAAGTGAAATAGTTTACATGGCAATCTGATTGGTTGTGGGGCACTATTCCAATACTATTACATTTGGGGGGTGGGTTGTCCAATCAAACCTTGTTATGTGGTGATACTTAGTATTTCTAACCTTAGGGCTTTTAGAAACGTATGCTCGAGGAGTGTCCATCTAGTGCATTGCTAATAATCAATTTATCTTTTGCCATGGTAAGCTTCCTACTCTTCTAATTTGTATTTCCTAGCACCTTAGGGTTATTGTTTACTTAGTTTTAACTCCCTCTCTATGTGCACAGCAAAGTTACTTTGGAATAGCAAAAAGGTTTTTGACCACAAGCTCGTAGGACTTCTGACATTTCAGGTTTCATCGAATGATACTAGGCATCACAGATTGTGCTCTAAAAGCTCCAGCATAGGGTCAATGATGTTGGCTCGCATTTATCTCTCTACTTGTGCTAATGCCTTCTTTCAATTAGCAAACCTCTATTAGTTGGTTTTCTTGAGCCCCTCGAGGCGACACTAGCTGTAAGGAAGCTCTTTTAGCCAAATAGTTGCTATTAGTTTTTACAGCACAAATATGAATTAGGTCGTCACCAACAGTCTTCGCTCTCTTTAATTTTTGGACCCTTCGTATAACTATTTGGCTTCCACACTACACATTCTTAAAGGTGTCCTTTTAAATCAATCTCTTGATCTTATCCTTCAAGTGTTTGTACTACTTGGTGGTATGTCTACTATTGCCATAGAAATGGCACCACTTGTTTGATTTCTATTTCTTTAGATCCTCTGTTGTCTTTTGAGGATGATATTGAATAAGGCTAAATTGCAGTGTGATAGTTAAAATCTCTGTTTTAGGGAAAAAGCAAAATATAGATGGTGAACACCTAGGAGGGACTGTGTCTGTAATCCCTTAGGTTCTTGTTCTTTTTACTTCCTCCATTGCATGTTTTGTGCTTATTCGTTTCTTAAGTGGTCACAAGCAAGTAAGAGCTCCCAACCTCTACTGTGAGTTGCAGTGCAAAAGAGCGAGTCCATACTGCAACTATGGTAGGCCAATGCCAAGAGGAATGTCTTTGGAGGGAAGAGTGCAAATCTACTTGCGAAAGTAGATGAAAAATTGCAATGCTCATTCAGGATCAATTCTCAAGGTGGTCTACTCTAGTGAGAATGAAGCCCCTTGGTTCCACTTATAGGAATATTGTAACTCCTTTACATACTAGGCGGCCACTTTTGCCAAAGTCAAGCAATGTTGTCAATATCTCTAGGTTCAACAACAAAATGGGATCTCCAAACAGTGGTACCGATGTCTCTTCTTATGTAGGTTGTACATTCAAAGATGGCTCCAATAAGAGGTGCAATGATACTTTCGGTTGGTAACTCTTCACATTCTCTAACATCAGTTGGTTACTAGAGTCACGAGCTCTTGATCTTGTCTGCATCCTCAATATTCCCATTTCATTCTTCATAGTTTCCATAGATGGTACCAAAATAATATTACACAAAATTGGAGTGAGGTCTTTTCTTGTTGATGGCGGAAAGTTGGTTCGCTTTCTCTAGAACGCATGCAGAGAGAGTTCTTATGCCAAAGTTCTTTTTGGGGTCTAGTATTTATAGTTTTTTTTCTTGATAGGTTTAGGCCTATGAGGTTTTTACTACCCTTTTCCATGGGCTTAAGTTGTTCTCAACTCTGTGGCCTTTTTATTTAATTAATTAATTTATTTCATTAAATTTTTTTTTAGTTCTTTTACCAAATTGACTTGTAGTTTTAATTGTCCCCATCAATATGTGACATAAATATTGAAAAATTTACAACTAAATGTACTAAAAAATATAATGATTAACATAATTTGCTATTTGAAATTTTCATTTATCGAACCTTTAAAAAATTTAAACGCACCAATAATATATTTATGTACCCTAGAGGAAATTTGCTTCAAATATTTGAGAAACAATTTCTGTTATTGTGTTACCTGTTGAAAAAATACAACTTTATTATAAAGTAAAATTGATAGATTATGTAAGTTCCAGGAAGTAGTCTCTTACATTTATAATATACTTTAGATTCAATAATTGTATTCTAGATATACGATTTTTGTCTTAAAATATTTTTCATATTTAAAAGATATTATCTTAAAAATAATTAAATTTCAAAAACTTATAGTAAGTTTAGGACTTGCATATCAATCAACATAAAATTATTCATTTTTCAAATTTTAAACTCTTTCACTATAGAATAATGATTTTATATTGACAAAAAGAGGTATATTAATCTTTTCAATGGAAATGGGTTTGTTGTAAATTTTTTAAATAATATATAATTATCAAAATAATCATAGTTGGTAAACCATTTTTTTTTTATACTTGTGAAATATATTGAATGTAAATTATTAAAAAATATATGTATAGTTAAGAAATAATCATTTAATAAAGATATAAATATAAATTAAAAATATATACTTCAATTGGAAATAAAGTGATTATAATTTAAATTAGCTTATTTGTGTGTTTAATTAATTGAAATATACAACCATGTATAATTAAGCAAATTCCACATAAAAATGCACAAAGTAATTGAATTGAAATATTATATTTTGTTTATTAAATCTTATTAATAAATCCCTTATAAAAATATATAATCTTTTTATTTTTTAATTTTGATAGAAAAGTTGGATAATTTCAATTTTTTTAACAAAATGGTGTAATTCAAAAAGTCGAACTATTCTAGGTATATTGTTCAAATATAAAGCACGTACAAATAATCTTTTCTTATGTAAATAAATAAATAAATTACAGTTAAAATATTAAAATACAATTTCAATAACCAAAAATATTTTGGATTTTAAATTTATTGATGAGATAAGATATTAAATCTATGATTATAGATGTTTTGAACTTTTAAGATGAAATAAAAATGATCCTTATAAATATTTGAAATTTGAGATAAAAATACTACTTGAGGTTTTTGTTATAACAGATAAGTTAGTTTTATTAAAATAAAATTTAACCATGAATTGAAACCAACAAGAATTTTTAAATTTGATTAAAACCTTAAAATTGTAAGAATTTAAATTTGATCAAAATTGTACAATTGCGATCAATAAAACTGTGCTATATATAATAATATATAAATGGTCTTAAAAAAATTGCCTACTCAATGTTTTCTTTCAAAATAAAAAGAAACCAAAAACATTTTATTGTCATTTATAGCAATTATTTTTTTCATTTTCAAGAAAAAACTATTTATAATTGCTAAATATTTAAAGTTGGTATATTGGATAGAGTAAAAATATTAATATCTCCAAATTACAATTGATACTGCTAAAAATTGATTGTAAGGATAATTTGGTAAATTGACTTAAAATGACATTCAACCAGGAATGAATTAACTAAGTGATAGGATTGGAGAGCCCAAGGGACAAGTTAAGCCAATAAAGAAGCAAAGAAAAATCCTAATAGGTCTAAGTCCATCAATGTCAAAAACCATAAATACCAAGTCCTAGAGAAAACTTCGGCATAAGAAATCAATTGCAAAAATTCTTAATGTTGAAGAACTTTCGAGGAGAAAAATCTATCTACACCGACATGAGTCCTAGCCACTATCATTGTTTTTTGAGGTCCTTATGGCACTATCAACTCCTAATGTATTGATAAGTTTATTTATGAGTGTCACCGACTTGAGTCCTAGCCAATTAAACTGCTTAGTGGGAGGAGACGTTATTGTAGCTGGACCATTGGGACTGGGGGCATCTCTCTCCCTAAAGTAGAACACCCAAAGGACCGATCTTGAGCAAAGCCTTGCTCCCCCTCCTTCATTTCTGCATAGGAATTTCTAGTCTTCCTTTTTTGGTCAACACTTACTACCACTGGCTAGTGGACTAATGCACTAGTGTTGCAACCCCGGATGATGTCAAAAGCTTTTTCCTACCTACAGCAGCTTGGGAGTTTCCAAAATTGAGGTCACAAAAAAATCAACCATTAAGGATAGATGCATAGTTGTTGAGGCTATGTGGTTATGTGGCTTGACATCGATGGTCATGTGGCTCGACATCGACTGTGGAAATTAGGTACTCTTGAATTAATAAGGGTTAATTCAAGAGGTGATTAATTAAATAAGTTTATTTGATTGGAATATTATTTTTATTATTTGCAATTAAATTGTAATTAAGGAGTTGTGCCCACATTTAATTAATTGGTGAAGCCTAACAGGTCACACACAAAATCCATAATGTCTTCACAATGGATATTTTTTAAGTGTTAGATGATACTATCCAAGGAGTTGATAAACAGGAAGGAATTAATTAGCTTGATTAATTTAATTAGTTAAATTAATTCAATTAAATAATTTGATTGCTTGATTGAAGGCAATTATAATTAATTCAAATTTTGAGTTAATTCAATTAAATCATTATTTAATTAAGAGAATGATTTGTAGAGACAAATTATTGGACCATAAATTGGCATTAAAATTGAAATTTAACTAAGACCAATTTACGAACCATCAAGACTAGATGAGCATGATCTAATGTGATGGGATCACTCTAGATCATGCCTAGATAGACCAATAAGGTCACTTCCATGGGATAGAAATTTTGATTGTCATACATATATATTGCATATATAAATATTACTTAAGATAGATTGTGTGAGTTTATATATAGTGTATGTATAAGATTTCATGAGATGGGAAGTATGACATACTAGATAGTATCTAATATGGTGGGTGCACACCATACCACCCCAAATGGACCACCTAGATTCCATCATGAAGGATATTCTATGGTGATGAGAGGTGTGATCACAATACATGTAGATGTTTGTATATGTGAGTTACATTTTTTTAGCTAACTTTTGCATATAAATATCCCTTAGTGGCCACCCTCCTTTCCTTATGACTTGGCCATGTGTTGGCAAAACTACTTGGTTTAAATTATCCTCTCTTCTAGTATTTTTCTCCCTCCTTAATCCTCTCTAAACTTTTTTCTTCCTTCATACTTTGAAGATTTCATCTAGCTATCTTTTTCAAGGTGTGAAGTTCACTTTGAGTATTGATACTATTGGAGGAAAAGCACTTGTTCTTCTAATTAGTATGATGCCTTTCCATTGCCAAAATGTTGGAGATTTCCCTTCAAGATATTGATCCCATTGGAGTAGATTACTAGAAGAGTTCAAGGAGTGTGATTTGGATCACAGTTGAAGGCATCATCTTCTACAAAAGTAGTGCTACGCAAAGGTATGCTTTCCTAAACAAATCTATTCATAAAGCATGAGATGATTCTTTGGAGGAGATATTTAACATGATTAAACATTTAGCTCCTGATGGTCTCATTCAATTTTTGATATTCATGCTTCTCCTCCTACTAACATTTCCTTCAAGTGAATTATGCAGTTTCAACTTTTACTGCATAGTGGATTACTTTCAAGATTGATTCCTTCTTGATCCTATTACTTTAATACTTGCAAAACTCAAACAAGTAGTTAATTAGTAGTAGAGTCAAAATAGTGTGCATTGCAATAGTCAACAAGTAACAAATGCATAAAGAACAAAATAAAGAAAATTAAGGGCACCAGGATTTAGAGAGCACTTCTGACCAAAAAGATTCACTACTTTACATAAGCTTTGCAAATTAGGATTTTAGGAAAAATCACAGCACTGATTTCTTTTTTTTTTACAGGATCAAATCTAACATATTACACAAATTTTTTGGGGAGCAATCCTAATCCAGATTTTGTAGGCTCAACTAAAAACCTTCGTTATTTATGGTTGGTTTTTCTGGCCCAACCAAAAACTCAAGCTTTTACATGAATAAGGTCAAACCTGTAATGAGTACTTTTCCAGGAAACAAATTTTTTTGACTCTCTTAACAACCTTTTGCATGAAAAAGTTCAAAGATAACTTTTATGAATAAAGTATAACTTTCAGAGAGTGCATCCTAAGGAAATGAATTCCTTCGGCACCAAACTTTAAGCATCAATCTTATCCCAAAATAGTGCTTTGGCAAGAAACAAATTCCTTTCAACACCATGACTTTAAGGATAACTCTTAGCCTATCAACATAGATACAAAGAGAGTGGAGATTAAACTTACACAAAGATTTTACATGATTTAAGCACACTCGCTAGACTTGAGAGATTTTGATTGAAGCTTGATAGATCTTAAATATAGGTGAATACATATGCTTTGGAATTTCTACAGTATCTCTCTTCTTCGTTTGAATACCATCCTGGAGTATTTATAGACCAACTAGCTATTTGGAAATGTTACTCACAAGAATTGAGTCTTTTCAAACTTTTCTCTTTAGTGTAAGACAATCTCTACTTTCAAGTTTGACTTCCTATGATTTCCTTTTATGTGCAAGTAAGCTATCTTCACAGTTTGCCTTCTATATAGTAGTCCAAACATCAAATTTGAATTTGAAATTTAAACATTGAGTTTTCTAAATTATTTTAGTGCAGAAATTGAATTCCTTAACCTTAGTCACAAGTAAGTGCTAGCTCCCGATCATCTAGAATTCAGTCTTTTCTTCAGGTGGGCTTCAAAATTTGATCAGATATAAACCATTTCTTTGATCCCTTTATCTATCAATCATTACTTCAAGAAATCATTAGTATCAAAGGTTAGTGTGTTATCATCAAAATACATGATTGGACTAACAAGTCAACACTACAAGCACACCATTATGCAGCGCAAGTACCCAAAGGATAAGAATGAGAGGCGGATCCATTCAGGACACCTGGGCTAGTATGTAATGTAAAGGCCAAGCATTCCTAGGGACACTCCAAGAGATAAGAAGAACGAGTCCTATTGTCCACAGTTCAACGAGCACCTAAAGCCTCAACAATATACACATGATAGAAAATAGCCTACCTTCTATCAGGGCACCCTTGATGGTCCATGTAGGACCTACCAAGATAGGTAATGCTAACATCAAGACAGCAAAGGCATAATAGTAAACATATACAAAATCCATGTTATTAATCCTATTCTAGGTACATTCTAATGCCAATACTCAATGATAGGAGATTCCCTAGAGAATCAGAGACATCATGACCTAGAGAGGCCTAGAATTACAAGTCCTCCATGGTTCTAAAAAAATCCAAGTGCAAAAAAATAAGAAAAAAAAGAAACAAGATGCTGGCAAATGTAAAGTGCCAAATTTAGGAGCCAAAGAAAGATATGATGCCTGCATGCTGGATAAGCAGCACCCTAGTACACACCTCCTTATAGCTAAAAAGGAAAAAGATACTGCAAGTCAATACACTCCAAAGTTTGACTAGATACTCCCTAATAGACGCCACAAGTCTAAGAAAGTGCAGGTTCTTCAAGAAATTGTAATGTCCATAATTTTCGTGGACATACCACAGAATAGTCATAGAATCTAAGAGACAAAATTGAAATGTTAATCCAACAAGGATATCTCAATAAATTTGTTGATAAGCAAAGTATCTCCTTCAAAGAACAACTTTGCAATGAAGAAAAGATGAATTCTAAGAGTTTAATTGAATGAAGAAAGTAATATTTTAAAGATCTGAAATAATTACAAAAATTAAAGCAAAATTAGATTTGCAATATCACCAGCCAAGGATCTTATTTCATGCCATAATTAAGAATTTGGAGCAAACAATAGTACCTTGATAAGAAAAACTTGAATAAAGATGAAGATCTTTCACTAGAACCTCTTTTATGAAAGATCAACCACTCATTTTTCTTGGATCTTCTTTTCCACACCTTAGATCATCAAGGATAGCTAATTTTGCCCAAAAATTCTCTCTAAAATGAGGAAAAACAGCAGCAAAAGATGTGTAAGAAGCATTATAGCCACCGGTCCAAAAATCCCCCCAAAAGGGTCTTCAATTAAAGGATGTAGTTCACCAACTCTTAGCACTCCACTTGTAGTGCCTATAAAGTTGATCCACATAGAAACATCACTCTAATTCCTTATTCAATTGCTAGAAGATAGATGAGGAAGAAGAAGGAAAAAGGGAGAAAGTGTGATGAAGTTGGAAGAGAGAGAAGGTGGTTGAAGAGAATCTAGGGAAGAGGTATTTCTCGGCGCATAAGGTAATCACTTTTCATAGGGAAAAAGGAAACATGGACGGCCACTTAAGTGAGGGTGATGACATATTTATAGTGTGATTAAAAAGCTCTTGGAAGGTTCTGTCACACTTCCCCCACATTGCCAACTAGCATGCCTACTGGGATTTTAATTTCAAAAGCTAAAATGCCAACTCATTAATTCAAAATGGACTTTTCTATTATAATTTTTTCTCCAAAATTAAATTCTCTTGCTAAGTAAATTAACTCCAAAATTTAATTAGATTAACTTAAAGAGTTAAGTTAATTAATTCAACATAACTCTTTAAGTTGACCTTGACTAATTAAATTGTCACAAGTCACCAATCAAATTAACTCCTTAATTTAATTAGTCAAATTTAATTCTTTAAATTTATTTTGATTAATTTAATAATTAAATTAATCATGCCATTGTGACTAACTATTAATTAGTCGACCTGGTCTCTTCCAAAACTTGACTACTTTAACTATCTAATGTTTTAAATAATATCTCCAATCTACCAAATAGAGTGCTCTAGACTTTTGTGTGTGACCCTTTAGATTTACCAATTAATTAGACATGGGCTTACAATTCTTTGTGATTTAATGAATA
Organism: Jacaranda copaia; assembly: GCA_014898725.1. NCBI lineage: Eukaryota > Viridiplantae > Streptophyta > Magnoliopsida > Lamiales > Bignoniaceae > Jacaranda > Jacaranda copaia. The sequence continues at coordinate 516,108 of JACGDI010004216.1, forward strand.
TCAAATATCCCAATTAGTTTAAACTCTTTTAAACTAATCACTCTGTCAATTAATCTTTATTAATTAAAGAGTACTCAATCTTTATAGCTGATATCTAGCACAAGCCTATAGTGCCCAACTAACTGGATGAATTAATATAAGGAAAACTGTTGTCGTTTATGATTGCTATGCAAATATGGTCCCTTCACTTTCTATCTCCCAAAAGAGGACTAAAGGAAAAATATTTTTCGATTCTCTAATAGCCTCGATAATTATATATCTACTCTTGATATTTGATTCCTATTTATAACCTCAACTTTGAAAAAATCCTTTTTGAAATTATCATAGTACCTTACGTAAGAATTTCTTAGAATCGATTATCATAAAATACAAAAGAGATTAGCCTATTCTCTACAGATAAGCGTAACAAATCCCATTTTGGAAATATATTTAGGTAGCTCATGCCAACCTAAGCCCCAAGTGACCCACTACTTGGTTGAAGCAAAATCAATGTACAAAGATTTAAATACAAGGTTACTATGGAACCTCAAGTCAAATGACTAATTATATGAACTAGCATAAGCAAGAGAAATTTTCCACTACCGATGTGCCACTTCAGCTACCTTAAGGATTCTATAAGTGAATCTTCAATAAACTTGTTCTCTAACAAACAACCACTAACATGCATCCATGTCTAACATGGATTACCCATAAAATAGGAAAATATCCAACTCCTTGGAGTATGCACAATTAGTACAAGTCTATTCAAATTATATATGCCTCATCTCATAAGATTCTATGACTTGGAATATGTAAAATCATGACCATAGAGGCTTGTTTCATGATCACCATCATATGCGTGACCAAGTCATGTAGTCTTATATGATTTAAAGGTTTCAACTAAATGCATGTGAAAATCATAAAAGCATAATATGAAGATGGACATTTTATTGAGTATCATTCAATCAAGATTATTGCATCGAGAAATTCTACATGCCAATCTAATTCATTTGTGAGATACTATTATAACAGTTTCCCATTTACCCTCAAGCCAATTCCTATGGCCTTTAAGCCCATTTTCTCAAGATACCTTTCAAAGACCTTTTGCATTGGGGGTTTAGTTAATGAGTCTACTATATTCTCTTTTGAGGTAACTCTCTCAACTCGAATGTCATGTCTATCACTGATCTCTCAAACCAAATGATAACACTTTAAAATGTGTTTCGATCACTAATGAGATCTTGGTGTTTTTTCTTGCATAATGGCGCCATTGTTGTCACAATAAACAGCTACTAGCTTTTCCATGCTAGGTACTACATATAATTCTTGGATGAAGTTTTTCAACTAAACACCTTCCTTTGTCGTGTCAGATATTGCCATGTAATCTTTCTCACTAGTTGAGTTGGTTGTGGTATCTTGTTTGAAACTCTTCCAACTCATTGCACCATCATTGAGATAAAATATAAATTCAAACGTAGATTTAAAGTCATCTTCATCAAATTGAAAACTAGAATTAGAAAACCCTTCGAGTTTTAATTCTCCATTTCTTTATACAAGAAATAAATTCTTAGTGCTTCTCAAGTACTTAAGGATTGTTTTAATAGATTTTTATTGGCTACCGTCGAAACTGTATTAATAGTGGCTCATAACGCTTAGAGCCTGAGCTACATCTGGTCTCATACATTTGATGGCATACATTATGCTTTATATGGCGGATGCATAAGGTATGTAGGATATTCTTTTTCTCTTCTTTTTGCTCTTAGGGGCCATAGACTTGAAGAGACAAATGCCATGTCTCATTGAGAGGTATACCCTCTTGGATTCCTCTGTACTAAACATTTTTTTTATCTTGTTAATATATGCTAATTGGGATAGCCCTAACATCCTCTTTGGTCTATCTCTATAGATTCGTATTCCTAATACAAAGGATGCTTCTCCCAAATCCTTCATGGAGAATTGTGAAGATAACCACGTTTTATTGCACTCTAATTTCTCTTTGATTTCCAATGAGAAGAATATCATTGACATAAACCATAGTATACTGTATTGAACTCTTATTGGCTTTTTTATACACCTATGGTTCATACACATTTTTAATAAAGCCAAACAATTTGACAGTCTCAAAACATATATTCCAACTTTAGGAAGCTTGCTTTAGTCCATAAATGGACCTTTGGAGTTTGCAAACCTTTTGCTATCTCCCTTTGAATGTAAAATCTTGTGATTGCTCTATGTAAATTTCTTTATTAATATTACCATTGAGAAAGATGGTTGATGCCAAAAAGAATGATTTTTCAGAGCACCAATTGAAACAAAAAGTAATCTAGTATTTTTCTAGTTATCCCTCTCTTCCATCATTTTTGCAAAGTCTTTCATATGGATAAAAGTCCCACTAACTGAGATAGTAACTGCCCACTAATCTACTAACTATTGACATACAACTAAAACAATGAAATGAATCCATGTGTGACCCATGTCCCTCCTTTCTTGGATAAGGTGAAACTCAGCTCTTTCCTTAGGCGTGGCTCGACTTTCCTAAGTGATTTGGTTGCCCCAAGTATTGCTGAGCTCCTTTGGTGCAGCATGTTTGCCGAGTACAACTCTGCTAGGTTATCTTTGCTCAGCCCACCATTGGAAAAGGCTAAAACTTGGTTCTTTCGCTCTAGCTATTACATTCGCATCATATCTCCCCCCCAAAATGTAGTTCAAAAGAGGTTTGAACTATGACCACATCTTAGCTAAAGGTGAATTATTTGACTAGGGTGGAAAAACAGCTCCGTTAACTTTACTAGGACTAGGACAGTTCTCATCTCACCAGCCGAGGCGTATTTCTACTAGGTCCAATCTGTCGAGATAACCCTTGGCCGAGTTACTATTCCTTTTCCTAAAAATTACCTGTTGTTTTTGAGATAATGCTTTGGTCGAGGAGATTGGCGCCAACCTCTACTAATATTTTTGTACGTTTTGCAGAAAAGAGAGCCCATCAATTCTCCTATTTCCAAAGTCATGTCCATCGAATGCATTACATGGGCTCTTCCCTTTACGTATCCTAAGTGCCACTTGTATGGCTAAGTTTGAAATTGGGAGCCCAAAAGCCTTTTTTTTCTTTTTCTATAAATTCCCCATCTCCTCTTTACTTTCTTCTCCATTTCTGTCCATATTCTTCCACAAAATCCCCTTCGCCACTATTCACTGCTAGACCCTAGAGCTCTTCCATTGCATCCCAATTTGTGCTTTTTTGCTGACAATAAGTCCAGGTTCATTTTAAAGATCTACTATTTTCCCCTCATTTTTTTCCTTTTTTTTTTCTTAGTTGGTGCTTTTAGATTACCATTATTTTCTTCATGTGTTCAGAAATCGCTTGCTTGTTTGCTAAGTTAGATTAGGATAGTGATTCTGAAGGGTCGAATCTTAGTAATCCCATAAAGGTGATGCAAAAGATTGAGAGAGGGATGGCGGGTGCATGCTTACTCTATTATGAAGTTTATTTCTCTAAGATAACCCGACATAAAATTAGTAACTTAAGAGAGATTATGTGCATACTTCTTAAGTATTCAACAGTGGTACCAAGATCTTTGGATCGGCTGTATCTACCTCCTGCAGGCTTTCTCTATTTTTATGTAAAGTAAATATGTAGTGGACTACGCTTCTCCCACCCCAAGTTGTTAACCTCCATCTCTAGGGGTTTAGATGTTCCCCTTTAACTAATTTTGGCCTAATTTATTTAGATTGATGATTGGCTTGGTCATCCAGTGTAGGCATCTCCAAATAGAACCAACCACCTCACTATTTCACTCTTTTTTTAATCCAAAATCTTTGGGTCAAGGTTTATTTTACCTTACATCTCAAAAGGATGTGCACTTTCTATCCAAGTATCCTATCTCTGTAAAGCATTGAAAGGAGCATTATATATTCATTTCTTCACTCGAGCCATGTGGGTTCCCTTCAAAATGGGTAGAATTCTTACCTAACGAGAGCACTTCCCATAAAAGATCTTCACCAACTTTTAGATAGGTTAAATAGTTGCCAACTACAACTCTCTTACTTGGAAAAATTAGGTTCCCTCTACTATTTTGCTTTAAGTCCAAAAGTGGAGGAGCGTACCGAACCATTTAGTATTTTACTTAACCTTGATACATTTGTTGTGACTTAGTAGGCTGCGCCTGATACTGTTCTCTCCTCCTCTCATTTTCTTCTTTCTCTCTTCTTCTTCTTCTTCTTCTTTCTTTTTTCTTTTTTCTTTTTTCTTTTTTTTTTTGCAGAAAGATTATCCACTGAGGCATTCTTTTTAGCTGAGGCAACTACTCAATTAGGGCGGCAAAAGAATAACTAGCCTATTAAACAAACTGGTAGTGCCAGCTCTTTCCAAGGACTAATGGTCAAGGCACCATCCAAAAATGCCCAACTCTCCCTTCTAAGGCTCTTGCCCCTAAAAAGCTAGCACCACCCCCTAATATACAAAATCTAGCTGATGACTTCGACAAGGAACCAAGCTTCCTTAACTTATGCCGAAGTCACCCAAATAACTATCTAATAGCAGGCAGCTCAGTTCTGATGATATGACCCATTCCTTAGGTTGGGATTTCCTCAGAGGTATTTTCACTAGCTTAGACATGCAATTAGCTGACATTATGCCCTTTAGCAATCTCCACAACCAATTCACTTCCTATTTATCGAAGGTATGTGACCAACTTTTTTTAATATTGGCAACTCGATAGCATTACTCATGTCATGCTTGACATTGCATTTTTTAGGCCAGCATTCTCACTAGGAGCATCTTAGCTTGGTGGGAGAGAGTGCACCAATAGTTTGAGGCTGATCAGCAAAGGTTAACAAATGAGCTGAGTAGGCTTCAAGCCGATGAGGGTAACTTTGCTGAGCTGAAAGAGCAACTTGCCTCTCTTCAAGAGAAGAATGATGAGCTAATCACTAGCCTGGCCAAATTCGAGCTTACCATGACAGAGCTATTATCTCAACAAGCTAAGGCGTCAAAAAAGGCTAAAGAAAAGAGGTGTTGAAAAGGGCGCAACTCTTTTCTTAAGGTGTTCCCAGACACCTAAAAGGAAAAACCTTTCTGAAAGGCTACTGGCAATCGCATTTGGCAAAGTACTTGAAAAGAAATGAATTCAAGTAGATACTAGTTAAGAAAGTCTTAAGGTACTACTACAATGGCATCAATATTTATGCCAACCAGCTAGAAGTGAAGGGTATATTAAGGCTTGATCAATTGGAAGAGAATATTCATCGTATATATGGCCTTCAATCTCTCCCCTCAAACTCGAAAGATGAAGTAGCTGCTAGTGCCAAAGATAAAGACACATCTATAGAAACATCTTTGCCCGTGGAGCTATATATGATGACCAAGCTATCCACTGTGATCGAGGCTCCTACTATAACCAAGCCTTCTAGTCATACTGACACTTCTGTAAAGGAACATCCAATTGGTGCAACTGCCTCTAATGTAACCATAGATCTCCCTGATCTTTCTTTACCTTAAGAGTAGTACTATTTTTTACTTAGCAGCCAATCTTATAGTTCATGTTTTTTGATCTAGTATGCTTGAAGATTGTATATTTTCTGAGGAAAAACTTAATGGAACTTTTAGATTTCCAAGTATTTTCACAATGGATATCACCTTATCTCTTTTAATTTTAGCCACACTATTTTTTTTTGTTCTGACTTGGCATTCACCATACATGGGCATCCATCTATTATGTAGATTAGTTAAGCTAGTTTTAGTTGGGCATTTACCATCTTTGCTTGGACATTCATCCTTTATGTCTAGATTAGCCAAGTTGATTTCAATTTGGCATTCGCTCTCTTTATTTGGACATTTATATGTTATCTTTAGATTAGCTAAGTTGATTTCATTTTTGCATTCGCCATCTTCAATTGGACATTTATCCATTGTGTTAGATTAGCTTAGCTGAATTCATTTTGGCATTTGCCTTCTTCAATTGGACATTCATTCATTGCATTTAGATTAGCTTAGCTAATTTTATTTTGGCATTCACCATCTTCAGTTGGACATTCAACTATTATGTTATATCAGCCGAGTTGATTTTGTTTTGGCATTCACCATCTTTGGTTGGAAAATCATCCATTATGTTACATTTGCCAAGCTAATTTCATTTTGGCATTCGTCATCTTCAACTGCACATTCATTAATTATATTAGATCAGTCGAGCTAATTTCAGTTTAGCCTTTACTAGCTTTAGTTGGACATTCATCCATTATGTTTAGATCAACCAAGCTAATTTTAGTTTTGGCATTCGCCATCTTCAGTTGGACATTTGTCTGTTGTGTTTAG
>JACGDI010004216.1:597414-612734 GCA_014898725.1 Jacaranda copaia
TTGGGATATGAATTCACTATCAATGTCTTCCACCTATAGAGGAGTATAGAAGATGGAATCTTAAGTTTGGGGATGTTGTTGAGCCATGAATGTTGGTTAGGTCAATTTGAATGAAGAAGTGGCAGTATGTGTGTGGTGAACAATTACATTTGAGTGAAAATGTTTCACCACTCTGTGGAGTAGCCCTATATACTCAACATATGTACCCAAATTTGAATAGCCATTCCCATGACTTAAAGTGACATGAGCGGTAGGAGTTGATTACACGATGCTTAGCATTCCTAAGGCATTCATACTAAAAAAAAAAAGATAAAAATAAGCCTGTAAAGGCATGGCCAAGATAGCTGTGAGATAGATCCAATTTCTAAAGGTAAAGAGAAAAATTGGGAATATTAAAAAAGTGAGGCCATTGTTCAACGTTAATATATGTGCATGGGTAGGGAAGAATCTGCATGGCCAGGGAAGGTTATCCATTATACCCAAAACTTGATACTAGAAAACAAAAGTAAATTACATATGGCATGAAATGATAATGCAAGACGATAATTTCCTTTTTAACATACTAATCATCTAGTCAGTATTTTTAAGAGCCTAACTTCATGCACATTTTTTTACGTAACAAATTGGAAGACGGCATAAGATAAATATGTGGTGAACTTCTAGGTGGGACTGATTTTGTATGGAATGAATTAGATAGATAAAAACTAAAAAATTCCAAACTTATGTTTACAAAATGCATGAACAAATAATACAATAAAAAACCTAAAGGTTGTACGTACAAACAACATACCAGCTCAGATAAATTGTTACATAATATTTGCCAAAAGCAATGCAACATACTTAGAACACGAGTTTTCCAATAGCCAACCCAATAACATCCCAATGAACGCAACAATAACAATAAGGCCACAATCAACACAACCCCCTAATATCATTGTAAGCTTCATACTAAGACTCGTGGGCTAAAAATACCAGTAGTTACATAACGAGGGGTATGTAATGTAGGAGTAGTGTTTGAACTTTCACTACATTCTAAATTATCCATATCCCCACGATATAGGATTTCATACCCCTATAAGATGATGGATAATGAATATATCCACTCAAATCAAAAGTACTTGTTAAGAGGTTTGTATGAACCATGCACGTCAAATGAAGGTGATAAGGTTATCCCTTGGTACACATTAAAGATGGTAGAATTAAGTGACTGTCAAACTCTGAAGAAGGGCTTCACCATGCCTATTGTTGGCATTTGCTCATCAATCCATAATAAACCATCTATTGCAAGGGTTTTCCATAAAGAATTTGAGGGGACATTTGATCATAAGGTGTATAAGTTACTTGAAAAATCTGGCTATGACTTTGTTAATCCACCTAATCTAAGTGAGCTTAAACCTGAGTTAATTGGAGAAAAAGTTCATAGACTCAGTGAAGCACAACAAAAACTAAGAAGATAGAGATTTGATGTTGAATAGTCAAGGGTTGGCTTGGGATTCAAAGTTGTAGAACCGATCAGGATATCTGTGACGAAGAAGGATAAGTGTGCTAATGTCTAGCATATTTCTATAGAAGATCATGTGAAGCAGGAAGAGCAAAAAAAAAATGATCATCGAGTTTTTGTATTTGATCATCTCAATGCTCCAATCACTCGTCCTTCTATCTTTTAAAGACTTGGTGTTAAAGATCAAACAAGTTTAATAAAGGTCCACGTGTGAGAGATTCTGTGTTTAGTAGACTCAAAAATAATGCTACAAAAAGAAGTGTTGATGATAAAACTGATATGTTGGAGTCAAAAAATGAGAGTAAAACTCTTCACTTATCCTAATCTAATAGAGCTGGATCTATAATCCTAGTCATCAATATGGACAAACCTATGAAGATAAAGTAGCGCATCATAAAACATCCATGCAGAAAGAATGGTGCAAATGAAGATGAAATGGAAATCACCTTCAACTCTAATTACATAAGTGTTAAAGAAGAGCTAAATCCTACATTGCATGATTTGTGTCTTGAAGAATTGAATAGATTGGTGGTAAGTGGTTTTATATAAGTTACAATCTACCCAGGATGGATAATGGTGCCTGTCCCAGTTTCAAAAGTAGATGGAGCATTAAAATGGAGAATCCCATTCTAAAGAATGAGAGTTGTTGAGATCGAACAGCAATATGATAAAGAAAATGATGAGTTACACGTATGTATTCATATCGCTATTAATAAAGAACCTGATTTAGAAAGTCCTAAAGATAAAGTCCTAAAAGCTCTTCCACAACTTGAAGAAGGTAGATAGGCAACTGCTGATGAACACAAAAAGTTGAATCTTGGCACGATAGAAGAGCCCCATCCCATATTTGTTAGCAAGCTTCTAAATCCTAAAGAAGAAACACAATATTTCAAAATCTTGAGTAAGTACAAGGATGTATTTGCTTGGACAAACGAAGAAATGCCAAGATTAGATCTAAAAGTTGCAATTTATCACCTTGGCATAAAACATAGGGCTCATCTAGTAAAATAGTCATAACGAGTGCTTTGCTTAGAGCTTGTCCCTCTAATCAAAGCTAAAGTCAGCAAGCTCAATAATGCAGGATTTATCAGGAATGTTAAATATCCAACTTAGATCTCTATCATCATGCCAAGTCAAGAAGAAAAATAGTCAGATACGTATTTATGTTGATTTTCAAGATTTGAATAGGGCATATCCAAAGGATAATTTTCCATTACCTATTGTTGAACTCATGGTAGATGCAACCACTGGACATGAAGTTTTATCTTTCATGAATGGATCCTCTAGGTACAATCAAATCAGAATCTCACCATAAGATAAGGAGTGTATGGCTTTTCGCACTCCAAAGGGTATTTACTGTTACAAAGTAATACATTTTTGGGTTGAAAAATGCAAATGCAACTTGTCAACGAGCTATGCAGAATATTTTTTATGATATGTTACGCACAAGGGTAGAATGCTACGTTGATGATCTCATGGTCAAGACTAAAAAAGGAGATAATCATTTAAAAGATCTCCACATGGTATTTGATCGATAGAGAAAATACAACTTGAAGATGAACTCGCTCAAGTGTGCATTTGGTGTTACATCTGGCAAGTTCCTTAGTTTCATAGTTTGACATTATGGAATTGAAGTTGATCCTGCCAAAATTGATGCTATTCAGAAGATGCCACTACTAAAGAATCTTAGAGAATTGCGTAGTTTACAAGGCAATCTTGCATTTATAAGAAGGTTCATATCAAATTTGGCTAGAAGATGCCAACCATTTAATCAATTAATGAAGAAAAATGCTCCTTTCGTATGGGATAAAGGGTATGAAAATGCTTTTGAGAGCATAAAAAAATACCTCATGAATCCACCAGGTTTGGGAGCTCCTACACTTGGAAACTATTGATATTGTACATTGCAACATAAGAATGGTCCATTAGTGCTGTAATGGGCAAGAAAATGATGAAGGAAAGGAGAAAGCTTTATATTATTTGAGTAGAGCCTTAACTAAAAATAAGTTGAAATACTCCCCTGTTGAGAAACTTTATCTTGCCTTATTTATGCAATTAGAAAGTTAAAGCATTATTTTGAGGCATAGTCTATATAACTCATTTTACGTGCTAATCCTATCAAGTTTGTAATGTCAAGACCAATGCTTTCAGAAAGATTAGCTAAGTAGTCTGTTATATTCAATCAGGATGAGATCACATATGTTCCTCAAAAAGTAGTTAAGGGACAAGCTTTTGCAAATTTCCTGGCAGATTACCCTATTTCTATAGATTGGGAAGGATCTGATGAATTACTTGATGAAGATGCCCTTTTCATCGAGATATTACCAACATAGACAATGTTATTTGATGGAGCAACTCAATCTAATGGAGCAGGGGCAGGGATCATCTTTGTTCATCAGAAAGGCAAGTTTTGACGTATTTTGTAGTGTTAAATGAATTATGCTCTAATAATGTTGCAGAATATTAGGTATTGATTATTGGCGTTCAAATGGCACTAGAAATGAAAATTTTAGAAATTGAAGTTTATGGTAACTCAAAACTAGTCATCAATCAACTTTTAAATATCTATGAGGTTAAAAAGGAAGAATTGATTCCTTACTTTCAACTAGCCTCTTGTTTGTTAAAGAAGTTTGAAAGTATTATCTTAAGTCACATCCCAAGGAAAGAAAATAGGATGACAGATGCATTAGCTAACCTGGCCACCACTTTAGCCCTTTTTGAAGAAAAAATGACAAATATCCCAATGTTCAATAGATGGATTGTGCCTTCACTGATTTAGCTTAACCATGAGAAATCAAATACCATATCAGTCTTAGTTGGTGAAGATGAAAATTGGAGGACATTACTAGTTAAGTATCTAAAGCATGGGAAATTACCGCAAGACCCTTGCTGTAGGACAGAGGTGCGTCGGAGGTCATCTTACTTCATTATGTATAAAAATGCTTTGTATCATCGATCCTATGAAGGCACTTATCAACGTCATTTGAGTGGTGAAGAAGCAACTGAAGCTATGGCTAAGGCACATTCTAAAGTTTGTGAAGCTCACCAATCGGGTCCTGAGCTTCATTTTTAGATTAAAAGGATGGGATATACTAGCCTACTATGGTTAAAGATTGTATGAATTATGCAAAGAGGTGTGCAGCTTGTCAGATGCATGCTAACTTTACATATTAGCCTCTTGAACCCTTATATCCCACAATTGCTTTATGGCTTTTTAATGCATAGAGTCTTGACATTGTAGGTCCTATTACTCCTAAGTCATCGACTAATCATGCTTACATATTGGTAGCTACAAACTATTTCTCCAAGTAAGCAAAGGCGATCCCACTTAAGGAAGTAAAGAAAGAAACTATTGTGGAGTTCATTCAATGTAATTTGATTTGCAAGTATGGAGTGTCATGTTACATCATTACTGATAATGAAAAGCCTTTCTACAATTAGTTGATGGATCAAATCTACACACAATTTGGATTCAAGCAATATAATTCCTCGATGTACAATGTAGCTATAAATGGTTTAGTAGAAATGTTCAATAAAACTTTATGCAATTTTCTAAAGGAAGTAGTGTCAAAATCTAAAAAGGAGTGGCACGAAAAAGTTGGAAAAGCTTTTTAGGCATATCAGATAACTTAGCGAACTACTACCCAGGCTACTCTATATTCATTGGTTTATAGGGTTGAAGTTGTTCTTCCTTTTGAAAGTTAAATATCTTCATTTCGTATAGCAATTCAAGAAGGACTCACTGCTGAAGACAATGTTTGTCTTCAACTTGAGGAATTTGAAGCATTGGATGAGAAAAGACTTAAAGTACAACAACAATTTGAATGTTATCAAGCACGTATGACAAAGGCATTCAATAAGAAAGTTCATCCTCGATCTTTTCAAGTTGGAGATTTGGTGTTGGTAGTAAGAAAGCCCATTACCATCATCTAATGAATGGGAAGTAAATTCATGTCAAAATAGGATGATCCATATGTGATAAAAGAAGTCTACACCAATGGTGCTTACAAGTTAGTTGGCAGAGATGGATTGTGCATTGGCCTATAAATGACAAGTTTTTGAAGTAATATTATCCATGAGAAGAAGTTCGCTCCTTGATGCACAAGCCTAAACTGCATGTTACTCCTGACCCGCATGAGTATAAACTGTGTACAGTAACTACTAAAAGTAGTACATGTGGTTAAATTGCTAACTTTTCCCACTAAAGGTATTTTATGTGGTTAAAATATTAAATACTCCACCTAGTCCAAGGTGGTTAAGCAATGGATACTTTTAGCTCGTATGAGTATAAACAGTGAACGACACCCCTACTAAAAAAAATATTTACTTTAAACTACGTAATGACTTGATCTTCTTATTAGGGTATGCATGCAGCTTGAGAGTTATTTCCCAAGTTCAGTCACATCACTAAAAAAAAAGGTTTGTTCGTATGGCTTCCCAAGTTCAATCATATCATTGGAGCAAATTTGGATAACTTACTTGCTAAAGTTCAATCACATCACTGGAATGAATTTGGATGGCTCGCTAAGTTCATACACATCACTGGAACAAGTTTTGAGGATTTTCCAAGTTCAATCGTATCATTGAAGCAAATTGGGATGATTTACTTCTGTAGTTCAATCAAATTATTGGAGTACTGATGAATGATTTATCAAGTTCAAGCACATCATTGGAAGACATTTTGATTGTTTTCAAGTTTAATTTATTAAGATAGCCAATTTTACTCATGAGTTTAAGTAAGTTTATTCCACTCAATTGTTGGGGGCATGTAATACAATTTTTCTTTGAAGCTGGCTTCAATTTCAAGAATAAAAAAGAAGAGAATGCACAAGGAGAATTCATAAAAAGAAAAATAGAACAACTTTTTATTGCATATGCAGTAGTCAAGTGTTCCTTTATATCAATTGTGCTAAAAAAAAAAAAAAAAAAGCTAAGTAGCTAGGTGCTCATGCAAGTATATTAAAAGCTACCAGTTCCTTGCGAGATTCTTCAAGTAGTGCTTCCATCCTCTTTAAAGTCTCAACCTCTTGATCAGTCAAAAATGAAGTGTCTTCAACTTTTGAAACTTTATCTCTCTTGGTGGCCACTTCTTTCTGGATAGTAGACAAGTCCTCTTCAGCTTTGTGGAGCAATGAATTTACAAGTTCTTCCTTATGGCTTAACTCAACAAGTTGTGTTCTCAATTTCTCTTGCTACTTGAAAATTTGAAAAAGTTCATTTTTGAGCCCATTCACTTCAACTCTTTCACTTTCTATTACCTCAACCTCAAAAGGATCCCGTTGTGCAAAAAATAGTGCTTTCTCATGGTTTTCTTGTGGTTTTTTTTAATTGAATTTGAGTTGACCTTTGTGTAATTGGAAGCACCCTCAATGAAAGATTGCAAGTGGCCCTCCAAAGATGATGTATTTCTTATGTATGATTTTATCTCTGCAATCAAATCATCAATTGTAGACTTTGTCTCCGAGAGTTGCTCAAATGGAGTTTTCATAATTTTTTAACATATCGATTCCCAATAGAATTTGAGTAACATCTGCTCTGCTACAATTTTTATAATTCAAGAACAAAATTCAAAACTTTTAGCGGCCAGAAGTGGCCAAGATGGAGCTTCAAACATCTTTTTGAGCTTGTCATTCTCAACAAAAGCTTTATCATTTGTAATTTTAGGTAATATTACCTTTGGTCGCTTATTGAAACCAGCAGTATTATGGGAAGTTTGCATACCACCATGAGGTTGAGAAATATTTGTTTCAGGCAAGTTAAAAAGATTAGCCCCGTTTATCGAATCAACACTACCTTTGGAAGTAATTGGGACTGGCATGTTGAGATCTGCAAGCTACATCATAAAAAAAAGAAAGAGAGATAGAGAGAGAAGAAAAGAAGAAGAAATTAGTACAAAGAATTAACAAATATATATGTAAAAAAAAGAAAAAAAAGAAAAAAAATAAGGGTCCATGATATTAAAAATAAATAAATAAATAAATGACTTTACATATTTTGCTAATTCACCTAAAGTTAAAGAAGAACTTGGGACATCAGCAAAGAAAATTGAATTAATACTAATATTATCTAAATCCAAAACCTTTGGCTTCTTCTTAAGTATGCATTGGTTACTAGAGTTGTCATTTAAGCAAGAAAGTGCAAAAATTATTTCATTTCCTTCCATTGAAGTATCAGTAGAGAATGAAATCTTGAGTACATCATGATGCCTTTTAAACAGTACTTGAGTATGTTCAGCAAGGTTGTAATCTTTAGGCTCCAAATTCCTTCCTTTAACTTGCACTAAAACAATAAGATTTTGAAGAGGTAAGGCCGTTAGATTATTTTTGGGATCTTTGATTAAAGCTTGTTTAGGACAAGATGAATTCTTACCAGGATACCCAAACTCAGATGCATGTTGTTCAATTATATCCCCAAGTTGATTGAGCTTACCAGAATTTGATTCCACATCTCTCTGATTAACTTTGAGAACAATTTTAGTACCTTTTATTTGCAAAGTTTTCCAGTGTTTGTCCTATCAATCTGCATATACCTTTGTGGCCAATGGAAAGGAAAAAGTATTGCTAGAAATGATAAGTTTGTAAGATGTGTTTAGTAAGATACATGACTACCAAAGTTGAACAAGCTCATACAAATCACAAGTAAGAATCTTTTTCTTTAAGTTGCCCAGGACGTGTTGACAAAATCCACATTATCGGCTAAATCAATGAGGGCTATAAGCTTCAATGAAATGCTCTTTTCCACGTCGAAATGTTAAATAACTAGAATGAAGAGCCACAAAAAGATCCTTATAAGTATTTGATATGTAGAGGCTGTCTATTACTATGAACTGCTTGCATAGAAATAAGCATAAATTTTGAATGGCTGAAAGGTTGATATTGGGGAATAAATCTTGCACCTCTGAAAGATCAAAATATTTAGCTATATTTTTCCCCACATATTTGACCATCTCAGCTCCACATACATCATTCTTGGATAAAAAATGAGTGCCGAGGTAGTGCCCTATCCCACTATAAACATAATGAATGAGAAAGATAGAAAAAGATTCCTAAAAACTTGGTGAAGTTAATATATTCCTTAAACCACAATAGATACCCGCTAATATAGGAACTACAAGAGAAAAGCAATCACCTTTCACTATTTTACTAGCAACCTTGAAGACAGTGGCACAAATCATATTTGCTTTGTGATGTGGTAGAACAAAACTGCATAACCAGCATGAAAGAAAAGCAGCCAAGTAGGTCTCCCCTTTAACATCTTCTTCAACCTCCAACATCATAAAGGTCTCATTATATTCCTTGGTGCGAGATAAAAGTGATGCATCGATTCTTCTACATAGATTGTGAGAAATCTTTGGCTCAGTAGACCTTTTTCGGAAAGACTTCAAAGGGGGCTCTGCATATCTCGATGATCTTTTAAACCAAAGGCCAATCCAATCAGAAATAGGAACGCCATCAGAGTCCTTTGGGAGCATATGATAAACTAGGAATAGATATTCGTAGCTTCGTGGTAGAGAAAGGTCATGCCTATTATCACAACGTAGTTCTTTTGTAATAGGGATAGATTTGTCATAGAAACATCCACGAATAGGCAATCCACCATGTACACGAAAATCCCATAAAGAAACAAAAAATTCACCAGTAGTAGTATGCAAAGTGTTCGTGGAAAGGCACCACAACTCAAGGAATGCTTGGAGGATATTCTTATAACAGACATATGTGAAAAGCGAGGCATGGACTACTGCATAAACCCTAGCTTGGTGAAAAATATTTGCATGATGGCCTAGCACATCCTCTATTCATTCCCAATAAACTGCAAGAAAAGATACTTCGCCAAACCTTGATGCAGGAATTCTCAATGGGTGCCCACTAATGTTGGAATGATAACCTACAAATAAAAATTTTGAGCCAGTAACTTTAGCATCATAATAGGAGGACTTCAAGAGAAGTATCCTAAAATGAGATGTAACGCCAGAACGTGGATCAATCACTTCCTTAGTTGCCTTTTCGGATCACTCTTGGATATGCATGGAGTTACTAGGAGGCCGAGGTATGGAACAAAAAACATTATTGGCCAATTTATGGATAACCACTCTTGTACTTTTTACTTTGAAGTTGTCTTTGTCACTTCCAATGATAGTACATGGAGATGGCTTTGTGTGATCCTCAATATACATCCTCATGAGTTGATCAGGAATAGGCTATGTTTCTCAACCTACAAAAGAAAAGAAAAGAAAAGAGATGAAGAAGAAAATACAAAGATATAGAAAGATTCCTCAATTTGATAACTTACTTGAAGTTTTCAAAATTTTTGTATTTGTTATGTGTTGATGCCCTTGAGGAGTAAACAATTCTGTGTTGATGAATGCCAAAGAAGTCCAAACAACTCTTTTTCAATTGTAGTAATCCACCAATTGAATGGAAGTAGTAATAAATGTATGAGAACTATGAGGCCTTTCTTCAAGCAGTTGGTGTGCAGGAATTAAGAGGAAAAAAGATCTCCCTAATTGGATAAATAAATATGCCACAACAATTTCAAATCAATTTTCAACAATGCTCGGAGTAATCAGCATCCTATTTATAGCTTTCTTCTCAAGAATTTCAATCCAATGCAATTAGGAGATTAAGTCCTAAATAAAATCAATTTAATCTCACAAACCAGATTTGTTTTTGCAGTAGTGATTTGAATTCCAATCAAAGTTGGACTCTACAAAGTGTAATACATTGGTTAGGGGGATAAGTTGATTCTATTCTGTGAAGTTTTTTTTTTAGATAAATAAAATAAAACAATAGTAGCAATTGCGAAAGGAAAACAACAGCAACGGGGGGAAAGTTTATGTGGCATGGTGACTAAGGTAGGAATGTGAAGTGAAGTTGGAATTTGATTCTTGTCAAAACTCTCGGTCTTTTATGAATTTGAAAGCTGCAACAGCGTGAAATGGCATGGCACGTGAAGTGAAGTTCGAATTTGATTATTGTCAGAACTGTTGGTCTTTTATGGATTTGAAAGTAGCAGCAGCGTGAAATGGAAATGGCATGAAGGAAATTAAAAGTAGTGATTGTGCAGGGCCACATGTGTAAAAGGACTCTTTGGTTTGCATTATAGTGTGCACCGTGTGGGCTCCAATGTGTATATATACACATATATGTATCCAATCTCATATGTTTTATATATATTTAAATATATATATACATATATTTTAAAGGTTTGTATGTTATATATGTGTGTGTGTATTTATATATATAAAATAATTATCATGACTTGTTCACTCAAGAATGAATTTGAGGACATTGTTCATGAACAAGTCTCGAGGGGGCATTTGTAGACGGCTTTATTTTTTAGCCAATTAAAAAATAATATGTGTAAATAATATATTAGTTACTAATTTAAAATTTTCTATTTATATATTATAATTTATTAAATTAAATTCTAAATAATAAATAGTTAATTTTAATTAATATTTTAATATTTATTTTATACAAATCAAATACTGACAAGTGCCAATATGAAGGTGAATCATGTCAATCAAATCAAATTTGATGGCCTAACAATCTCAAGCCAATCAAGTTGGGACACATGGCTTATCTATGTACATGGACCAATCAAATTAAGAATATTTGGTATTATTTTTTAATATATGCATTAAAAAAATAATTATCGAATATGTTCAAGTTATTTCAGAGTCTCTAGCTGAGCATCTATATAAAGAGATGATTAGATAATCACATATACACATTCGTGTATTTTCAAGCTCCAAGACTCAAGTCTTCAAGCTTCAAGTTTCTGCTGCAACAACATACTACTACCGCAAAGGTTCTATACATTTTTAAAACATCAAGTTATTAAGTCATTTGATCTTGGAGTCGAGTTTCATGTTTCAAAAAAATTTCATATAGTCTTTTACCAAGTCAAAGGATTCTATACCATATATCCAAGAACAAACTTCAAGCCCTTAGATCATATATTGGAATCAGGAGATTAGTTTTTGTTAAGAAAATTTATATTTTTCTCTAATAAATTGGAATATATTCTTTAATATAAATTTAATTTGTCCATTATTTTTCTTTGTTTTGTGATTTAATTTTGCAATCAACGAAATTTGTGTGAACAATGGCCATGAATGAAAAATGGGCAAGAGGTTGGAGTGGATTAGCAAGGACACTTGAGATGCCCTACAGTAGCACTAGCAATCCCAAGATTTTCAAAAGAAGTCCACGTAGGTCAAGAAGAATTAGGCTGCTAAGATCGGTGGATCTTTGCATACTTAAGGGAGTATATCTATCGGGACATATGTCCAACATTTAGTAAATTTCCTAACTTTTAGTCTTTAGTAAACTTAGTCTACTTTCTTAATGTTTGTTAAATGTCAAACTTATGTTTATAGTATTTGCATGACATGGTTGGTAGGGAAAGGTTGGTGCCATTCTCATTTGTTATTCATTTATTTGATTGACGAGAAATGGTTGGTGTCCTTTTCAAATGATAATGTATTATCATTTATTTGATTGTTGATGAGCTTTTAACTTTTATTTTTATAAAAATCGATTTTAGGGAAGGCTCTGCCGAATTTTATTCTTAGAATCATTATAGTTTAGCATTATGTATATATAAGACACTTTTGTAAATTTTTATTTTCTATGTAGGCTCGGGAGTTGTAAAGGCCCCCGTCGAGAGTTTTGCTCATGTGCATCAAAAGCATGCTAATAGGAGCTAGCTGGACAATATGGAGAGAAAAGTTGCTATAAATTTGCTACATATTACATAAAAATATTTTAGTGACATTATATTTCATTTATTTTTTTAATTTTATACCATATGGGAGAGCTTCCAGCAGATACTACAGTCCTAACCTCAATCGAAGAGCGTTTAGAGCAGTGTAGAGACTCAACAGTCTCAAGTTGAATTGTTGGTGGCTTTAACAAAAAGGGGCAGGTTTGTGGGCTTAAGCTATCAATAGCCGCTCTCCTACATGTAGTGATGGGAATTGGATTTGGGTATTTACCTGACCTAACCCTATCAGGTATTTCTTATTCGAGTCGAGTATTTTTAGTCCCCAAACTCGATTAGCTAATTAAAGGGTACCCAAAACGTTTTGGGTGGGGTATTGGATAGGGTTTTAAGTACTTGATACTCGATCAGGTATCCCTATTTTTATTAAAAACAAATTCTAATTATACTAACAAAAAATAGTACAGCATAAATACAAAATGCCTATGTTATTGTTTTGTATTTGTTGTAAGACTTTAGGTATTGAATATTTGATTTGGTTTGTAATGTATTTTGGATAATGATTATTTTTTTTTGAAAACTTTGCTAGTTTTATTTGGGAATTTGTTCGAATGTTTGGATTTAATGCTTTTGTGAGTTGTGACTTCTAATGAAATATTATTATGATATCATGAAGTGTAAAGTTGAATTGTAAATTTGTAATAAATGATGGATGATGATGATATTATCAAAATATTATTGTCAATACATGATGTGTATCATATATTAGAAATTAATGTTTATATTTAAGTTTTAAAATTACATATTAGGTGGGATTTAGAACTTGCGAATACTGAAATGTAGTGCTATTAATTGGTTCGTAAAGAAAATGAATAATAAATTAACAAAATTTTAATTTATATCTATTAAAAATATATAAAAAATTATAGTGAGGGATTTTGGGGGAGCCTCTAGAGGATACTCAACCCTAAGGGGGAAGCCCCATCAAATGGGGATTGGGAATTAGGTATCAAAAAATGATACTCATGCCCTTGGGTACTCACAATAGGCGTACCCAACCCTTGCACCCCCTTACCTATACTAGCGTGCCTTAGGAAGAGCCTAGTGCATTAGCTATAGCTTAGTTGGAGGCATGCATGCTTGTAGGCACGTTTGTAGTCCAGTATACAGAACATGCAAGTGGTTTAGCGCAATACAAAACATAATAGCTCAGTCAGTCATGTAGAGGAATGCTCCATCAGGCTCTATTGGTCTGCCTCCACCCTTGCCTTCCGTGCCCTACCACCAATTGCTTCTGCTATAGCAAGGCGAGCATGGCCACCACCACTAGTAAGATTACTATTTCAACATTGGTGATGGTATTGCTTGGAGCTAGTAGTTAGGGATTTTTTTTTTTTTTGACTTTTGTAATTATGAATTATAGCCTTTAAGACTTATATTTATGAAATTATAATTTGCTTTAAATTATTGTTCATTTATATTGTAATTGTATGTTATTTTATACACAAGGTGCATCAATATGTTCCAGGTGCAATTAAGTTAAATTTGTAGAAATTATTTTTTAAAAAAGAAATTTTTGATGGAAATTCAATGATCTTCCAGTGGAAAAAATTATAAATAAATAATAATTTTAATAATTTTTCAATGAAAATCCATCGAAACACCATCAAAATACAATAAAAATAAACAAAAAGATATTCAGTCAGAAATCTAATGATGAAGCGATGGAAAACTTTCTAACGGAGACAAGCCATTGGAAAATAGACAAAAATTTGGCTATTTCGCATGGTCAAATTTCCATCACAAAATCGATAAAAATCCAATAGAAACTTTTTTGACAGATGACTTCAATAAGAAAACTACCACAAAACAATTTGCAATGAGGATTTTTCCGACAAAAAAATTCCTTTGGAGGCCCGTTGGAAATTTGTCGTTCATTCGAATTCCATTGGAAAATTCTATCGAAAATGACAATTTTTTCTTATAGTGAAGAAGGTGAAACCAAGAAATTTTCAAGTTGGGAATTTAGTCTTAAGAATAGGAAGTATCCAAGCATGTGGAAAAACTCGATCCCAACTAGAGGGCCTTTACATAGTCATCAGGATCACTAAGATAGGATCACATTGTCTGTAAGATCTTCATGGCACAACATTACCTCGACCACAAAACGCACATAACCTGCAATTTTATGCTTAAATTTTATCTTCATGAAATACTTTTGTAAGAGGTTGTATATATTATGATGCAATGAAAAAGAGAACCTCTATTGTGTTTTTACTTCATTTCATGATTCAAACTTAGAACCTCTATTGTGTTTTTACTTCATTTCATGATTCAAACTTTGGAGAAAATAGGAAATGAGAGAGATTAAAAAACATCCCATGATCTACAAAAGATTAAAAAAAGATAGCATAATCTGAAAAAGATAAAAAAAAAATGATTGCATGATCTAGGAAAGATCAAAATCAAAAAAAGATCACATGATCTAGAAAAGATAAAAAAATTAAAAGATTTCACCTTGTTAGAATTGAAATGATCAATATGTTTAAAACTGAAAAAGGCCCCATCTCATTTAATATCTCAGAAAGATCAAATGATTTGGGAATGATCGCCAAACCTACAAGCACAACCTAAATGATCAGAACAAGAATGAGTAAACCAAAAAATACCGTGGAAGATTTTGCCTTAAAACAGTTTGAATAAAGTTATTTAATGTAAGGAGCAAAAAGGATAATTTTATCCTAAAGCTTTGGTTAGACTAAAATTGAACATCCACATGAACAATATCGATTCAATTTTATAGCAATGAATCAATAATAAAGTCTAAGTATGGACCCCTAAGACATTTAGTAGCATTAACCAAGCAAAATCAAGCTCGTAACAGAGTTGATCGGGAAACAACTCACATTCGCAAAATTTGGCAGGCTCCCTTAAGGACTTGAAGGATCAGATCATGGGGCCACGGACCATTTTCTATTTAGCAACATATATCAGCATAGATTCCATTAGCTTGCGACTCTGCTTGAGACTCCAAACTAAAATGTTTAAAAAAACAGGGTAACATTATAGCGCCTTAAATAAGCAAATCAGATCA
>JACGDI010004216.1:612834-626230 GCA_014898725.1 Jacaranda copaia
TGTTTAAAAAAACAGGGTAACATTATAGCGCCTTAAATAAGCAAATCAGATCAAACAAAACACAAGGTCAGATCATAAACATATTATGATAGTATACTCAACCGCAGCCAAATTTAAGGCAAACAAGGAAGATCATAGCCCTTGGATAGTCATTGGGCTCTAAGCCCATCACAAACTATGTACATGTACCAAAAATAGCTAAGAAAAGGGATATTGAACACGAGACCTCTTGATCTGATGAGAGCCCCAAATTAAACAAACCCAGGCACTTAGAAATGACTATACATCACACAAGGTGCATACTAATAAGAACATAGGCAAATAGACATATACTGTAACTAATAATTTGACTGTAAAAAGGCTCATTAAAATAAGATTCTGTATACATGGACCGATAAGAGA
The DNA here is from genome assembly GCA_014898725.1 of Jacaranda copaia. Taxonomy (NCBI): domain Eukaryota; kingdom Viridiplantae; phylum Streptophyta; class Magnoliopsida; order Lamiales; family Bignoniaceae; genus Jacaranda; species Jacaranda copaia. The sequence continues at coordinate 613,237 of JACGDI010004216.1, forward strand.
CAAAACAAAAACCTAACCAAAGCTACACAGTTCATTACATAGCATATTAAATCAGAAAATTAATTGACATGACAAAATAGGAGGTTAAGGGAGTACTACTCGATGCCATGACTCGATAGTTAATATGGATAGTGTACATCTTTAAAACCTGTCCAACTCATTCATAAATAGTAATTCAGCTCAACCCGAAGCAAGATAAGCAAACTCACTATCAATGGGGAATGATCCTAGTGAGGACCCTCAGAAACCATAGCTTCCAAAGTCCTAGATTTCGATAGATCAAGAAAGTTGAAGTTGAAGCATAGTGACAATCTGCCTAGGAAAGAGATCTGATCATGATACTTGTAGAAGTTATCTAAACTCTCGCCAGCCACTTTATCCAACAGCAGTTCTTCAAAAACACTGGTCTTTAAGAAATCTTAAGCTCCTTTAGATGATGCATTTTAATCAGGTCATGCTGGTAGGTTGAGGTCATAAACTTATCCTCTCTAGCGACCTTCCCAACATCATAAGCCTTCTTCGGTTTCTCATTGACCTCCACCTTCAAAGTTGTGAGTTCCAGCTTCACTTTTTCTAATTTAGCAGACATCTCGTCATTTTATTTTACGAAAGTCTCAGCAACTCAGGGCAAAGAATCAATCTCGATTTGCTATTTAGATGTTTTCTCTCTTAGAAAAACTAAGTCAGGGATAACTTTCTTTAGCTCTGCTTCAAGAAATAAGGTCTTGCTCTGATAATATGCCGCCATCAATGAAAGGTGATGAGTGACATCAAGAGCCTGCAAAAGGGGACAGATCATATCAAATTGAGAATTATAACAGAATATAATCAAATTGACCAAACTCACCTACACTCTGCCATGAGCAATATGTTCCTCAAGAGGGCTGACAGCAGATCCCCATAAAGCACCTTGATCCCAAGTTAGCAAGCAAGTGTCATACAACTGAAAGGATGATTCACCATAATTTGTAAACAACACATTTGGTTCCATCCCAAGTTGGAACGATTGGAGACCTAAGGAGCTTGCGATGAGATAAACAAGGACAGCTTGGCTATTCTTCTTTGTTTCATCTAGAACAAGTCTCCACTTAGAAATACCTTCTAAGGCCACCACCTCTTGAGATTGTGTAAGAGAAGGATCATTGATGGAATTTGGCCTAGATGCCAAGGTGAGAACTCAAAAAGTAGGTGAAGGTTGAAGCCCCAAAGATTCGGTATGAGACATAGTAATGACTGCCCTACGCTTATATATCTTACCATTTTCACTATGCTTTTTGCCGCTATGACATATAGGAAGGGGAGAGGGAGATGGTGCAACCTCAACACCAGTAGCATCTATGGGTTCCACATCAAGTGAGGTGCTAGAATGAGGCATAGGAGCTCAAGGTAAAGTACCATGAAGAAGAGTGCCCTAACTAGGTGGCGGTACCATTCAATGGGAAGACTTCCTAAGGCTACACGTTGCCATCTTTCGCACATCTTGTTCACACTAGCGCTTTGTTGACAACCATCTCGGCAAGTATTAAACACAATAATGAGAAAATAGTATACTAGATCAAGAAAAATTACAAATAAAGTATTATTACCTAAGGATGTAGTAACTCGGATTGGGGCCAAAGACAGATGAATTATCTTTAAGACCTTATTGGTGGATAGGATTCAGGCATCAAACTAGGTAGCACTTTAAAGATTTTCTACAAACTCGTCATCTTAAGTTGGCTCAAAAGATAGTGTTCGGGCTTCTCTATGACCTAAGATGCCAAGGATGACCGGAGGGAGCCTCTAGGAAAAAGAATCTCTCTTCCCAATCGCTACCTATGAAAGTGGGTAACTTATCTATAAATCTACAGTCTTCTCGAGTGGTAAAGTAGAAGAACCCCTCATCACTGCTACAACCAGACGCAGATAAAGAATAGAGTGACAAAAAATTCTCAAAAGAGGGTTCAACATTAAAATGCATCATCATTGTTAAGAAAGTAATTATATGATGTAAAGAATTAGGTAGAAGTTAAGTAGGACAAATCTCAAGATGAACTAAAATATTTTCAGGATGTGTATCCAAAGGAAACCTCATACCTGCATCTAATGTAGCTATATGAAACGTGCGACATTGACGGGGAGGATCATATATTCATTCCCCGTTATTAGGAATTATTATTTTATATTTTGTGGGAATGTGGTATCTAGACATAATCCTAAACATATCATATCATCTTAAAGTCGAGCAAGTAGTAAGATGCAGGAGAATAGCATAGAGTTTGGCAGTTCGGTTATGGGATGAAGAAGTAGCCGGAGTAACAGACTTTGAGAAACATTTTGAACAACATTATGACTACCAGACGCTACCCGGTTAGCTAAAAAAGATCTAAACACTCTAGCCTGTAAATACCCTGAGCCCAACCCCAATATAGTGACACCGAAAGCAATTTCTTGATTATTTACAAATCCCTAACTGTCGTGTGTTCTTTCACTAATTGCTTATGATGCCATGGAAGAAATAGAGGAGAAAGTAAAGGGGAACAAGTTGAGGGTCACAATGGGAGATCACCTGAGCACTTCGCGAGATGCTATCGACACTTAATCCTTTCAGAGACGAGTAGAAGTGAGGATTTTACAAAATGGAAGATGAGAATGGGGCACCATCGTATGCATAACGAGCGCAACACCCAAGGTAAGGGGATAAATGGATAAGATTTCAAGACACCACATGTAAGAACAAAATATATGCATGTACAAATGTAAAACCCAAAATAAATACATCAATACATGTATATGAAGCAGTGTGATAACAATGGCAACAATTATTAAATAAAAATAATATATGCGAATAATTACGATTAGAAGAGGAGCCGACATGAAGAAATTGTGATCTCTACTTCACCAAGTCTGAATCAAAACTCGTTATCTTTGCTTCTCACTTCGACTCCACGAAATGGGGGAATTAATCAAAATGTATAATAAAAATCGAGAAATTTGCACTAAATGGGCAGTGTTTACATCTTTCTCTAATTAGGTTAGATATAATTCAAATGACTTAAACCTTTCTCAAATCCACGATTCATGCCCATGTGTATATACCTAATATTGTCGAGTCACTCGTTCAAATAAGAACACTTGTCAAAAATTATAAATACTCCTGGATCCTACATTTACAGGTATTTAAAAAATATCCCTTTCACTCTCAATTCACTCCATACTTACATTTACATATTAATTTCCGACCTAATAATCTAACTTGAGCATGGAAGGGTTTTTACTATAATTCCTAATAACTTGACTATAATTTCAAGTCTGGTTGAAGTAACTTGACCCAAATTAATTTACAGACCTGACACGTGAAGGATTAGTTCCAACCTAAATAACTTGTATAAGATACTCTCAAAATCTTTGGTTTGATTGGATCTTTAGAAAGGTGATTGTCTTGCTTGGAAATCATAGCACCATTGGGTTGTTGATTGTGAAGACGGATCCCTGCAGGTTTACTTGAAAATGTGCCGTGCCTTGTTGCTTATGATGAGATTTGCAGCAGTATTTATTGATTGTGACGAATTGTGGAAGTTGTTGCCCTTGGAGCTGCAGTTCAAGCTGGTGTATGCCGACCTTAAGAATTGCATGTGATATATGCTTAATTAACTGATGTAAGTTTTTGCTCCTGTTGAATCTGTGAGGATCATTACATTTAAAATATTTTTAACATTATCAGGATATGTTGTCCTTAATTTACCTATTTTTGGATTTTCATTTGAATAAAAACATGGCTCTATATTTAAATTTCTGCATACACATTCATGTAAAATTAACCGAAAAATGGTAGAGAACGCTGCATTTGGGGCATAGGCTAAAATCAAGCTTAGATCTTAATTTGTCTTGTCAATAACTACGTCTCTGTGCTGCTCTATCTCCAATATTATAAGCAACTAGCCCAAATTATTTTGTCACTGCTAGGGGTGTAAACGAGTCGAGTCGAGTCGAATTCGAATCTAGTAGGCCTAAGGTTGGCTCGTTTATTAATTCATGAGCTTGAACTCAAGCCGAGCTTGGTTAAGTCTAAACAACCAAGTTTAAACTCGACTCGTTGGATTAGATAAAGGCTCCGTTAGGCTCAGTGAACTTGACTTAATAAGGCTTGTTATAGAGAAACAGAAAAGTTTGATTCGTTAAGTTCAGATGAGCTCCAGTTTGTATATGTTTGGATTAACTCGAACCCATTTAGAATTAAAACAAAATCTATAATTATAAATTTTTAAAATAATTTTGTTATATATTTTTCTAAAAATAAAAAATCAAATTGTTGTTATTATTTTATATATTTTATTATGTGAGCCTAGATTATAATTATATATGTGTATATATAATAAAAAAGCTCATTTAGAATTGCAAGCATTGCGAGCCGAATTTCATTGAGTTTAGCTTGGCTCATTTGATTGTCGAGCTCAAGCTTGGCTCAGTTTGGGCTCGAAAAGATAGAGTCAAATATGAGTTTTCATTTAGTCGAGTTCAAACTGTTCACTAATCGTCTTATCTCATTTACATCTCCTAGCCGCTGAACTTATTACTCCATGCAAAAGAGTGGATTCCAGGATTGTGTATCATCCTCCCAATAAACTAGATCTCAAACAACAAATAGGACTTTCATAAAACTAAGATATCCTTCCAATTCTAGGCTTTTCGACCCTCCAATTCAGCTGAAAGAAAAACAAATTAGCAAGCGGAACAAAATCTGCAATTAAACTATTATTCAGAACAATAAAGGATTATTAGGAGTTTGGTTTGATGCGAAATTTTTGTTTAAATTGTAACTCAACTCCATGGATTGACAGAATTAATCATTTCACTCAATCAATTGCCAATATAAATCGATTGTCATAAAGAGAGGATTCTGCTTTTAGAAAATGTACTTCACAACTCATGTAAGAACGTTGCTGAATTTAGGTTGTTTAAACTAAATTATAGCAACCGATACTGCTGAAAGATGTGTATAGAGAAAATAGGAGTTGTGTTAGTAGTAATTCGACGATGTTGAATACTCAGGGTTGTGTACAGCTTGGGGCGTGAGATTTGCAACCTCAATACACGTTAAACTAGCCGAGGTGCCCCCGGCTAAAGCACTCCGACGCTTAAGTTAATTCCGGTCGAAATGAAGAGATCGAACAGAATATAGAGAATGTAAAGCTTGTAGTGTATGGGGCGCTATTTTGAGCATGGTTGGGCTTGGAGTATTTATAGTTTTCTGTAGGCATTATTTGACTCAAGTACCCTTATTACGTGTACTGGCCTTTGTCTGTGCCGGGGGGTTGGGGGTCATTCCATGTCCAGATCCCAATACTGTGTCAAGTGGCTAAATCTCCTATTTTCCCGGATAAACAATGCCAGTGGTGGCGTGTCTCTGCCAAAGTTGTTGGTAAGGTTGTCAGAGTTGTCAAAGTTGGTAACAGCGATTGTACCGGCCGTCACGTGTCATTAATGCAGAGGCATGCAGCCTGTCAGACTAATAAACACAGTAGAAATCCGAGTCAACGCCAGAGTGGGTCTTGAGGTTGATAAATGTCGACCAGACTTGAATATTCGAACTTCTGGAGTGATCCTAAGGTTGATACGGGTCAACCGCAGACCCTACCAAATGAGGTCGATACTGGCCGACCAAACAAATTTACCGTTAGGCCTCCTGGACTGTCTCATTTGATGTTGAGCCTGTTGAACCTACTGAATTATCCCATATCAGCAAATAATGATAAAGCTGGCAAAGAAAGCCATTAAAGAGAAAAATGATAAAAAAAAATGCAAATTGCTAATATTATATTAATAAAATTGGAAAGAAGTACAAAATGACTGAAAAATATAAAAAACACAAATTAAAGGAATGATAAAATTAAGATAAATGACTGATAAATGTATGGTTTGAAGTGTGTTTTTGCTTCTTTCTTGCCAGCCTTATTTATAGCGTTGGAATATTAACTCTCACTTTAGTTGTTGCCCACAAATCTCCTAGTATCTCTCTTCATAACCCATAAAGTGGTGGCCTATCCCGTTCTGTCCATTTCCTTAATTGTAGGGATGGTTCAGTTAATCTTATAAATTGTTGGGCAGTTAGTGCCGCCTCCTCCTATTTTTTGAGGATTATGAGGAGGTTATGGATGAACACGGGTCCTAAAATTACTCCAACAAACTTGTTTCGAGCATATCCATAGCAAAATCCCATGGCTCACGTGTATTAGCCATGATTCATCTGAATTCTTCGAATTTGACTTTTGTTTTGAAATTCACGTACATTAGTTGATTTTCTATCTAGTTCCTCAGCTGCTGACTGTGATGTTGGGCCACCGGCTATTTGTTTAGCTGATCCCGTTAGCACATGAGAGCTAGAGAATTCATATGGAATTTTGCTCGATAAATTGATACCATACACACACATGCAGGAACACATACACGTTTTAGTGGGTCATTATGATATTATTTCTGAGGCAAATTGATAAGGTAAGAATAATTTGCCAAGTGATAAAATTGATACTTCCTCCCCAAAGTGGCCTTGGTTCGACTCCCTGCAACCAGGGTCTTAGTGTTCTTATAATATTTGATATTTAATTAATGAATTTCCCCTTATTCTAAAAGTGAAGGGACCCTAATATACACTGGTACATCTTTAGTTCTAACCGGAGAAACTTTAATTTGCACGATTGCATTCATATGCTTCCATTTAAATAATTAAAAGTTTTTTTCGAGATTTATTCTAAACAAATTTTCGCTAAATTCTAGACTCGTATCTATTAATGGCCCAATTAAATGATGGCGGCCCATACATTCATAACTATAATTAAAATACCGAAGTCATTAATGATCCTAGTTGTCTAATAATAATTTGAAAATCTATTATAGATCCTAGCTGGTCAATTTTACCTTCGTTAATTTTATAATTATGGCCTCATTGTATAAATCTTAGATAGCCTACTTCTACAAATTACTTCCCTTGAACAGTTACCAACAATAATTCCCGATAAAAGCATCAGATTAGAATAAAAAAAATTAGAAGGCATTGCAGAATTGGCTTTGCTTTTGTCTCAAGGCTTCTCTTTTTATTTCTTTATGGCACACACTTTAGTTTTTCCTTAGTGCATATTCTTTGTTTGCCACTCACAAATAGACTTCCACTTGGTACTACTTTTTAAGTCTATATATCTTGATATAAAAATCACCTATAGAAGTTTATATATCCTGTCTCTATTAACATAGAGAAAAAAATGACATCTGAGTTTGATGACAGTAGTTGAGGCTCAAGAAAATGACAGCCCCACCCTTTTTGCATTGTGAAGTTTCACAATTCTTGAGAAGGGCACTGCTGGTTGGTGGAACTCCTCCAACCAACACCAAAAGGCAAGAACAAATTCTAAGGAATTGTTGCTTTCAGGTTGCTAGCAAAAATGAAGTTCTGGAAATGAAATTTTGAGTTGAATTTTTTCAAACTTGAGGGAATTTTTTGCATTAACTTCAACATAACTGTTTTATGTTAGCCATCTGCTTGCACTCAAAATGTGTGCTTTAACTTTTATGATGAAAATTCTATGTTCAACAATAATTAATGCATACTCTGCTACCAGGCTCAAATATCTACTTGAACCGTCTGAGGAACAGGTCCAGAAAAAAGTTGTGGAACCTCCTTGGGGCACTGCTCTTAATAGGGAGAGGGGCCATAATCTGGAGGAAGGCGTCGGCCAGCATCCGGCCGAGCTGGACTTGGGCAGCTGTGCTAAGATGCAAGCTATCAGGCTGGAGCTGCAGTCCTTCAGCATCAACACATCTCACATTTGGAAGGTCAATTTCCAGCTGAGCTTTTCTTATTTTCTCTGTATAAGGTCCTTGTCCTGATGCCAATGCCACCTACACCAGAAAACAACCAAAAAACCAATAGTAGATCCAAATTTTAAGACAACCAGCATTTCCAGGCACCGGTCAGTCAAGAGTCTGGTGAGTTCCGGAAAAAATCTAACAAGTTTGCAGATGATATGATAATCTTACCTGGATCACAGGCAACACAGGTGACAGCAAATCAGATCGCACATCGGTGAAAAACTTCTCCAATCTCCTCTTGTATAGTTTAGCAGCCTCAAGATTCTTTGTATCACTCTCACCTTGGTACCACAGAATAGCCCGAATTAGCCCTCCTCCACCGTGCAAGGCTGCCTGAGCCCGTGTCAAAAGCTGATTGTAGAGGCTGCCGCCACGTCTCCACTCGCTTATACTGGTTCCTCCAATGGCACAAGGGACTAAACCAATCACCCCAATGCCTAAGTCCCTCTCCAAAACTGAATTAGAGAATGCAATCCCGGGCCCTATTCCACAAGTTTTGGTTACATCTATGTCTCGGTGGAGAGGCTCTCTTGCCTCTTCCCATTTAAGCTCGGCATTCAGCCGGTAGATTAGGGGATTGGGTTGGCATTCAGGAGGCACAAATCCATCCCATGTGCCATTTACAACTCCTCCTCGGCCGGACATATTGCTCTGTCCGGCCAGGATGATTATGCTTTTACCTTTTGAGGCATTGTCATGAGACAGATTTTCAGTGCTCACCAAACTGGAGTAGGCCAAAAGCATCAACCAAACAAGAGAAAACATGCCTTTCCCAGAGCAAAATATAAGAAAAACTGAAAGCCTTTTTATCCTTTAGCCTCCCATATAGATAATGGCCTAGACAGTTTGGAAGGCAATCAAGAAGATACCTCAGCATTATTTTGGAAAACCACTAGAGCATCTTAAAACATAGAGACAACCACTTTTGAGCTGTTCCCATTTCAGAATCTTACACCAGACTGCCATTTCGCCATATTTTCCTCTCAATTATGGTATAGAATTTCTGTTTGATGTGAATTAGAATGCATAAAGTAAAGATTTATAATTAGTCATACAACACGTGATGTATACCAAGAAAAACATCACCGACGACAACAACGTTGTTGCATTGACCTGACTATAAGGATTACAAAAATAATTTTCCCTTAGGATTTGGAAAACTCCAGCTCCACATGTACGGAATAACTCATGTTATATCATCCAAGAATACTTACGACACCCAAGACAATTAATTGCTTTAGCCCAGTATCCACGAACCAAGAAATTAATAACCTTTTTCTTATTTCTAGACAGAAATTAGATTCTTGCAAGTTATAATTTAGACTGCAGAATAAATTAAACTAGAACTGTCAGCTCGGCTCCTCTTCATATTGACAACAACCCATTAGAAATATATGATGAAAACAATGAACAAGTGAATCAAATTATACAGCAATATTTCTTTGAATTTCTTTTAATATTCAGCAACTGATCACAGAGAAGATCACACCATGAACTAAACACAAATGAAAAAAGACTTCAGGAACATTAAAATGCAGAATTTTACAGTGACTTCTAAACTAGTGATTAAGAACAAGGAAGAGGAGTTATACAGAGGTAATAGGATTAGTTTTTCGGAAGATCATATAAAAAAATAATAATAATAATAATAATAAATAAATCTTGGTTTCTGCCAGTGCATCAATGTGGTGTTGGTGTAGACTGTTAACACAATTGGATAAGGGCATAAGCCAAAGTACCTGAAGAATATCAATCTTTGCTTTTTCACAAGTTTAATTACCGACTGTCCTGTCTCCAATTCTTTATCCATTTAATTAAGAGGTATTTGGTGGATCGGCTCTTTCTGCTACTTGGTCAAAGGTTGAATACTGTTGCTCCCTTTTATTATTAATTAAAAAGAAATCCGAAAAGAAAAAGGTTAAAAGGGAGAGAAACATCCACGGATAAAAAACAATTTCCGAAATAGAAGGCTCGGATTAAAGAAGAGCAAGGGGGATCGGTCAAATCCTTTTCCTTTTTTTGTTTTTTTGAAGAAAAAAATAGATGAAATAAAATCAATGAAATAGAATAAATTTGAATAAATGGAAAGGAACATGAATTAGACTTTCGATTTCCACGAAGTTCTGAAAATATTTATAAACTAGCGTAAACCCATGCTATGCACGGCTTATTTGCTCAATTAAATTAAATAAAATAAAATAAATTTATAAATATACAATTAATTTATTGTGCTTTTGTAAATATAACATTTTTTTATATTCAATTAATAGAATATTATTATTTTGAACAATTAATTAATAATGCCAAATAGTATCTCAATTAGAATAAAAAATAATGTGGTATATTAATATTAAGTAAAATTTAAAGATATTTCTATATTATATATTACAATTTCATGTTAAGATATAGGATGTAAATTTTTTTATAAAATATAAATAATGATAGAACTATATTATAATTAAAAAAGTAAGAAAATTTAGGTCTCAAGTTTTGAACTCATGTCAAGGTATGGGATACAAAAATTTTAATAACTAAAATGACAATGACATACTAAATTTTGAAAAATAGATAATTAAAGGATTTAAATAATATAACTTACCTACGAATTTTATGACATAAATTCATCAAAGAGATGAAAATATTAATTCAAAATATAAAATATTGATGGAATATCTTGTCGAAAATTTGTTGGAAAATTTTTGGATAAAAGTCATCATAATTTCGCTAGAAATAGCTTGAAAAAGTCCATTTCATGATGGAAATTTCATCTTTCCCTCTAAATTTCCATTCAAAATTTACATTTCCTTATAATATTTGTATGAAATCTCACGACCCCTTTGTATAGGAATACGAAGTAGAAGACAATTTTAACTACTTGAAAATCTTTTATATTATTCCATAAGAATACATAATTTTAAAAAAATAATATCAAATCTTTTAATCGATAAGATTCTAGATTTTGCCACAACTTGATAGGTTGCTATCTTATTAGATTGCAAGATGCAAGTTTATTGTTTGGGATACCTCGTTAAAAATTAAAAGATTTTATCAGCATTTAATAATTTTCCTGGAAATTAATCAAGAAAATAGATTATATATGAATTTGAATTAAGTTATTACTTATCTTAATAAATTTTGATTACATGTGAATTTGAATTAAGTTGTTACTTATCTAAATAAAATTTGAATTTTCTTACATAAAGATGAGTAAATAACAACCAATGGGAATTTTTTAGTTTAATTAAAAAAAACTCAAAATTCTGAGAGTTTAAAATTTGGTCAAAGCTATACAATTACGAGTCCTACACTGTTGTGCTATATATAATAATGTAGATATTAGATGGCTTATAAAGTTTCTAAATAGTATTGGACAAACATATTACAAGAGGCGCTTATAAAGTTTTAAAATAAAATATTAAAATTTATAAAATTTTTGAAAAAAAATAAAAAGATCATAATTTATCTTTATGATACTAGCAATTATCTTATGCAGTTTTTGCATGTATGAATACTTTTTGAGTTTGGCGTATTTTCATTTAAAAAAGTTATGAGTTTTGAGAAGATAGAGAATTAGCTGGGAAGGAAGTTATAAATACTGAGGACAAGAAGAGTTAGTAAGGGGAAGGAGTTAGGAGAATTAGAATGAATGAAGAGATTATATGAGCATTATGAATAAAATTTTAAAAATTTATATAAATTTATTTTTTATTTGATTGAAGTATTTTAGATAAATAATATTTTGGTGTATTACGATAAAAGGACTTTTCCTTATATACATTATAGATTAATAAGTACTTCAATTTAATCATTCAAATAACACAATTGACTTATTTATGAGCTGTTTGCAATAGCTTATTAATGTAAATGTTGGAATTTTTTATATGTAGGATGAAAGTGTCTAATGTGCAAGTTAATTGATTCAGAGTGACAGTTTGATAGAAGATCGAAAGACAAAAGTGGAGTTTTTGCGGGTTAGTAAAAAAAGGGGCATTTGTTCTCCCACATTAGAATTTGCATTCAAGGAAAGTGAGTTTTATATAAAAATGATTCCAAGGGTTTGTATTCTAAAGAGGTTCGAGAGAGCGCCTTGGAGCTTTAAGCGCACTTTACACTTAAATTTATTTGAATTTGATTCTTTAATTGATTAATTAAATTGTTCAATTGATGTGCCCTTCAACTAATTGTGATTGTTTAGTTATATATATATATATATATATTGTAAAATTATGACTTGTACTTAATAATTATAATCTTTGGATGAATAAATACAAGAAGTTAAATGTTCTACCTCTTTCGAAGAATTTAAAGAAGCCATGTTGCAGATTAACATACTGACAAGTTGCACAAGTACCTCTCTCTCTCTCTCTCTCTCTCTCATTTTTCCTCACATAATAGCTTTTGTGGAATTATAATTTCATAGCTCTAAAAACTTAATATAGAATATTTGATTTACTCTATTTATGCTTCTCCTTCAATTTGAATAGTCAAAAGTAGCAAAAATTGGAAGCACTCTTGGGTATTTTTAGGACCTTTCGGACTTCTCCAATGATCTATAAATTATTTTTGAAAAATTTCCTCCTTTTAAATTTCATAAAATTACATTTTACACTCAATTAAAGTATCCAACCCTTCACACAACTACCTATTTACAGCACACTCTCTCTCTCACACACAGAAAGAGACGCGAAATGAGGAAAAAGAACAGCTACAAAGAAGAAGGGGATGAATGAGGGGGGAAAATTGATGAAAGAGTGTTATAGTCTTTTTTAACAAAATAGTTCCTAGCACAAATTGTGGGCAAATTGCATTATATTCCCATGTGATATGGAGAAAGAACAAAAAATCTCCCTGTGAAAGAAAAAAAACAAGGGGCAATTCAACCCCTCATAATTTAAAAAAAAAAATTGCACATTGCCTTCCTTCTTCCATTTAATTAGATTTTTCAAGTGTATGAATGAGAATGCCCTTGTATAAGTAGTATCTATTTTACTATTTTTGTCTTAGTCAAAAAAAAAATTGAGAAAAAAATTAATGGTTCAAATTCAATCTTATTTGTAAAAAAAATACAACTCTCTATTTATATAAGTATAGATATATATAAAAAATATATTTAATATTCTTTATATATAAATATATTTATATATATATATAT
>JACGDI010004216.1:626330-665538 GCA_014898725.1 Jacaranda copaia
GCTTTTGTGAGTTGTAACTTGTGAGTTGTGATGAAATATTATTGTGAATTGTGACATTGTGAAAATGTGATATTGACAAAATATTATTGTCAATATATAATTGCAATTCTAAAGCTTGTTAAAGAAAAAATAGAAAAGCATGAAGTCAAAAGACTCATTTCTTTGTATATGACTATGTGTTATTGTGTTTCATGGGATATAAAGAAATTGAAGTATTTGAATTACTTACTTCTTATATAGATATTGCCGTATTGGCCTATTGGGTAATGGATTAATTTAGATAAGTGTTTGGGCAAACAAAAGATTGAGGAATTGTGAAATAAAAATTGATTATTATTATGTTTTTTCTAAAAGTTATTAATGATCTATTTAAATTTATTGTTGGATGTAAATATCAAACTCCACAAAAAATTATAGAGAATATATATATATATATATATATATTTTTAATAAAAATGCATGTTAAAGATAAGAAACAAAAAAAAAAGAAAAAAAAAGAAAGAAAGAAAAGGAACAATTTATTAAACGGACTCAAAATTCTAATTCTTACATTATAATATAAAACTTTATAATACCATATTAGATATCAATGTTTATATTTAAGTTTTAAAATTATATATTAGTTGGTATTTAAAACTTGTGAATAATGAAATGTAGTACTATCAAATAGTTCACAACGAAAATAAATAATAAATTAATAAAATTTTAATTTATATTTATTAAAAATATATAAAAAAAATTCAATGGGGGGTTTGGGGGTATTTGAAGGGATACCCGACCTTAAGGGGGTACCCCCATCAAATGGGGGTCGGGGGTCAGAACTTGAGTATCAAAAAATGATACCTGAGCCCTTGGGTACCTACACTGCGGGTAACCCCAAAAGAGGAATACCCAACCCCCGTCCACCCCTAGTGGTGGGTTCAGGTATAAATCTGTAAATATAAAGATATATATATATATATATATATATATATGATAACTTCTATATTTATAAAAATATATACACCACAATCGATGGAGTTATGGGAGGCAATGATTGAGAAATTCGATTGGACTGGTAGGTTTAATCAGGAGCTAGCCACAATTCTTGTCCATTTTGATAATTAACACTAATTTATTAAAAAATCAGTGTAAATTAGTGTAAATTGGCAAAACATTGATTCAACAAGTGAGTCGATTTTATTTTAAACCAGTTATTATTATTTTTAAATAAAAACTAAAAACTAACTAAATGAAAACCCTAAAGCTAAAACTTACAAACAAAACTCCAAACAGGTGCCAAGTAGCCAAGCAAAGTGACAGTGGGTTGTGGGAGTTCAGTAACTCAAATCACTGCATCAATTTTTATTTTTAATCTTTTTTTTCTTTTTTTTTTCCTTTCATTTTCTCATTTAAATCCTCTCCAAACATCAAATTTCAAACCTATATTCAAGGGCTAAGCTTCAAGAATTAGAACCCAAGCTTTGAAAGAAGTACTTTTCAAGTTTATTGTTCATTTGACATGGTTTGATGGAGTACGGATGATGATTGAAAATTTGTGTATTGTGACTTTGTTATCTATTATAATATTAGTTTTGATTTATGTTTGAAATTTTTATGTTATTTAAGTTGGTGTTTATTGTTTTTGTAATTTGTAATAGATTCTATAAGAATATTTTCTAACAAGTCTTATTTCATGATTTGACATTTTAAATTGATATATGGATATTGTTGTAGAATAAAGTTTAGAGATAGTTTCTAACGACCATTGAATGCTTATTTATTATTTATTTATTTATTTTTTGAAGGGTGGTGGAAGTGGGAGTGGTGGTTGTGTGAATAAGGAGTGGTGGGTGGTGAATTGGGGTATTGTATGTACATTTATTAAAAATATATATAATATGTATGAAAATATATATGTATTTTTAAACAAATATATATTTTTATATATTTTCTTATATGTAAGATTTAATTTGAACCTTTTGTTTCTCCCGAAAGCATCCAATGGTTGATTACTAAATCTAAACCCATATAAAATAACTAAGGGTAAAGAAGGGTAAAATTGACATTCTAAATGCAAAAAACACAATATAATTTGTACCAGCCACACGTGCAATACACTATCAGATGGAGGTTTTTAAATTGCTACTTTTTTAAATCACAGAGGGTGGATAGCATTTATTTTTCCCCAAGAGAGTTTTTTGCTCTTTTCGTATATCACAATGGGTAGAATGTAATTTGATGCTCAAATTGCTTTCTTACCCAAAACATATTTTTCATTTTTGTTTACAACTTTTCAAATTAATTTTGAAACATGCTTTACTTTCCCTAGTAGCTACTTCTACAAAAAAAAGTTCTAAAATTTAACCCATCTCAAAGGTAGAAAGAATTGCAAACATCTTTGTATAATCCAAATATCTAGAAATAAGATTAAACATATTAAACTTTGAAACTTATGATAGAATGTCGAATTATAGATATCCATGAACTAAGCCCAAAACCTACTAAGTTGAACTTCTATTCCTTGATGTTATGATTTAAGAGTGCTGTCAATGGGTCAGATTCAAATTGAATCATGTTATATCTGAATTTGAATTTGAAAGTAATATGTCTATTTAAATCTAATCCAAATTCTATGGGATCTATAGTTGGTATAACAATATCCGAATTCAAATAAAAGTCGGATATTTAAAAAAATTCAAGTTTGAATACTCCCAAAATCATCATATATTTATTATTTTTCTAAAAATTTAGTAGAATTCAAATTCAAAAGTCATCCTTAAAACAAATGTACAATAGATTAATGAATAAATTTTCAAGTCTATTAATCATTTAAAAGCAATAATAGATTTTAATTTAATCACATTTATTCACCAAATCATTGCATTTAGGCTCCATTGCAGATGATAGTACTTATCTGCATTATAAATGAATAGTTATACTTGATTCTTCAATCAACTAATTATATCAAAGTTTTAAAAAAAAGGGAACTCATTTTAATTAAATCTAGATTTGCATCGCATTTTTGCCATATCATGGCATTTGACTCCTAATTACTATTTTTCCCTCACCATTTTCTATTATAAAAATAGAGAAACAAGTAATCTAATTATGATGTAAATAAGCTCAAAATCTAACAATTTATACGAAAAACACCTAACTTGTTGTATTTCATAGGAGTTCATTACTCCCTTTATCCAATTATCCACTTTGGCATTGCTATAGGACCTTATGTATACATATGTATAATACTAAATATATTTGAATTCAAATTATTAATGGATAAGATCGATCTATATCTATATTCACTCCATTTAATTCGAATCATAAGCTTTTTTTAACTAGATTATATCTATTGAATCTTTTATCGGTTAAAAATTCTAAATAATTAGATTAAATTCAATTCAAATTTGAATTAAAATACTCTTCATTGATAGCCTTAATTTTAGAAGGCTAGTACTTGAAAGACCAAATTTAGTGGCCTAATCCACTCACGATATAAAGCGGGTGATGGGTCGTGGTGACTTTTATTTAAAGAGCTTTATTAGCTATTGCTCAAGAAACGAATACCCTTGTATTTTGGTTGGAGAATGATAATTTGAAATGGAGATATAAATGAGGGAATGGTTCACACTACAAGAAAATTTATGTTTAGTGGTACTAATTTAATAATATTTGGCATAATGACACAAAATATGTAATATAGTGATATTTGTATAAAAACGTCATCATAATATAATATTTTGTGGCAATTGATTTATAAATATAAAAATATAATTTTTTTTGAAAATATTGATATAACTATGTATATATTAGAGGCATTTTTAATTAGTGTCCTTACTCTTTTTGAAAACAAAATACCTCTCACAATTTAGGTATGGCGTGGTATGAAATAAATATTATAAAAATAGATAAAGTATAAGTACATTAATAATTGAAAAGGTTATAAATTTATATCTTACCATGATATATTGATTAAATTAACTACTAAATATATCTTTAATGTATCAAATAAATTAATCATATTTTGAAAGAAGTAGCAAAATTTAAGTTTTTGCTCATTTTTCTCTCCTCACCTATACAATTATGTTTTCCTCCGAATATTTTCTATCTCTGAATTTAATCTTTCACATCTTTTCAAATTAGTTGTTTAATATAATAATTTTGAGTATATGTTAAATAATTGAAAAAAATATACTTTCTAAGTATAAAAATAAATTAATATTTTTTACTACATATATTAAACATTTGATGAATAGCTTGATGGTACTCATATTTTTGTAAATAAATGGTTGCAGATTTGAGTATTGTACATAGCAATTAGGGCATGTCAGAGTCTCAAATATGGAATGTTGAATGTAGATTAACACGTCATTCAAAAGAGCCTTTTGTGGCATTTAATTTAGTGTGTGAGTTAATTAATTTCTTATGGCACATTAGTATGTCTTTTAAAAGAATCTTCAAACATTTTAACATCAATACATCAATTTTTTGTGGCAAGTTAACATGTCATTTAAATTGATCTTTTTGGCATTTTAACATTTATTGTACTTATGCGATGTATTACCTTGTCATTTAAAAAAAATTTGCTGGCGCTTTAACATGTCATTATATGCATATTTTTGATATATTAACATATCATTTAAAAATATCTTTAATAACCCTCTCCATCACCCATAAATTCCTTAGGTAACGTTCGAGGCGTCATGATGACTTCGGTCATTTTGCATCACCCAACATTTATAGGCATGTGGTTCAAAAATGTGTTTATTAGTTTTTGGTCAAGCATAAGGTCAAGCATTTATAGGCCTTTTACGCAATTAAGTCTTTCTCACATAAGGTCAAGCATCAATTTCTTTCCTTTTTAAGTAGAATTCAACCATATTTCACCACCACATTCATTCAACTTATTAGCTCTCCAAGTTAAGTATATTGCTGGAGCTTAAATGTCCGTTCCCAGTTTTCGAGAGTTCAAGTTGTGCTTATGCCTTTCTTTATTATGAAGTGAATCCTTTTATTTTCCTTTTTTCGTTTCTATAACTGTTTTCTCATTTGGTACCTTTAGTTATTCTTTTGAGAGGCCTATTAATTTCTTTTAGTGATATTTCGAATGGGTTCCTAGAAAGGTGAGATTTTGACAAAAGAGTTGAGGAGGCCGAAGTCGTTCCCTCTAATGAGGATTCGCACTTGCTGTATAGGGACCTAAAGAGGTTCCATGGATGAAAGAACCTAGGCCATCACACTCCACGGGTTATTTTATGCTCTCGACCATTTTTCAGAGCTTAGAATGTAATGGTGGAGGTATTAATAGACATCAGAGAGACATTCTATATTATGGACAAGCATGAGCTCATGCTGGGCCACAATGATAGTTTGGATAGATCCCCTTTTAGGTCTATGGTGGTTCAACTATAGGTGATGGATGCTCTACAGGCTTCATTTACCTGCTACCTTACGGTAGAGAAGATATTAAGAAATGCCAACTTATAGTCTTTAATCTACTCTTTTGTGGGTATCATGGGAACCTTCGACCATCCTACCACTTTTTCAAACTTCTGCTAGCTATTTCATTATCCAACCTTTTGAAAGTCGAGTTTCTCATTGAGCACTGGTTTCTATTATCTTATGGCCCGCCTGGGTTGAAGAATCGTAGAGCTTCTATCTTTGACCTTTGAAAAGGGTTGGGAATAATGGTTTGTTTATGTCTGACCTCCCCACATAGACTATTTTCAATTTTTAGAGTCACTGGAGGTCAGGCAAGGTGACTTTGACCTCGAGAAGATAGCCCTCTTAAGGGACTAGGTTCATAAATGGCCTTTCTAAGCAAGGCCTTAAGGTAAAATGCTTTATCAGCAAAGAGATATTTGTTGCAGCAGAACTGTTCGCTGTTGCCTTGGGGTAGAGTTGGAGGCACAATTGAGTAGTGCCTATGCTCTATTTCTTTATGGCATTACGCTAATATGTATCTTTCACTTGCATTTTGCTTCTTAAAATTACTTAGTTTGTTAATCCCTGGATTTTGTTCATTTTAGAACAAAGTCCCGAGATGTTGAGCCATGACAAGAGAATAGTGAGGTCCCTTACTCGATTTACCAATCATCATGCTACGGTTGGTGAAGACTCCTAAGCTTCTGTTACCTCCATTCCATCTGCTAACGCCTTAGCTAATACCCTTGCAGTAGCCGCACTAGCTCGCTTAGTCAGTTCCTTAGAGAAAACTCTTACAGCCTCCTTTCGTGACAAGGGAAAGAGGTCAATCGGTTTTGACCCTCTAGCCCATAAACCTAAGAAGGCTTGTCCAACAGCAATAGTTAGGATACTAAATATCTTTTCACCAAACTATCAGCATACATGAAGGTTATGTTATGGAAGTCTCAACTGGACATATATCTCTTCCTCGGGCCACAATTTTTGAACATGTCTAATAAGTAAAGTATGCTTGAGGACAGCTATAAGAGCTAGACATTCTGGGAGTTTCATAATGCCTAGTTGATTTCTCATGATGTGGATCAGCTTGTGATGCTCATAGGGCCTTGGCTATATAATTGTTTTCTTACCACCATAATCTGGTTTTGCTTACCTACCATAGCTTTCTCTATTATTTCATATTTTGATTCATTATATGAATGACCCAATTTGCTTTATATTAGCAAGTTGTCCAAATTGCCTATACACTTCACCATTGTCATTCTATGGTGATGGATTACAAGAAAAAATGGATAGTGCTAGTGAAAAAACTTAGAGGTAAGTTGCCTAGCGACCTTCAGGAAAAAGTGACAGAGGCAGAATAACTTTGCTCAAGGGTAGATAAGTTGACCACCATGCTCTTAATTAGGCCAATCTTAAAATTCTATCAAAGGATCTTGGAAGAGAATACCTACTTGGTGGTTGAAGTAGGTAAGTTGAGCAAGAGGGTTGCTTAGCTTCAGGAAAAAGTGAATGTTGCAGAGATGCTGAGTTTTAGATAAGGTAAAGAGTTTGCTAATAGAGAGGCCCAGTTGATTTTTGACTTACACTTTTTAGAGGAGAGAAAATCTACCATTACTGCCCTCATAAAGTCTCTTGCCTTTGAAAAGGCTTAATTGAGGATAAGTGGTGAAATTTGAAGAGAGGCTTTAATAAAGCCATGATACAACTTTACACCTTATGGTTTGAGTTGGGTTGAGTTTGATGTGGCAAAGTTGAATCCTTTATTTAGTGATGATTTGCAATCTATCTCCCCTAACTCTAAGCATGACAATGAGGTAGATATTTTGGAAGAATTCAAATTCACTTTAGACTTCATAAATGATATCATTGTGGAGCAAGCAGCCAAAGACACTGACCGTATTGTGAAGAAAGATGTCCTTTCGACCTCTAGGACCAATCCAACTAGAAACAGACTGCCCTATGTAGAGGGACCTTGAAGCCATTCACTATGCTCTTCATGATTTTTCCAAATTTTTTTTTTCTGGAATTAATTGGATCAACTACTTGAACAACTTTAATGTTTTGGGTTTTTCTATTTTTGTTGCCAACTTACCTTTTTGTTGATGGTTGTGCTTTTAGTTTGCCCATGCCTTCTCAATTTATCCTTATCTGCTTCTCCTTCCCCTATTATTCCTTCTCAAATGCTGAGGTTAGAGAGCAGAGCTTTGGCAAGGAATTATACGTCATGATGATGGTAGTCTTTGGTGCTCTTTGTTGCTGGTTGTTAACCTTTCTCATTAAGGAGTCTAGTAAATAAATATAATTTTAAGCAATTAGCTAATGCCTTTGACCCACATGCATATGCTTATCCATTACCCTTTCTCATTGAGGAGTCTAAGTTTAGATTTTTTACTATTCTCATTAGGTAGTCCATGTCGATTAGTGAAGTACTCGAGCTTACTCTCATGTGAATGCTTATAGTCCATATAGTGGTGGGTTTAATGACTTTGTGAACTCAAGCTAGATTGGTAGTATTTTTGCCATTGACTTCATGTGCTGGCATTGTAATATAGCTAATTAATGTTAGCTTTGTTTTGAAAATAATAATAGGTGTACAAGATTGTGCAAGCCAAAATATAAATTGCATTAAGATGAGCATTAGAAAGTGATGAGACTGAAAGTTGTTTATAGTGAAAAGGGTGGTGTTTAGGTAAACTCGAACAAGAAGATCGAATAATCTAAGTGCTATGCTTCTCGAGGTCTAAGATCTACAATGGCAACACATATTAAACTAGCTAAGGTGCTCGCGGCAAAGGCACTCCAATGCTCAAGTTAGTTCTGGTCAAGAGAAGATAATCGAATAGAATGTTAAGAGCTTATAGTGTATTTGACATTACCTGGAGTGAGGCTAGTTATGAGGTATTTATAGCTTTCTCCAGTATGTAATATGTCGAAGGTGCCCTTATTAAGCGTAGTGGGCTTTAGTCCTTGCTAGGGGATTAATGGTCATTTCAGATCCTAAGCATCATTTCCTATTTTCTGGGGTGAATAATACTCTAGGTAGGTACTTTCCTGTCAAATATAGTGACAAGGTTGGTGGCAGAGTTGGTGGTAGAAACTGTACTAGCTATCACGCACCATTAATGCAGAAGCGTGCTGCTTATTGGAACATTAAATGTGATGAGGGTATGAGTCAGCACCAGTGTGAGCATCCTAGTCGATCATAGTCGAACAAATAGAGTAGTTGACCAGAGAGATGGTTTAACAGGTTGAGGCTTGAAGCCTCCTGTCGAATGTGGTCAAGTACAACATGCTCTACCATACGATTGTTGCCAACTAGTCTAGCCCATCTGGTCACAAAAATGATGTTGGGCCATGCATGCTAAGTGGGCCTACTATGGACTTTTCGGGCTATCCCATATTATGACTCCCCTACTCATGATTTTGGTCGAGCCTATTGACAAGCAAGGGCAGAGAGTAGATAATTGAATGATGGTTACAGCAGTTGCCATAATTATGTGCATTTGACTAGGGTTCTGTTAACTTGATCGGGATTTTTGAATACTCGACTAGGATTTTTGAATTCTCGACCAGGGTTTGTGGTAATTTTTTTGCATTTAATGCACCGGTTGCTTCACAAAATATGAAGCGCAAGGGGGCGAGGTGCAATTATTACTACCACTTCGGTTCCTGCACCTAAATATCTATAAATATGTGGAATAGAGGTATCCATTTGCACTTTGGTTGAAATTGTATATGGTCAAGTTCCTGCTTGCGAAGTTCTCCAAACTTTTCTTGTACTTAGAGTTTGCATGATATCTGCTATAAGTTGCTCTGTCCATTTGATCTTTTCTTCCTTTTCTTTTGCAAAAAATGTCTAGCAGTTTAGATAGTGAGAACACTAGGTCCGAGAGCGTAGCATTTCAAGGGGAATCTGGGGTTGGAGATACATCTAAAACAACCTACGAGAGTGGTTCAGATAGTTCATCAAGCAATGGTTTGAGTTCGAGCAGTTTGAGCATAGAAAAGGTTGCATTTGGGGGTGAAGCTTGCCCGAGTGATTTTCTTGTCTCCTAGGGTCGATTATTCACAACGAACCATTACACAAAAGTAATTTCCAAAATATTCCCCCTTGTTATGCTACAAATTAGAGAGATGTATCACATTCCTAAAAAAATAAATTGTTGGTATCGGCGCCTTGGGGTAGAATACATCGACCTCCTAAGGGGTGTGTAATGGTGTTCAAGGAAGGGTTGAGGTACAGTCTTAGGTTTCCTCTTGCCCAAGCATTAGTTGACCTCCTGGTGGGTCTAGAAGTCTATATAACCCAACTTCTCTCCAACTATTTTGCAACCCTGTATAGTTTTGCTGTATTTATGCATCTGTACAACCAGCCTACTTTTTCCACAAATGTTTCCAATTTATTCCATTTACCCATCTCACGGAAGTCGGGTAGTATAGAGGAGTTCAATTTCTATTATTTAACAACTCAACCCCATCAAAATTTCTTAGTATCCCCTACTTCTTCGTACAGCCAAGAGTGGAAAAAAACATTTTTTTCTATATTCTGGGGCTAGGGGATTTTGCCATTCTAAGGGGTTGATGAAGGGGGCCTATGGAGATGCCAGGTAGCCAAACACCTAGTTGTCCCAACACCTTTATCAGGGATCTGGTCGGATTGAAGCATATGGAGGCCTTAGTCTTGACTAAAGAAAGGTGTCTGGTGTTGGCTAATTTATCATTGGTCATACTCAACCTGCTTGTGGGCAATCGACTAGGTAGTAATTCTTGTCAATTATGTTAACTAAGATTATTTTCCTTTTTGTTCGATTCTAATGCTTGTTGTTCTATATGTGTTTGTAGATCAAGAAAAGATAATGGCCAGAAGTTGTGCTGAAGCTCAAGCTAGGGTCTTAAGAAATGAAAAACTCCATCGAGTGGCCACTGCTTGATGAGAAGCCCCCATTGCAGAACTAGCTATGAAGCTAGTTGCCTCCATATGATCGACGTTTATTCCCACAGTTATACAAATTGAAGAAGCACATGAGCCCTAATTAGCTCGACGAGAGGGATCTATGCAAAGCAGCCCTACGAGTTGGGGTAAAGATAGATGATTGAGCAGGGAGTCTCAACATCAAAATAGGCCGCAGATGATAAGGAAAAATACAAAATGGTGATAGGCTATAACCTTTCAAAAAATAAGGGGATGGGTGCTAATTCAACTCCCTCGATTGCTATTTCCTCGCTTTGGGTTTGATCCCAATAATAAAGTGACCAACTTGACCTCTATTTTACAAGGAGAAATAATGGGCGGCAACGCCCTAAAGTGGATGACCTCCGGGATTTTCTTGTCTGATCAGCGTAAAGTAATGGACCTAAGCTAATTCAGGGTCCTCATAGCATTGACCTACCACTGTAACATGGTTAGTTAAGGTTGACATTTTCTCATTGAATTTTGTTTTGTAGTCGTACTGTGGACTGACATTTTTATGTGATATGTAGGCCAAATGGGCTATAATATCTTTTGCCAATTAGAGCTGGCATTAAGAGGGAATATGGAAACCCTCAAGGTACAGCCAAGTTGTCACAAATTCAGGTCAATGAGCTAACCAAGCAAGTTACTGAGCTCAAGGAACAACTAAACTTTAAAGATCAGCAACTTGTCCAAGTAGTCGAGGAGAGGAGCCACATAGACTTAATAATCAAAAAGGCTCATTTGGACCTATATGTGAGCTTTATCTCTGATTGAGCGCAAAGTCAGGCAGAAGCTATTGAAGAGGTGTGGGAGGCTTTTAATTGACATCGCTCTAAGATTCGGCGGAAGGCAGCGGAGCAGTTCATCCTGAGCTTGGCCTTCTAAGATGCGAGCATAATCATGTCACTCGACGATGCTCAAGAGGCCTTCCATAAGGCTGTGAAGCAACTCGAGTGCTTGGGTTATGCCTTTTAGCCTGATGATAAAAGAAAAATAAGCCCTACTCTCAACGATGCTCTGCAACCTTACCTTGATCTCGAGGAGAGCGGGATCAATCAGGCTATAGAGAAGAACACCGCAGCCGACCTATCCAATGATCCTCTGATTGAAGCTCAAAACAAGAAGGCTGAGGTTGATGCAAGGCTGGAAGAACTGGCTAATGAGTTTGTGTTTGCTGAGGACCTTATTGACCAACTAAGGGAGGAAAAGGTCGGCATGGCGTAGTACGTGCTATGTTCAACCAATTTTATAGGCGACGTCGCAGGGCCCTTTCAACCACCCCAATCCATTCTGCCTTTTGCATGTGCACTATCAGAGCTTGATTTGAATTGGCTAGAGGGTGACTAGGTGGGGTCCAGCCAGAGTTGATCTGAAAGCCTGATTCTGCTTTGATTTTGCTACTTTTCTAATTTTTTTTTGTAGTAGAGTTGTAATCGAACTTCTTAATGAATGAAGGATATTTTTTCCTATTCACCTTATTGAATGGAATACATTTCTTAAACTTATCCAGTGCAACTATCTTGTCGCAATAGTATGGAGAGTGACTGAAAATAATTGGCTACTGCAATCGTTATAAAAAAAATCTAACAACACTGTGTCAATTTCGCTTAATATGGACTGACGCCTAGTTTTGCCCAAAATGCATTTAGTAATTTATTTTTCACAGCTGTGTAGTCAATCCTTATTGTTGTACGATCGACTTATTGTTCTACCACTTTTTCAATTATTTAATTTAGGTGGAAAACCCTTTGCAACTTGTAACTATTTAAGATTAACATCATGGTAGATTTAAATTTTTGGAAATTAATTGAGTAGTGCGAGGCTATAGGGTTGATGCGAGACTAATAGCAAGAATTGCTCATTCGTCGACTGTGAGGTTGACTACGCACTTTAGTGGCAACATGGGGCTACTCACTCATCAACTACGGGGTCAACTATTAACTTGGTGGCAGCATAAAGCTATTTATTAGTTGATAGCAGGGTCGACTCTGATCTTGGGTAGCAGTGAGGGGCTGCTTATTAGTTAACTATAGGGTCGACTGGGAACTTGGTGACAGCATGAAGCTGCTTATTGGTCGATTGTGAGGTCGACTAAGAACTTAGTGGCAGCATGATACTACTTATTGATCGATTGTGAGGTCAACTTTGATCTTGATGCTTGTTGGATACGGTTATGATAATACTTGCAAATAGTAATGGTGTTATTGGAACTTTATTTAAGTCAGGGAATACAAGGATGATTATAATATAATTTCAAATGTAAAATTTTCTTAAATTGATGGCGTTCCATAGGTGAGGGAGTTCCTCTCCTTCCATATTAGCAAGTTTATAGGCATTGTGCTTTGATACTTTGACAACAGTGTATAGTCCTTCCCATTTTGGGTCGAGCTTGCCAACATTCTTGGGGACTTCCACCTTCTTGAGAATGAGGTCTTCAACCTTAAAATGGTGTGGCTTGATCCCTTTATTATAGTTTTTGGCCATTCTCAACCAATAACGCTATATCGTGTTGTAAGCTTCTTGCTTGTGCTCGTCGATTATCTCAAGGTCGAGTTTTCTCTGATGTGTTTTGGAGTGGATAGAAATGAATGACTCGAGCCATATGTTGAATGAGCTCTAAGGAGATGATTGCCTTAGACTTGTAGATGAGACTATAAGGGCTATGACTTGTGGCTATTCGAGAGGTTGTCCTATATGCCCATCACACTCCAAGGAGGTCGTTTGCCTAGTTCGAGCCAATATCCTGTATCCTGGCTCTCAAATGGCCAAGAATCATTCTGTTGGTCACCACTATCTGGCCGTTCGATTGAGGATTGCCTACTGAAGTGAAGTGTTGTGTGATCCCCAATGTCTCACACTAATCTCTAGTACTCTTGCTTTGGAATTGAGTGCCGTTATTTGAAATAAGAACCTTGGGTAAACCAAAATGATAAATGATGTTCTTCCAAATGAAACTCTTAATAGTTGCACCTATTATCTTTGGAACAGCCTCAGCTTTGACCCATTTGATAAAGTACTCAACCACAATAATTATAAATTTTTACTGTCTAGTTGACCTTAGCAACGAGCCTAAAATGTTAATCCCCCACTGGTCAAAAGGCTAAGAAATTTGGATATTGATCATTGGTGCTGTGGGTTGGTGTGGTAAAGTAGAATGGATTAGGCATGATGTACATTTCCATACAAAATCCATTGAGTCTTTAAACAAAGTTGACCAAAAGTATCCGTATCTAATTATTTTGTGGGCCAGGGATTTTTCTCTAGAATGATTGCCACACATACCTGCATGAATATCCTGTAACACCTCTAGAGCCTGATTGGGATCGGGCACCTTAGGGGGCGGTCTAGAAATTGACCTCTTATACAACTTACCATGCTCATCGAGCACAAACTTGACAGCTTGACCAAAGACATTGAGCTTTATTTCTGTCATCGGGGATGGTGCTTTGGCTCAAATAGAGTTTGATTGGGTCATGCCAAGAAGCTGTAGTCACCTTAATGTCTGTTATTAAATTCTCCTCAAAAGGTCCGATCAATGGCTTATCAACAACCAGAAATGTGATCTTTCTGTCCCTCATACCATTGGCTGAACTTGCAAACTTTGACAGGGCATCCATCTACTAGTTCTCAGATTGAGGCACTTGATTGAGGATAAACCTTTTGAATGACTATTGCAACTTTCTCACCTTAGCTAGGTACCAACTCATTGTCGAGTCCTTAACTCCAAAATTTTCATCAACTTGCTCAGCTGTGAGCTGGGAGTCTGTAATGGTGACCAAGTGTTCGACACCCCGATTAAGTGCCATCTTATTCCTGTGAGAAGTGCCTCATATTCTACCTCATTATTTGTGACTGTATAATCTAATTTTATTACAAAATCATATTTCTCTATGATCGGGGAATGGAGAGCAACTCCTACTTCTTCTCTAGAGGTAGTTAACTATCCATCAATATGTAAAGTCCAAACAAGAGGGGCTTCTCAATACTTCTCGAGCAGTCCAACTCGTTCGGCGATGAAGTCGGCCAAAACTTATGCTTTGATGGAGATTCTCAGTTGGAAGGTAATGTCGAACTTTCCTAGCTTAATGGCCCATTTGGTCAATCATCTAGATGTGTCAAGCTTCGACAACACTTGTTTCAGTGATTGATTGGTTAGCATTATAATAGTATGAGACTGGAAGTAAGAGCGCAACTTTTGAGTTGCAGTAACCAATGCCAAGGTAAATTTCTCATTCTCCAAGTAATTATGCTCTGGTCCTTGAAGTGACTTACTGTAATAATAGACTGGTTGATGGCTACCATCTTTGGACAAAACTAAGACTGAGCTGATCAAGACTTTGGAGGCCGCTAAAGATATCTAAAGTATTTCTCCTAATTCAGGTTTTGCGAGCATGGGGGTGAGGATAAATACTGCTTCAACTCGACCAGCGCCCGATCACATTGTTCACTCTACTGGAAACCCAATTTCTTCGTGTTTTTGAGAATCTTGAAGAAAGGTAAACTCTTGTTTGCCAATGTTGCAATGAATCTGCCTAAAGCAATAATCCTCCTGACCAACCTCTAAACATCTCTAACTGTTTGCAGAGGAGTGATGTCGAGAATGGCCTGAATTTTCTACAGGTTGCCTCAATGCCCCATTGACTGACCATGTAACCCAAGAATTTCCTCTACGAACCCCAAATGTACACTTGTTTAAATTCAGCTTCAGGCTAAATGCTCTCAGAATTGCAAAAGTATGATTGGGGTTGAGCAAGTGGTCTTGAGCCTTTTTTGTCTTTACAATCATATCATTGACATACATTTCCACCAACTTCCCAATTTCATCTTTGAACATAAAATTGGCCAACTTTTGGTAAGTTGCTCCAGCATTTTTCAATCCAAAAGGCATGACTAGAAAGCAATAAACCCTATTGGGGACAACAAGAACGTTTTATCTCGATCCTTAGAAGCCATGAAAATTTAATGGTAAACTTGAAACGCATCCATCATGCTCAACAACTCACAACCAGTAGTTGAGTCAACTAATAAATCTATTTGAGGTAAGGGGTAAGGATCTTTATGGCATGCTTTATTCAAATCGGTAAAATCGTTACACATTCACCACTATTCCTCATTCTTTGGGACAAGTACAAATTACAAAGCTAAGAAAGATATTGAATTTCTATAATAAAACCTAAATTTAGGAGTTTTCGACCTCCTCCTCAATGATCTGAGTCCTTTCAGCATTGAATATCCTCATTTTCTGTCTGATCGATTTGTATGATGGGTTTATATTAAGGCAGTACACAATCACATTGGGGTCGATTCCCTAGAGGTCGAATACTTTCCATGCAAAGATGATAATATTTCTCCACAAAAGGTCGACCATAAGATAATCTAGATGGGGGCCATGTTTGTTCTGATCTGGGGTATCTTGTGGGGGTTTTTCTGTTCAAGCTTGATGGTTTTAAATTTCCCAATGAACTCCACCCTGGTATTTTCCAACTTTCTCTTCTTGTTGGCTTGGGTCTCCTCTAGTTCCACTATAGAGGCATCCCCTAAGGTCTTCAAATATGGTCAAGCCTTTTGCTCGCTTGACTCGATCAAGATATTATAACATCTCCAAGCCTCCTTCATGTTGCATAATAGCTCCTTTATGCCCGCTGGGGTCAAAATTTTGATCTTCATGTGGTAGGTCGACACCATGGCGCAAAAGTCATTGAGAATTGGTCTACTTATTATAACATTGTAAGCGAATGGGTCGTCCACCACCAGATAGTTCACCATCAAAGTTCTCCTTCAGGGAGCCTCCCTAAATGATGTCGATAGGTTAATGGATCCTTCTAGAATGATCTCTAACCCTCTGAATCCGATCAGTAGGGTTTGCATAGGTTCAAATTTCAATTGGCCTATATTTATTCTTTTTTAGGTGGAAAAAAAATGATATTAGCCGAGCTACCATTATCGATCAAAACCTTGTGTACTTCAAAGTTGGCAATCTCAACAAAGACTATCATAGCATAATCTACTTTATGGTTGATATTCTTGCCCTCGAGGTGGGCTAAGTCACTGTCAGTGAATGAGATGGACTCTGTGCTCATTAATAAATGGAATGTTATTTCAATGGGCAATATTTTAGTCGACTCCAACCTCCTCTGGGTTTGGCTTTGGGTAGATTTTAAGTCCTCCTCAATGGGACCTCCCGCAATCATGTCGATCACTCCTCTGATGGGCAGGTTTTTTTCCTTTGTCCTCTCTTTTAGGGCTAATCGACCTTTCTCCATAAGGAGTCTGATCAAGTTTGCCCTTATTGACCTATGTGTACATAGCTATATATTTCTTGAGATAGCCTTGTCTAATTAGCCTCTCAATCTCATCCTAGAGGTTGAAGCACTCATTAGTGTCATGCCCCTTCTACTTGTGGAAGTGGTAATATTTCTTAGATTTTTCATTGTCTCAGTCTCCATCAGTTTCTTTAGTTTCTTGAGGAGATTATCATGTTGAATGGCATATAGGACTTCCCTCCTCGAAATGTTCAGAGACATGTAGTCATGAAAATATTTTATCGGAGATTGACCACTTTCTTTGTACTTCTGGTTGTCTCTATCTTTTTTCTTTTTGTGGACCTCGAAGATATGAACTTGAGCATGTTTATCTCCTCCTCAGTCATGTATCTCTCAGCTAGGTCGAGCAGTTTCTCCATCAACTATGGACATTGGTGCACCAATGCATTGGCATATTCCTTGTGTCTGAGCTCTAGAAATAACATGTCAATCAGGAACTCAATCCTGGGGTTATCTATCTTGAGGGTCTCTATGTTGAACCTTGTAAAGAAGTCACAAAGGGATTCCCCCTTTCTTTGTTTAATTGTATGGACGTGGGTGTGGGGGATTTGTCTTTCTCTTACTGGCGAATTGGTGCAAAATTTATCACATAGTTGGTTGTAAAGGTATATCGATGAGGGCTCTAGCTTAACAAACTAGTCGAGCGCAATTCCCTAGAAAGTAGTTATGAGTATCTTTGTATGGATATATTCATTGTGTTTGTGCAGCTACATCATATGCTTAAATTGCATCAAGTGCTTGTTAGGATCCATCGAGCTGTCGTATCTCAACAATCTAATTAGGACTTTGGTATCAATAACAATGCGTTCGTTGATAATTTCTTGGATAAATGAGGAGTTTTTTTCTCGATGAGACCTCTAAGGGCCCTTTGGATTGGGCTCTCTATTGGTGTTTCTCCTTGAGATCTCATTGAGGCACCTATTCAATTGCTAAACTTGATGGGAGACTTTTTCCCATTCATCTTGGTTAGCTTGTGAGGTATTTCGATCAAGACATGGCCTCGCACACTCGGCCTTATCGTGTTGTGGGGCTCGAAAGGGCTAAGCCACAAGGTCTGCAAACTCTTCCTTATCCTCATGGTAGTCACGCCTAAGCGTTTGACCCTGTCACGCTGTGGGGCTTGCTTAAGTCAAACGTGATCAATGGAGTTAACTATATCCTCTCTCAACTCTGATTGCCTCCTTTTCTCCTGAGGTATCTGGGACTAGCTTCATATTGGGTAGGTGACCACCTGGACTCCTAGTGATCACGGCTATTCTTAAGGGACTTGTCTTTTGGTGGAGGTAGTTATAGGGTGGCACTACCAGCTGAGACTGGCATGGTGGTGTAGCTATTCAGTGTGGTGGACAATTGAGATAAGATTTGAGCAAAAATTTGCTCACTTATCAGTTACATCAATTGGGGTATAGTTAATGTCACAACTTACTGGGCGGAAGGGGTGGTAGAGATATAGACCTCCTATTCTTCCTTTTTTCTAATGTGGCTCTATGTATGTTCACCATTTTTTTTCTCATTGCAATCTCAAGCTTTCCCACAGATGGCACAAAAAATGATAAGGTTGAAAGTCGTTTATATTGAAAATGGTGGTGTTTGGGCAAACTCGACCAGGGAGGTTGAATAATCCAAGTGAAATGCTTCTCAAGGTTTGAAATCTGCAATGGCAACACACGTTAAACTAGTCGAGGTACCCCGACAAAAACACTCCAATGCTCAAGTTAGTTCTAGTCGAGAGAAATAATCAAACAGAATATTAAGAGCTTATAGTATATTTGATATTACTTGGAGCGAGACTAGTTATGAGGTATTTATAGCCTTCTCCTGGTGTGTAATATATCAAAGGTGCCCTTATTAGGCATAGTAGGCTTTAGTCCTTGCCAAGGGGTTAATGGTCATTCCAGATCCTAATACTATTTTAGGTGGCATTATCTTTTATGTTTTGAGGTGAATAGTATTCTAGGTAGGTGCCTTTTGTTAAGAATGGTGGCAGAGATTGTATCGGCAGTCACGCGCTATTAATGTGGAGGTGTGTTGCTTGTCAGAACATTAAATGCGATGAAGGTATGAATCAGCATCAGCATGAGCATCCTAGTCAATCATAGTCGAACAAATGGCGTGGTCAACCAGAGAGATGGTTGAATAGGCCGAGGCTTGAAGTCTCCTGTTGAATGCGGTTGAGTATAACATGCTCAACCATATGGTTGCCATCAACTAGTCTAGCCCATTTGGGCCCAGAAATGATGTTGAGCTGTGCATGCTAAGTGGGCTTATTGTAGGCTTATTGGGCTATTCTATATCAGAAAGATACATGATTAACATTAAATTTAAAAAGACAAAGGGAAATAAAAAGATTTGGTAAAAAGGCTTGACAAAAGAAGAATTCATGCAATAAAAAATCCACTTTCCTTAAATAATGGGCTTGTCAATGGTTGGGAGTTAGTCATCCTAATTGGTTTAGTATCTTAATTCGCTTGTTCCTATTTTCTACACTTTTCTTCACTTGGCCGCACCCTTCTGGTTAGCTATATCTTTCGGCTAAATAGTTGTGATAATATAGTACTTAAGGTGCTTAGTGTTGATTGACAAGGCATAACATTCCCATGCCTCTTCAATGTTACAAATGAACTCCATTGTACCCACTAAAGTTGGGAATTTAATGTTTTAACGGTACATGGAGACGATTGCCCTAAAACCACTAAATGTTGGTCGACCTAAAATTGAAGTATACACAAATGGCGCATTGATTACAAGTACTATACCATCAATTTCCTTCTTCTCTGCACGGTGCCTGATGAGGTAGTTAGTTATATTGACATAAGTTGTATAATGTGGGAAACCTGACAAGCAAGGTATTAACTAGCTATGTTTACACAGGTTCCGTGTTCATTTTATTCAAAGTGGGAAGGAAGAGTATGTCGGTAGAACTTTCATTGTTGACTCAAATCTTGTGAATAAAGTAATTTGTGACCTCTAGTGTGATTACTATAGGGCAGTCATGTTGCAACTTGTAATGATATCTTAGCAAATGTTTGAGGTTATCATCTGTAAATGTGATGGGCTCCAAACTGGTTGACAAATGGAAAATGATTCCTTAGCCACAATCTTTGTTGATAAAATATTTTTGTATTATTTTTTTGGAGCACCTTGTGTCCCCTTTGCTAGTTGACGTTGTGGACCATTAAAGTATTTCAATTCATGTTGTTATATCAAGGACTACATCATCTCTCTTTGGGATGAAGTTATCTATCATCTTCAGCATTATGCTAACTCATAATCTACTTCTTGAGATGCCCTTATTAGATGAGATGTGCAATCTCATCATACAATAGAAAGCAATCTTCTATATTATTGCCATTTTGTTGATGGAAATGGCATTATTTCTTTGAACTTTTTATTTCTAGCCTCTCCGATAGCTTCCATGGCTTTTTCAAGATATCCTGCCTTAGTATAGCAATCAACTCCTTCTTTCTAATGGTATTGGACAACAAGTAGTGATGGAACCTCTTTATTGCCGAATAAGCCTTGTCTTTTTGGGCCCAGTCATCATTGTTAGATTTTGGCTTCGATTTCTTATTAGTGGTCAACCTTCTAAATTTTATTCTATTAATCTCTTTTCTTGTTCAATATATTTTTCAACAAGGTTGAGCACGTGCTCCATGGTTTGGGAGCACTCCATGACTAGAGCGTTATTACAATCTTTATGTTGAAGCCCTAAAAATATAACATCAACAAAAAATTACTCAAAGATTATTAAAGTGAGTAAAATGGAAGGTCTCCCCTTCATTCTATTTAATTGAATGCTTATGAGTTTGTGGTAGCTTAGACTCACGTTTGCTGAGAAATTGGTGAAGGATCTTGTTGCACGATAGCTCATAACAGTAGATGGACCAGGGTTCCAAATTTATGAACAAGTTGAGAACCATCCCCTAAAAAGTAGTGATAAGTTGCTTGGTGTGTATGTTGTCATTATGCTTATGCAACTACATAATGTGCTCAAACAATAATAAATGCTCATAGGGGTTTGTAGATTTATCATATCTTGGTAATCCTATTGGGATTTTGTTGTTTATATGTACCTTATCATCCATAATGTTTGGGATAAATGGGGACTCCTAGTATTTTTCTCTCCATTTGGGCTCAGCCCGCATCAACTAATGCTCTAAGTTCTTTCTCAAGTGGTCTTCAAGTTTTCTATTCAATTGCTGTACTTCGTTGGAAACTTCTTATAAATCATAAAGCCACGCTAGTAGGAACCTTTGACTATGTTGGTTTTGTTTGCAGGCTTGTCAGGGATAGTGTGGCATATGATGAGGTTTGGGAATCTCTTACACATGGTCTACCACATCTTCTTGACCCTAACTCAATACCAAAGGCTTTATCTTATCTTAGGGAAGAGGTCATGCTCGATGCTAGCATATTCTTGTGTTGTTGTAGAGTTTCAACTATTTTAAAATGGCTATAGCAACTTTGAGTCTGATTAACTAGTAGAGTTGCTCACAAGAGAGAGCAACTACATTCATTGAGCAGATGCTTGTTCTTCATACACTTTGTCCATTATCATTAACATTGTTGATTTGTATGTTTTCTGCTTTGGTATGAGGATTAGGCATTAGATTTTGGCTTATTGACATTGTACACCTAGTGTTGATCATTTTCCAGTTGCAGGTTCTGTTCCCACGGAAGACACCAAAATGATATGTTGATTTCTTGTATGGACTTATTAGAAGCTTTGAGATGGATTCTAAAGCTGTTAATAGGGGTCGAAACTTCACTCAAAGGGAGGTGCAGAGGTCGAACCTGCAACCACAAAAGCTTTTTTATGTTCGTCGAGGTGGCCCTTGGCTGAGACCCTCTGATGTTTAAATCAGTAAACTGATGAGCATGATATATGCAATTTAGCTGGGCAAAATGTAAAGAATGAGCGACTTACAGCCCGTTTGGTTTTATTTCAAAAGGCATTTCTAGTTTTGATGCATTTCTAAAAGTTGGAAAGTTAGTTATAAAATGAAAATAGAAATTGAGATGTTTTTGGATGAAATGTTGGATGGTAATGATTATAATAGGTTATAGTATTGAAAAGTAAGTTAATTTATATTTTTATATATTTAAAAAGATTTATTTTTTTAAAGTGTATGTATATTTTATTAATTTACAAATAATAGTAGGTACTTTATATCAAATCAATCTTGAATTTGAGTGATGTGCAATAAGATGATAGGTAGGCCTAGAAAGAGTTTTGAGAATAAAATGTGTACTTTCTTTTAAAGAAATTATGAGAAAAGGTTTGCTTTCAATTTTCATTCGAAAATGAACATGAAAATGAGGCTTGGAAATGAAAACAGATGAGCTGTTAAGCTCTATTTGGTTGTTTTTTGGGTGAATTTTGGAAAATATTTTGGGAGTTAAAATTGGGGAATGGTCCCACTGTTTGGTTTTATTTTGGGAAAGCATAAAAAATGAAATTTTTTGTTTAAAATTATTTTGCAAGAGATAAAGTTTATTGTAAATGTCAAATCAATTAAATTTGTTGGTGGGTTTGTAGGTGAAATTGTATTTTTGGATTTAATAAATATATGTGCATGTGTATATGGTTAATTGATGTATGCATGTATATATTTATAATGATTAATATATGATTGTGGTGAAGTGATGTGTAATGAATTTAATTTTAAACTTAAAAATTTATAATTAAAGAAATTATTGTGACATAATATTTGATGAAATGAATAAAAATTATTAAATGAAAATGATATTTTTTTATGAAAATTTATTTAATGATAGTTAAGCCAAAAAAATGGACAAACGAATTATTATGCGTTGCTAATTAAATACTTTTTTAAAATTCGTATAATTAATAGCATTAATAGTAATTAATTAAGTAAAATTTGAAATAATTTTAATAATATTTTAACTAGGGTAAAATCATTAATATATTTGCTAATTTAAATCATATTTTAATAAAATTTTAATTAATAATATATTTACTAGTAAATACAAGTTAACATAAATATTACTTATATTTCAAAAAATATGTAATTAGTAATATATTTACTGTTTAAATACATAATTAAACATAAATATGTGATAATTAATATAGTTACTATTACATTAAAAATGTAATGTAAATATGTAATAATTAGAATAAAAATTAGTAAAGAAACAATTAAATATTAAAAAAATAAGAAAAATAATAAAATTATATATTAACGTATTAAATAAGATAACCTCACTATGAAATATAGCATATTTACTTTGTAATCAATAAATAATACATTGAATTATAAATTAGTTATTCATAAATAATATATTTTACTCAAAAATAAAAAAATAAATAAAATAATACTTTCAAATTACAGTTAATTTTTTAAATATTTTTGGATGATTATGTTAATTTATTTGATTAATATTTTATTGAACGCTTTAGATTGTTTAAAGAATTATCACTATATATTTAATTTTTTTGGTTAAGTTTATAATTAAATGCAAAAAAATAAAAAACATTAATTAGTAAAGTTTAATATTTTCTTGTATGTTATACATATGTATATATATGAATGAGTGAAGTGAAATTAGAGAGTAAGAAATGAATGACTGATATGAAAGGTAGAGTAAGAAATGGAGGGGTAGGTATGCTTTTTTTTGCTTTTGGGGGGTATTTTGTAAATAATAAAAAGGTGTTTTGGGAGTTAAAATTGGCGAATGTATAGTTCGTTTGTTATTACTTGTGGAGTTGAAAAATATTTTCACAAAAATTAAACAAACATTGGCTTACCTTTGAGGGAAAAATGAGGTCACCTATTTATTGTGAGATAGCATAGTGTTTTTACTTGCATACCCTTGATAGGTTTATGAAGATCCCCTTGAAACCGAGGGTGCATTGATCTTTTGCCTAAGGGGGTAGATCTTTTGGTAAATTGATTTGATAGGTTAAGGTGCACACTATCCTCTATTACTTGACAACATTTTATCTAGACTATGAGTGGCATGCAACCAATCATTAATGGAGTTGGATAAAGGATGTGATGTATCCCTACAACATAAATACTACTACCCTATTCCTAGTTAGGGTTTTGATTGACTCGGGCTCAACTTGGCCATTCCAATCATTTGAAGTAAACAATCTTTCTCGCATTTTTGGATGGCGAGCTCGGGATGAACTCGTAAGAGGTTGACAATGCATCACATAATGGGTGATAAGAAAAAAAGCTAGAATTTTGTTGAGGAAAATGCAATGGTCATGTATAATTTATGAATAAAAACTAAAGAAAAACAATAAAGTTGCAGATAGGGTTGTACAACTTTACTAGTAATATTGTTACTTGATTCTTCATCCTTCTTTGGTGCTTTATGGTGGAGCACTCATCTCTCCAAACTCTCTCTTTTTTCCAAGGTCCCAAGTAGCATAAGATGTGTTGGTGTCCTTATGGATAGTGGATGTCTGAGCTTGGAGTCATCTAGCATCAACTTATATAATATAACATTTCCAAGCATCTTCCACATTGCACACCACATCTCTTGTTTCCACTTGCTTGGGGAATTTCATTTTTTGGTGGTAGGTTGAGACCACTACTTGAAAATCATTTGGTCTAGGTCATCTTAGAATTATGTTATATGCAAATAGAGCATCAACGACCAAAATTTTCCCATCAGGGTTCTCTTTTTTTGGGGCTACCCCAACAATGTGGACAATTAGATAAAATCTATTGGAGTGATTCATGAACCACTGAATTTGACCAATTGGTTTGGATTAGCTTGAACTAGATTGTGTCCATGTCTGTCTTATTTAGATCAATCAAAAGAATAATATTAGCTGAGCTGCCAGTGTCAACTAAGATATTCCAAATAGAGTTGTAGGAAACCATCAAAATGATCACCATAGGGCAGTCTTGTTACATCTCATAGCGTTCTCATGGTAGATGTTTAGATCTTTGTCAATGAATGAAATAGGGTCGTGCCGGTAGACATATGAAAGATGGCATCTAGATCTTTGGTTCCTTCAGTAGCTACTTCTATATACGTTTTTTGATGGATTTAGAGTCTTCTCCTATCAGTCCAATAGTAATTATATCTATAATGCCCTTAACAATAAGGCTTCCTCTAATCTTGCTATGTTTTTGCTTGGGGCTACTCGACCTTTCCCTAGTATGAAGCTACTTTTCTTCCTTATTCTCCTATCTTGCTACCACATATTTTTTCAAGTAGCACTGCTTGATAAGGCAATTGATTTTTTCATAAAGCTAAAAGTAATCTTTGTTGTCTGTGTCCTTTCTATTAGTTAAAAAAATCATATTTCCTGGAGTACTTAATCTCAGGTTTTTCTAGAAGCTTTCTTGGTCTCTTTAGAACATTCCCATCCTAGATAGCCAACAAAGCTTCTTTCCTTGTGATGCTAAAAGGTGTATATTGATGGAGCTTCTTAATTAACAAGTAGACTCTTTCTTTGATCTGCTTCTCTACTTTCTCTCCATTTTTCAACTTTTCCTTTTTTTATCCTGATTTGTGTCTCCAAATTTCATTTTATTCATTTCCTCTTGGGCATATGCTTCTTGGCCAGGTCAAGCATGTGTTCCGTTGTTTGAGGTCTTAAACCTAGAAAAAGAACATCAATAAGGAAATCGACTTGAGGGTTATCAATTTTCAACACTTCATTATTAAAAGGAGTAAAAAACTTTCTCATGAAATTTCCTTCATTTAGTTTAATTGAGTAAAGATGTGCATGTGGAAGCTTCAACTTCATTTTTCTCCTAAATTGATGTAAGAACTTATCACATAGTGGACCATACCAAAAAATAGATCTTGGCATCAACTTGACAAATTAATTCAAAATTGTTCCCTAAAGGGTGATAACAAGTCATATAGCATGTATGTTATCATTGTAACCATGAAGTTGCATGATATGCTTGAACTATGACAAATGCTCTTGTGGATCTATAGATCTATCATAATGCATCAACCTAATTTGAATTTTGCTACTACATGTATCCTTTCATGCACAATCTCCTGGATCATAGGAGATTCCATTTCTTTCCAACTTTGGGGCTCTACCTTAGTAAACAATGGTCTATTTGTTTTCTAAAAAGGTTTTCCAATTCTTTGTCCAGCTATTGCGCTTGGTTGGATATTTCTTCCCATTTGTGTCCCTCTATTAGCTAGTAACTTCTACTAGATATCTTATGGTCTCTATTTGATCAGTTGCACTGTGGGGCATGGTTGAGCCTTAGATATTTTGGATAGAGTCAACTACCTCCTCGAGGCTATAAGCTTAAAGTGGGTGGGCCACCCTTTCCTTGGGGTTTTTTTGGATGCATTTAATAGGGGTGGGTCCTTTTTGGTTATGTTATTTTATTGCTAGTATGGTTGGTATAATGCTAAATGTAGGTTAGGGCCTCTGTGGGTTGAAAAGATGTTATTGCTTTAGGAGCATGACACTCACTTCGTTGTCAATAAGTTGATGTAATAGTGACAAGGACAGTGTTACCACCTTAGTAGGTGGGGTACTAGGGCTTGAAATGTCTTGTATTTAAGTAGTAAGGTTATCTCTTCCATCGAGAAGGGTAGGTTGGGAGTAAGGTTTTGATTTATAGAAACTGTATATCTTATGTTTGCCATCTTAGAATTGCATATGCTCTTTTGCTTAGACAACAGCATCTAATGAAACATGTATTAGTATATGAGGATTTATGAAGTGGAAGAATGCTATAATTGGGATGAATGCTTAGTTGTTGAGGTTGAAACTCAACTTGTAGTGTGTGGGATGAACCTACAACCACAAAGAACATGTTAGGCTTACCAATGTGGTCCGATGCTTAAGTTAGGATTGAAATAGAGGAAATAATGCAAGGTAACTGGGAGAATAGGGTGCATGAAATACACACTTAAGGAAATGCTAGATTAAGGTATTTATAGGATATCTTGATGTCAAAATTACTATTTCACCCTTACAAATGGGAGAATTAGAATCCATATTTTAGGGTTAAAATGGGGTTTTCCCCTAGTATAAGTAGATAGGCGATTAGCTCTACCAAAAGAAGGACGTGCACTACCATCCTATGGAAAAAGAATTGCCTGACACCTTTCGTATGGAGGGAATATGTTGCAACCTATCATTAATGTAGAAGAGATAGAATGTATTAGGAGGTTGATCTCGTGCCACTTCGATGGACGAGGGAGATTCTCTAAAGGTGAGGCTGCACCATGAACTACTAATGCCTGCTTATGATGCCCTAGGGTTGAAGAGGTCAATGAGACTTAACTCTACTATTTACTACTTTTGTGTGCCTTAGTCATGTCTGGTCAAGCTTAATGGTGCTATATGGTGTCGTCAGGTCGCAGGGTCAACTTACTCAATACATTAGAAGTTATGGTGTAATATAAGTTAAGTATATTAAACTCAAAGTCACATATAGCCTATGTTGAATCCAATCTAAAACCACAATTTTTTCTATATTGCTAATTGTACCCCCGATTTTCTAGTTGGTCTTATGAATGGATTTTTTTAAGGAAATAAAAAATTTAAAATAAATACACTTCTACTAAAAGCTTTATCTTTGATATGATAATAAAATTTTCATCCTCTAATCTTTACTCTAATTTTAAAATTATTCCCATTTATATTTTTTTTTCAAATTTATCCCTTAGGTCACTTTTCAATAATTTTTGCATCAATTGAAGAATATCATAGTGATTTTACCTTTGTAATAAATAAACAAACTCACTTATTTGTTCATTTGAGCAATCTCGACCATACATTTTGTTTTCTTTCTATTCACTTTCCTATTTTTCAATTTTTTTGTTTTTCTTTTGCCCTTTCCTTTCTATTTATTTATCTATTATTTTGACTTTCACTTAACATTATCTTTTCTTTTCTTTTTTCTCCCATTTCATTATTTATTCTCTCTTTTTTCCTTTATTAGCCTAAAGATACAAAAATGAATAACCAGAATTTGTAGACATACAACTACAATATAAATATAAATGAACTTCATGAAAGTAAAAATATTGCTGGTCTTTACGTATTTTAATGTGTATAGTACTTGTATATTCTCTTAACTATACAAAATAAATTTATGTACATTGCTACATAATTTAGGTTATACTTATGGCACAATTAATGTAGATATAATTATTTAATAACATTTATATTTTTGTGAATTATTAAGATTTATTTAGTTATAGAATAGTCAATTAATACTTATACATAATTTTATTATATTGTTTTAGGTTTTTGAATAAAAAATTTGAGAAAAAGATTTAAAATAAAATTTTAAAGTGAATAATATAAAATGTGTAAAGTATAATATCTTAGGCGCCTGCATGGCCATCGTGTGAGTGGCCATGTGCATAGCATAGGTTGTGGACCATTCAAACTTGCTTGAGTCCATAGGGGTTGTCTTCCTTACGGTGTTGGATGCATTTTTTAGTTTGTGAGCCCTTTTTTGGATATGTCATTTGGTTTAATGTTAGTTCATGAAATTGAATCTTCAAAGCTAAAAGATCATCTTTTGATTATAAATCATTTTATGCTTCACGAGTTTAGTTTTTAGTTTGGAGCTGAGGGTCTTTTCAATGAGGGGTCCATCAATACTCCTATCATTGACAGTAGTTTCATTAAAATTGTAGAATTTCTTGCTCGCTTTTGTCTGAGGAGTTAGAAATTTTAAGACGTCGGGTTTGTGTTTCTAATGAGTTAAAGTTTCCTCTTCTTTTGTCTAATGGCAATATTGTACTATTTCCTAAAGGGTATTTTACTGTGTTCAGTGGTTATTTCAATAGTATGTTCTATCTACCACTAGATCTTTTGTTGTTAGACATTGTGAAGAGTTATAGAGTTCGTGTTGGTTAGTTCATTCCCTACTTCTTTCAATATTTTGTGGCATTGTGACAACACTAGGTTGACTTAGTTTGCTAGTCTCCTTAAATAGTTTTCATTTCTTATTTGGGGTATGCAAGGTGTCTAACTAACAATTTTTCCATATCTTTCTTAAAACTAATTGCAAGTTTTTAAGTAGTTTTGCCATTTCTTAAAAGCCTTAGAAGGAGAAATATTTTGTTGTATAAGACGAGGGTTGGGTTGTTCATCATAAGTTGAGTAGTTCAACATCCTTAATACATTTGGCTAAGGTTCAGTTTGACTTAGACGAGAATTTTGAGGAGGGTTGGCTATTTGAGTCTCCCTTTGATGTGACTTTAATGTTTTGAATGTGTACTTAGGATTTATTTTTTGTTGATTGTTCGTAAATGTGTCCTTGTTGCTACATATTTGCATTCTCCTTAGCACTTATGCTTTATTTTTCATTTTTGTGTTTTTAAGCAAAAAAGAAAGTTATGTTTGCAAGGATCTATGCTAGAAGGATGTATGGAGCTTCTAATGATATGTGCACAGCATAGCAGCGTTGTGGGGAGGCATCACCAGTCGGATGGCATCTAAAGCCTCTTCATCGACTATCAAGCAAGGCACGTGTTTAGCCCCTTTTAGTGACATGCTAAGTTGCTGCAAGCAAGGAGCATTAGTTTGTGATTTTCAAAATGGCCAATAAGTGCATGTGAATTAGCCACTTGAGGTACTTATCCATAGTCATCTTGGTCATTCCATGTTGTCGAGGGTATTGGCATTTTCATTTCAACTTACATAGAAGTTGTGGCATTAACTCATATTAACTTGTAGATGAGACCACTTTTAGCATTGACAACTTGCAAAAAGAAGTAAGTACCATCAAGGGAAGTTAGAGGTATACACTTCTTCCCAATTAACTAAGCTTATTGCTTTGGAGTCTGCTAAGGTAAGTAATTGTTCAACACTTAATTTGTTCTACATGCATGTTTTTCTCATAGTTATGTATAATTCTTTAAGCATCATTACCTTATGCCATTTTGAATGCAAGCTTCAAACTTGGTTGTGTAAATATCTCACTGAGTGGCTGGAGCAAGAATGATAATAGCATGAGTTATGGAGGAGGCTATTGCATTTTCTCAATAGGATTGCTAGAAAAAGAATGAGTTCGCGAAGATGCTAAAGATACATAAGGAGTTGAAGGCACGTTATGTTGCAATAGTGCCCCGCAAGCCAATTAGATTGACCTTATAAACTATTTCACTCGTGATATAATCTTGATTGAATGATAATTTTTCATATAGCCACCTTTATCTTGTACTTTATTTCACTTCACTTGTATTTGGATGAAAACTTTAGATTACCTATGACTGCAAAACTTGGTTTAGTGACCATGGAATAAGTTTCACATGGTCGTGATTTTAAATCTTCTAAGTCATAGGATCTTAAGAGATGGAGCATCTAAGGTCCGGATGACTTGCACTAATGACGTATAAATCCAAAAGTTGTAGATTATTTTATTCCATGAGCAACTATATGAGATACTGGTATATGTTAGTGGGTTCTTGTTAGAAAATAAAGCACTAAATACCCATAAGAGAATCCACTAGATAACCGTAGTGGATAATTCTCCTGCTTACACTAGTATATGTTGTTAGTTCTTTGACTTGAGGATCCATAGTAATCTTATGTCTAGTCCTCATGCTTTGACTCTTCCTTGATCACCTAGTAGGTCTTTCAAGTTGAGATTGGGCATGAGCTAATTGGCATAGAGGTTTGTGAGATCCAAGAAGGAATCTAATTCCTTGCTGTTGTGAGGGGCGAGTGCATCTCTTATGTATTCTATAATGATTGATTCCCAAAAACCCTAGTACAAGGTGGTGTGACAATTTGGAAAGGAGTTTTCTAAATAGGAGGTCACACAAAGAGATCGAATATTGAGAATAGAGACATAGTATAGAGGCTATTA
The DNA here is from genome assembly GCA_014898725.1 of Jacaranda copaia. Lineage (NCBI taxonomy): Eukaryota > Viridiplantae > Streptophyta > Magnoliopsida > Lamiales > Bignoniaceae > Jacaranda > Jacaranda copaia. Next base: position 656,813 of record JACGDI010004216.1, read on the forward strand.
GGAAGCTGATAATTATCTTACCTTAAACCACTTTCAGGAGATAGGAGACAGAAGGACCATATTTGCATGGTACGCGTAAACTTATGATGGTTCTTCAAAATATTCATTTCAGCCAATTAGTTGGGATCTATGGGCTTGAAGTTGGACATTGACCATGGGGATTAGGTACTCTTCAATTAATGAGATTAATTGAATTGAGTCGATTAGTTTAAAAGCGATTTTAAACTAAAATGAATATAAGATATTCAAAAGTCACAAGGAGTTGTGTGCCTATGTCCAATGAATAGTAGAACTTATTGGGTCACATACAAAAGCCAATTAGTTTCCTAATTAATGGAAATAGTTTTCTAAGTATTAGAAAACTAACTTTTAGTGGACCGATTTGAAGGTGCCAATTTTCAAAGTCATTTTTGGCTTGATTAATTTATTAATTTAAGTGTTAAATTAATCAATTAATTGAAGGAGTTAAATTAGACCAATAATTAAGGATTTAATTATTTGGTGCCAACATAACCATCAATTGGTTAATATAACTTAAAGAGTTAAATTAGCAAATTAAGCTTAAGAGTTAAGCTAATTTGACTTAAGAGTTAAGTCAAAGGTTAATTAATTAAACTGAAAAGTTTAATTTATTAATGGGAAGAATGAATTTTGGAGGAAAAATTCAAATGCAGAGTTCTTTTGAATTAGCATTTTAATTAATTTAAAATTAGATTCCAAATTAAGTTAAAATGCATATGAAATTCAATTGAGATTTGAATTTAAATTTGCCACCTAAGCTTTTAAGTGGCCGCCCCCCTTGAGTAAGATGTGATGCCACCTTGGCATCACATCATCCACCCTCTATATATAGATATAGAGGCGAGAGGATTCAACAGCTTACACCATTTGTGAAGAATTAGATTCTCTCACAATTCCCTCTAAAACCTTTTCCAAGCATTGCATTCATATGTTGAAAGCTTTGCTTTTTTCTTCTTCTTCCCTACCTAAAACTGGCCTCCACCATAGAAAATATCCTCTCTTATTCCAACTTATAGATTGAAGATTTTGAAAGATTTAGTAGGTGAGTGGATTAGCACAATAGAGAAAAGCAAGAGAGTTTGCTTATTTTGGAGATCCATTTGCAGAGAGTCTAATTTGGAGATTTTCTCTAGGGAGTTACATGAGGTTTTTTTATCCAAGTTTTTCATAGTGAGTTCTTCAAGGCGTTGAAAAGCTCCAGTAATGTTTTTGGAATTTTTGGAGGAGTTTTGGTTGGCCGATTTTTGCACCCTTCTTGCTGCGCCAGTTGTAGATAGTTTCTAGAATTGTGAAGAGTTCACAAGTCTCTCCTTAGATTTTACTTTTCAAGGTAATGCTCTCACAAAATCTGAATCCCTAGCATGATTTGATCCTTAGTATGCTTGTAATCACTAGTTAATTTCATGCTTTTGAAGTTTGATAATTGGACTCCAGTGCCTTACTTGCTTTCATGTTATGCGGAAGAGGTGAAGATTAGGAAGAAATTCTTGGAGTCTTCTAGTGGGAAAACGCTTATCTATGCTACTCATTTAGGGCTATCACCACATGTTAAGTGAGGATGGGTGATATCCAATTTAGGATTTGTTGATGCTTGACCTCAACATCCCAGTTAATCTTCCTACTGGAGAGTTTAGTGGGGCTCCAAAAATTGATGATTATATAGTGAAGGTTCTTGTTGATGTAGCCCTACAAGAGTAGATAGATGTTTAACTATGAGTTCTTGTTTTGCTTTTATTTTTTTTCTTTTATTTAGGATTGCCTAGCATTTTTCTTCTATTTAAGTTGTTGTTAGACTCATTTTTTGATTTTGGTTTTCTTTTATGAGGTTAGGTGTTGGTTGGACCTTTTTTGCTCTATCACTACAAAAAAATGCTATTTTTTTGATGGAATAGGTAGGACTTTTAACAGTTGAGTAGTTTGTTGAAAATTCTATGGGAATGTGATGGAAAATGTGGCACCTTTGTGGTTGGTGGGAAATGGAAATTTCCAAATACATATCCATTGGAAATGCCTCAAAATCAAAATTCCAACAAACACATCCATTGGAAATTGCCATTGGAAATGAAGGAATATATTAATCATAAAGTGTTTGGGTTCAATTCTAATTTTGAGATGTTTCTGATGAATATCCATCAAAAATTTAAAATTTATTTTTTTTAAATTTTAGATTAATTTTTGGAGAATTTTCTATGGATCTGTTCATCGAAAATCCTTTAGAGTCTTAAACTAAAAATGTCCTATGCATTTTCTCTTCCCCACAATCTTTTTCCTCTTTCCTTTTCTTCTTCTCTCCCTTCCCTCATTTTTTCTTCTCTCTCTCTCCTTGCTATTGCTCACCACCCATAGCTATCTTTGTCACTGTCGCCACCTTTTCGCATAGAGGTCACTAGTAGCCTATTGTCTATCGCCTCTCGTAGCTCCCCCACCATCGCCACCTGTGAGTACTATTTTTTTAAAAAAACATTTTGTGTTTTAATTTGTTTAATTATTTTTGTGTTTTTATTTTGTCGTAATTGTAGTTATGTTGATTTTTTTATTGATAGTTGTATAAAAGTTATGCTTTATTTTGTGTAAAAATGATAAAAATGTTGCATAAAAATTATGCTTTAGTTTAGCTGAAAATGTAGGTTTGTTGATAGTTATTATGTTGAAAATGTTGTAGCTATTATGTTGTGTTGATAGTTATATAAGAAGGATGCTTTAGCTTGTGTAAATTAATATTGATATTGAAGTGGGTTTCATCAGTAAAAAGTTGATATAAAAGTTATATAAATTTGGCATTTTAATTTGAGTTTGGGGTTTAGATATTATAAATTTCATATGAATTAATCATTATACAATAGAAATTTGAAATTAGAACACAAATTAGAATTGAGTTGAAACTAGAAATTAGTCATGTTAAGTTTGAGTATGACAATGGTTTAATTAGTTAAAAAATATAAATTGTAATAATTGGAAAATCTTTATACTTAGTTAATATATTAACTATAAATGAGAATATTTGTAAATATTTAGAAATTATGGTATAAATTTTATAAATTGGCCCTATTTAGGGTTTGGAATTATATTGTAGAATATGGTGTGATTATATATATAATTGTTCACTTATTCGTTGTGCACTATAAATGTTCTTCCTTTGAATAATATCATTTATGTTACAAATGTTACATTTTTATGAGAATTACGCATGCATTAGATATGTAGTTAAGGAAGAATTGGTGGTTTGGAAGGAGGTTGTGAATTGAGGGAAGGAATGGGCCCTTCCCAGTTGTTGTTGTTGCTTTTTGATTGCTTACATGTCTTGAAGTTATAAGGGGATGTGATATATTATATGGATATGCTATTCTATTGATTTATTATATTTTCTGCTTGTTTTTTGAAATTTTAGATTGTTATATGTGGAGAAGAAACTCTGTCTGATTATTTTCCATTATATGCTTTTTATTTAACTCATATTAAAAGGACTTAAATGCCTCAAATAAACCTTAGATGTGAATTAGTAGAATGAAAAATTAGAGGCACGATATAGACAATGTCAATTACATTGGTACATATGCTATATCCCAACTAAGGTATAAGTTGAGAAAGACACAACGATATATCAACTTTATTTTATATTATTAACTATCAACCGATGAATAACTCATAATTCGAGTAATAGAAAAGTCTTGAATAACTTGTTCTGGTTTCCTACTAACTCATAATTTCCTACTAACAAAAACCAGATTGGCTTCAGTTTTAAGTGGAACTAAAATGGTTAAGGTCGATTAATAATCGAACGCAACTAAAAATTTCTATCAAAAACTTCTATTATTCATTACATTAAGTCTTTAGACTTCTTATCTACCTAGATCTATTGATGTAAATGATAAACAAATTGAGTATTTGTACATCAGTAGAGCATTATTACTGTTCTCTTATTATATCAATAAATCCATTTAGATTAAAAAAACTATAGAATTTATCTAATGAATGAAACAATCTATTGAAACTTTTATCAACACTAATGCGTGTTTTATTATGTTTAGTTATTAATTATTTTTATGCATTATACATATATAGTTGATTAATTTTTCATAATTATATTATTGTCCATATACATAGTTTGTTTTTGTTATATAAATGGTAGGCTATTTAGGTATCTGCCCCACTACTGAGCTACGATTTTGGCTAAGGGGCATTTTCCTGACTTCTCAAACACACATCCCAACCAACCACTCTCCCACCGTGATGGTTGTTCATTAGTTTATGCCTACCTCACACCTTCCTCCCATATGTCTCTATATTTTTTGCTCTTATCCTCTTCATCACCATTGCATGTGACCTTCTCAATTGCTGTGAGGTCATCCACATAATGTGTGCACATCCACCCCTATAGTAGTAGTACCTACCTCAATTATCGTCCACATTACTTGTAGATACTCCTTCACCATCCACCACTCCACTTGGCACCTAACCATGTAGCACTCGACCTTTTCATAGTAGTAATAGCAACTGCATTTTCTTCAAGCCATACTTTGGGTGGGGGGACCAAAATCACCATCCCATAATAATAGTATGTTTGCATCCTGAGGATACAATGGGTGAATTAGAATGATTGTATAAATATTAATTTATTTTATGCTTGATAGATGAATATTCTTATTGTAATAATTATATATAAATGTGGAGAATTTTATGTAGGTACATGCCTTTGCTAGACAAATACCAAGTTCTTGGCAAGGGTGATCAAGAGCAAGATATAAGAGCTCTATAGAACCTAGTCAAATATCCCCTAGGACCTTTGTGATTTGTTGTTCAAGGAGTGGAAGGTATATGCATGCTATTAATATATATTTACTTTTATAAATCAAGTATATCTATGTATTGAAAGTACACTAACTTCTTTCATTTTCTTTCATAAAGATATGTCAGTTGGGACCACTTGTATAATAGCTATATATAGAAGGAATTCGACACTAAAAAGGGTTACCGATCGAGTGACATGTATGACCATGCTCAAAAGATGAGCAAGAAGCTAGAGTGGATTGGAGAGGACATTTGGGATGCCTTATATTGGCATTAGCAATGTCAAGAGTTTTAAAAGAAGTTAATGCAGACCAAGAAGAACCAAGCTTTTGAGATCTATGGATCTCTCTATATTGGAGGGAGTATATGTATTGAGACACATGTCGAGCATTTAGTAATTTTCCTAACTTTTAGTCTTTGGTAAACTTACTCTGCTCCTTTAATTTTATTAAATTGACTTATATTTAGAATGTTTATATGCAATGGTTTATTGGAAAGGATTGGTGCCCTTCCCATTTGTTATTTGTTAATTGATTGATGGGAAAGCATTGATGCCTTTCTTAATTAATAATACATTACTATTTATTTAATTATTAAGCTTTTACTTCTTTGGGTGAAGATAGATTTCAAAGGAGATTCTGTCAAATCGTCTTCTACATATATATAGCCTTTATGTTATTTTGTTTTTTGTATCTAGACTCAAGAGTTGTAGAGAATGCTAATGGTGGAAGAGAGTTTTGCACATATTCACCAAGGGTGGTCTGAAAAGAGCTAGGTAGACAAGAGAGGTAAAGAGAGCTACTATAAGTTTGTTGCATACGGCATATGCTTGGTTTAGTTACATTATAGTGCATTCAATTATTTAATTTTATCTTGCAAGGGAGTTTCTAATAGGTGCTTTTATAGTCTTAAACTCAATCGGAGGGTGTTGGTGCATTGTAGAGATCCAACAGTCTCAAGTTGACTTGTGAACTCAAACTATAGGTGGCCCTAGCAAGAAAGGACTGGTTTATGAGTTAAGCTATTGGCAGTCCCCCTCTTAGAGAGGTGTGGCTCAAGAAGAGCCATTGAGCGCATAAGCTATAGTCTATTTAAACCTAGATTCAGGATATGTGGACCATGTCCAGTGAGTGGTTAGGCGCAATATAGGATATGATTGCTCAGATTGTCATGTAAAAGATGTTTTCTCTGGATCCCCGCCCACGCGCCTATCCTTAGCCCTAGCCCCATGCCCACCCTACTAGTAGCACTTCAACTACAATAGGACACAGAGCATCAGTATGGCATCGGGCAAGATAACTATGGTTGATAAGTTGATGACTATTTCGACTTTGGTGGTCATGCTATTGGTCATTAGATAGGTTGCATTTTTTTTTATATTTTTGTAATAAAGTATTATTAGTTTTTAGGATTTATATTTATAAAATTATATTTTTTTGAAATTACATTTTTCATTTATTCATAATTTTGTAGTATTTTGCATTTATGGTATTTTATATATAAGATGTATCAATAGTTTAGAGGTGTAATCAAATAAAAACTTAAAGAATTATTTAAAAAAATAAATTTCCAAATAAAATTAAGCTTCCAACTTTAATGCCTCACAATTTTTAGAAAAAATAAAAAATAATAAAAAATACAAAATCTATCGCAAATTCGATGAAAGTTCATTGAAATTTTTCTGGTAGATTTTTCAATCAAAAAGTTGACAAAGTTGAATTAGTTTTAGCGGACTACAGCTAGTAGAAAAAAGTTTCAAAATTTCATTGTAAATTTATCCAATAGAATTTTATATTTGAAAAGCATCAAAAATTGATTTACAATAAGGCTTTTTTTAAGCATAAAAAAATTCATTTCAAATCCATCAAAAATTTGTTGTTTCGTCGGAATCCATCAGTGTTCGTCAAAAAATTTCATTAGTTTTTGGTGAGATTTTTGTAGTGTATGATGTTATGAATGTTTACTCATTTTTTTCTCTTAAGGAAGTTTTTCTCTTGTTCATTCATGCTTATACACAAAGTTGACTATATGGCTTTCAAGTGTTGTAATGTTCTTAATATTCGATTAACAAGTGGCAACAGGGCATTGAGCTTTTTCTTATCAATCGTTATTGCGGGCCCGCTGGAGGGGTTTCATCATACTTGCGTGAAGTGGCATGTGTGTGCAAAATTGTAGAAAGTATAGGAAATCAACTCATTAAACATGATAAGTAAAATGGATCCTTTATTAGTTTTTACAAACCTCCATGTACAAGTAGCCCAACTTAAAACACACACTTTATAACCCTCTAAGTGGTTGGCGCATGAATCAAAGCATGTGGACTGCTATATGACATTACTATGTAACCTCAATTCAAAGGACTAATGATATGCACTATCGCAAGTTTAGAGAATTATCTTTTCCAACTTGTTAATTCGGCTACCTTGAGGAGTTTTCTATATCATGTCCTCAATGAACTTGCTCTTTAACAAGTACCTACTAGTGTATATTGGTGTCCATTGCTCCAAATGCCCATGAAACAAGGCATTCTCCAACCAATATAATACGTATTGCCAATGCAAGTCTATCCAAATTTATGATGCTCACATCTAATAGATTGTGTGACTCGGAGTAATTTCAAAATCACGGCTATCAAGAAATTATTGAAATAATGCTCCATAGCCAATTAGGTTGGCATGGAAACTATTTTACTTGTGATACAATCTTGATTCAATAATATTCATAATAAATGTCCATTTTCTTCTTATGCTTTTTTTATTTAACTAGTATTTGATTGAAGCCCTTAGATCACACAAAACTATGGGGCTTGGTCATACACTAGGTGGTGATCATGAAATAAGTCTTATGCAGTTATGATCTTAAAATATTCTAAGTCATAGAATCTTATGAGATATGGTATTTAAGATTTGGATAAACTTCTACTAACAATGCATAAATCTAAGGGGTTATATATTTCTCTATTTCATGAGTAATCCATGTTAGACATGGGTGCTTGTTAGAGAACAAGTTCACTGAAGGCATGCCTGAAAAATCTACTAGATAGCTATAGTGGTAAGTTAGTAATGGCAAGTTTTCAAGCTTACACTAGTGCATATAATTAGTTCTTTGACCTAAGGATTTATGGTAATCTTGTGTTTAGTTCCTCAGGTATTGACTCTTTCTTAACCACTTCGCAAGTTTTTTGGGTTGAGCTTGGGTATGAGCCACTTAGACATGGGAATTTGTGAGATCTAAGATGGAATCCATCTCCTCATCAATTTGAAAGACGAGTGCATCTCCTATATATTGTATAATAATTGATTCCATGAAATTCTTGCACAAGATAGTATGATAATTTGGAAAAGAAGTTTTTCAAAGATGAGTTCATAAAGGGGAATCAAACATTATGAATAGAAACATAATTATCGTGGCTATTAAGGACCAGCAAATATCATGCCCAGGGCCTCTTTCGGGAGATAGGAGACAAAAGAACTATATTTGCATGGCAAGCGTAGAGCTAGAATGGTTCTCCAAAAGCTTATTCATTTCAGCTAATTGGTTAGGCTCAATGGGCTTGAGGTTGGACAGCGATTATGGAAATTAGGTTCTCTTCAATTAATGGAGCTTAAACTAATTGATTTTGGTCATTTTGCCTTGATCCATTTAATTGTTAAGTAGATCTAAATAATTTAAAGAGTTAAATTAAATCAATTAAAATTAAGGACTTAATTTAACTAGTGTCATATGACTATCAATTGATGAAGCTAACTTAAGGATTTAAGTTAACATCTTTTAGCTTAAAGAGTTATGCTAATTGTCTTAAAGAGTTAAGTCAAGACTAATTAATTAATTAAATTAAAGAAATTAAGGGGTTAATTTAATTGAAATGAAGAATTAATTTTGGAGGAAAAATTCAAATGAAAGAGTTCATTTGGAGT
>JACGDI010004216.1:665638-677979 GCA_014898725.1 Jacaranda copaia
TGATTTAGCATTGGATGATGTTATATGTTGATATAGCATGTTAAATTTGGCCTTCAGGTGTTTTTGGTCATTTTTTGATCCAATTGGATTGCAGATTTTTTGAGAACATTGCTTTTTACTTAAACTTGATTTTTGATGCATGTTTGAGCACTTGAATTTTCATTTTTAAAAGGTGTTTTAGATTTTAAAATTCATCTATAATGTGTGATTTAGTGTTTAGGAGTTCTCCTAAAGTTTTTGGTGCACAAAAGTTGAGCAAAAATAGGCTTGACTTAGTCCCAATCCCAAAACATGGGTGCTGCCCACTAGGCTAAGGGTTGGCCACGTAGTGGATGCATCTAGTGCACGCCTACCGCGTTGACAAACTCCTAGGCTGGGGCAGTAGCGCTAGGTTTAGGGTGGGATGAATTTTGAGCCAATTTTGTGTTTATTTTTGTGACAAAAAGTGAACTAAATATTGTTGGATAGATACAAAAGTGTTGTGCAAGTTTTCAAAATAATGTTTGACATTTTTAATTGCTTTTAAAATTTTGTTAAAGTTAATCTTCAATCAGGTGCAAAAATAAGATGCGTAATTGTTGTGCTTATTTTTGCTTGGCCAAGTAATTGTTTGTGAGATAAACATTTAATTATTAGAATTGAATGTCAATTCTTGATTTATTATTCATTAAATTGTTGAATGAATAGGAATGATCATAAGCCTTTAATATTGATTTTATTTATTTCAAGTTGTTGAAAAGGATTGTATTGAATTGGGGCTTACATGCCTCTTAATTTCTATCATGTAAAAGTTATAAGTAGGACCACTAGGATTGAGGATTTCTTTTTCATGTAAATGTTACAAGGAGTAAAGAAAACCATTGGTGGCATAAAGAATGATGAATATATGGGGATCATTTATATAATAGCTAGATTTAATCAACCCATTTAAAATCAACTAAGTAATGTACCTGCAGCTGTAAGTGTACTACTTGGTTAAAGCTCACGATCATCCCACCCTAGGAGCATGTTTGGCGCATTTACTTATTTGTACTTTCTATATCTTATTGATGTGTGAGATGTATGGTTAAGGTATAAAAAACCTGAATAAGAAGATAAAATTGAATGAATCTTTACAAGTAAAAAAACACTCCATTTAGAAAAGTCTAAGTGCTTTTAAATATTAACTCAAAATGGATATAGATTAAAAAGAGTTTTTATTAATCCATGTCTTCTACCAATAGTATCTTTGTGTGATGGCACTCATCACAGGGGTCATACTTAGGTGAAAAGTTGTGATCATATACTTAGCATATGATGCACCTTTAATTTGATGATTCTCACATGTGGCTCACATCGCGTGGCATGGCATGGCATGACATAGAGCACTCTCAAATGAAAATTTGATTGGTAGGTCCACCTTAACATTTAGTAATGTAGAGGTCATCCATCAAGGGATCTGCATGAAAAGTGAGGTAAAATATATCAAGGGTTTCATAGAGATGTAATTAACAAAAATTGCTTACCTTTTGATTGTTTATGGATGCCACTCATCATGGGGGTCCACTGACATGTCTTTAGGGCCTTGATTCTTACTAGGAAATAAGATTCCCAAATTATTTTAAAGGTGGATAATTTGATGAAATAGTGGGAGAAAAGCATACTTAAAAGACCATGAACATGTTTTTAATATCAATATTCAATTACATGCTTATACTCTCTTTTTCACCTTTTGTAGATTTTTGAATCTCAAACTCAAAATGACTAAAAATTCACTTAATGTTATTTTGAAAACTAATAAGCTAATCGACCAAACTTCTACGATTAGTTGAAAAACCTCAAGATTATTCTAGATTCTAAAAAGAGGATTTATGTGCTTGATCAAAGTCCAGGGGACACCATTGGTGATGATAGCATCAATGAGGCATGTGAATTGTTCATGATGTTTGGCTTCTATGTCTAATGAGCTTCAAAAGTCTCACGAGCACATGAAACATGTTCATGAGATCTACTTACACCTCTAAGAGTTGTATGGTGTTCAAACTAGACATGAAAGGTTATCATTATCTAAAGAGCCATTTAGAACTAGAATGAATGAGGACTCAAGTGTCCATGACCATGTACTAAAAATGATCGATCTTATTCAAAAACTTGGTCAATTAGATGTAATCATGGTCAAAGAGCTCTAAGTGGATTTGATCCTTCAATTACTGCCTAGCTCCTTTAACCAATTCATTTTGAACTTCAACATGTCATGGAAAAAAGTAACGATTAATGAATTAGTCAATATGTTAGTGACTGTTGAGGTAAATACGAAGAAAGACAAGTTTCTTATGCTTGCTTCCTCTTCCAAGTCTAAGGGCCTTAGGGATCCTAGAAATGGAGGTAAAAGGAAGAAAAGTTCTTCCTTTAAGGGAAAGTAACCCTGGAAGAGTTTGGGGGGAATCAAGAAACAGAAAGAGGGTAAAATCTATGCTATTTGTTTCCATCATGGTGAAAAATGACATTAGAAAAGGAATTTCAAGGCATACCTTAGCACCTTTGAGAAGGGTATGTAATTTATTTAAGTTCACTTAACGACAAATTCTTCATGATAGGTATTTGATACCTTATGTGGTTTTTAACTTTGTAATTCATTACAGAGGATGGAAAGAAGAAAAAGTCTCAATAAAGGGGATATGATCCTCTACCTTGAAAATGGAACAAAAGTTGCGGCCATGGTTAAAGGTATTAGAAAGTTAGACTTAGGGAATTCTTACATTGTACTTGATTCTTGTTATTATGTATCCAATCTTGTTAAGAACATTATTTCTATTCTTGTATTAGATAATGAAGGAAATGAATTTTTTATATCTAATGGGAAGTTGAAAGCATCAAAGAATAGTTCTATAATTGCACAAGGTACATTAAACAGTGGTTTGTACATAGTGGATTCTCAACTTTCATTAATGCACATTCAATCAAGCAAAAGAAAATTAGATAACCAAGAAGATGCCATCTTATGGCATGCAAGACTTGGAAATATTTCTAAAACTAAGATAAGTAAGTTAGAAGCCCTTAAAGCACTAAATTTTAATAGTATAGAGGATGTTCCTACTTGTAAGTCTTGTTTAAAGGGAAAAATGGCTAAGGCTTCTTTTATGGGACAGTTAGAGCAAACCACAGGTTCTTTAGATTTGATTTAAATGGGTGTTTATGGCCCACTAAGAATTAGTGCAAGAGGAGACTATTCATTTTTCATCACCTTCACCAATGATTATTCTTGGTTCAGACATGTGTATCTTATGAAGCAAAAGTTCTAAACCTTTAAAAAGTTCAAAGAATACAGGAATAAAGTCAAAAAACAAATGAGACTAGGTATTAAAGCTCTTCGATTGGATTGAGGGGGAGAATACTTAAGTACCGAATTCTTGAATTATCTAAAAGAGAATGGGATTCTCTCTTAATAGACTCTAGCCGGCATACCCTAATAGAATGGAGTAGTCGAGACAAGAAACCATACCTTGTTGGACATGGTACATTCTATGATGAGCTTTTTCGATGAGTCTATATCTTTTTAGGGATATAACTTTGATACGACAATGAGGCTACTTAACATGGTGCCCTTAAAGTCAGTGCTAATGAGATATGGTAGGGTAAAGCACCTTACTACTCTTTCTTAAAAGTTTGGGGGTCTCTCGCTTACGTCTAGTGACTAGTGAGAAACAAGTTGGATAGTAGTTTTATCTTGTGCAAGTTTATGGGACCTACACTAGGTTGATCATAGCAAAAGCAACAATGCAAAGGCAAGGATGTACTAATATGAGAGGTACTTTTACTGCCCATGACTTTTGGAGATAATGGTGAGGAAAGTGGGAAGTCCTTACTACCCATTTTCGTAGTTCTCAGACCTCCTATTATAGCTTTTAATCTACAAGATCATGACTTAATAGTAATATATGTGATGCATTCCTATACTTATGCTATTTTGCCTTGCAAAATGATGACAATTCAGTGACCATTACTAATATATATTCAAAAGCTGTGTTAGATACTTGACCTAGTGAACAAATTCCTTTATACATATCTAACAAAGTCAAAGAATCTTACCTGATGTAGAATGTTTCTTGTCATACCTCACAAACATAAACATGGCTACCTTGATAAGCTTTCATAATTCTCTACCCATTCTATATTGTATTCCTGCATGCATTGCTACTAATATCTTATGTTTTTATTTATTGAACATCATTTTATTATATGCATTTATTGGTCATTTGAAGTTTTAATCTTTTCTGCATCAATATGCAGCATATGAATATGTAATGAACAAAATGGATGTATTTGTAATGATGTCATTAACATTGGTTCATGTCATCAATAATGTGGAACATAACAATGGTCATAAAATAATGAGACATACAATGGTATCTATATGAGGCATCTACTCCTTTTTATGAACATTTTGATGATACCTTGTAAGATTTTGCAATTTTGAGGACCTAATTGGTTGAATCAACTTCTACATGTACATGAAGATCTATTTATAACCAACTATGTATGAACAATCATACATTTTGTTTATTTTGTTCAAAAATTAGGGATGGGGTAGAGCATTGGTTAAATAGGATTTGATTGAGGTGTTCATTGCTATTTTCTTGCAAATATTAAAAATATATCACCGCCAATATATTAGTGCAAAATAATTTCAACATTCTATAGAAACGATCTCCAGGCATGTACCACAAATGTGTGAATATGTGTGATGCACTTTGTGGCCTTGCTTCAAAGTACATCCACCTTTTGCTTTTGCAACTATGTCCAAAAATATATACATTTAAGGTATTCTTTAATAGTTGACCTTGTGAAAATTGCATGGCATCTTTTACATTTTCTTAAAGTTAAATGGTCAATAGCAATTTTTGATGTATGACCTCTATCAATGTTGAGTGGTTAATGGTACAGTATATCTACTTTAGCTTTAGCAAGTATGCATGGTATGCACCATAGCAGAAAAATCATAATTTCTCAATAAATGGAAATGCGTGACTTTAATCTAATGTTTCCTTTTGTATTATCAAAGTGGGAAGATAGTGCTAAAGATACGAAAATTTTCACTAACACATTATGCAGTCTTAAGTACAACTTCCCATAACCTCCTCCATGTTGCAATACTTTAAAACTATACAAATGTTATCCACCAAAATATCTCAACTCATGACAAATTTCTTGTACTATAGATAAATATTATGTTGTTGACTAGTTATACAAATTTTCCTAACTTCATGATACCAAAAGGAGGGGAACGTTACCACATCTTAGAGTGGTCAAGCTTGAAGCATATACCTCGTACAATCAAAGAATTATTTAACTAAAGGCCCTCTATTATCAGAAACCACATAGAACATTGTTTTGGCCTTCTCAAGGGATGATTCTCTAAGCTTAAAGTCTATTACCTAATTATATGGTGTCTACATAATTAAATATAATAATTCATAGCATGTTGTGGTGTCGCAATTTTCTTTGATCGTAAACTCTATTATGGATAAGTTGTTTGAAAAGTAAATTAACCCTAATGTGGTTGTAGAGGAAGAGGCAAAATCCTCTAATTAACCACAATAAAGGATTACTGCCAAGTCTAGGAAAGCAATTTGGAAATAAAAATATGCTTCATGGTTCACTCCATACTGCTAAATGATGCTCTTGGCATGTATTAGAGGTTTAAGTTATTGGTATTTTTGCTGATTAAGTAAGGCAAAAAGAAATTTTAGTGGAATTCATAATTTTGATGTTATATTTTGAAGCAATATTGTACTATTGTTCTTTAGTTAGTATTGTTCTTTATGTATTTATTAATTAGAAATTACCTAAAATGTGAATTTGTAGATCTAACATAGCATAACAATTTTTTATTTTCATTATATAACAAAAAATCTAGTTTGTTCACCTAGAATTGTGGTTTGACGAATCAATGCACATGTGGTTGTATTATGTTATTGTTTATGTCACAATTGTGAGGAACTATGGTCAGTGGTTTTATAGTTGCCCTTTGCGTTGACGTTATTGTGGTAGTTTATTTGAGATGATGATTGGGAACATCATCGATCCCAATTTGTTTGGAGCTCATTCACATATGCGTTACACTTTCATACAAAGTTCCTTTGTGTAATCCTCCTATATACCAAAATATATAGGTAAGAGTGTTTGGATAATGACATTGCATATGTGTTTGTTTGATATATTATTGATAGGCCCATAGCACCACATTTATGCCACTCGTTGGATAATTCATATGCACATGTTTTAGATTCCCATTATTGTGGTTTTACTTATTATCATCCAAGATATCATATTTGCATTATAGATTGCTATTACAAATGCTATGATCATATTGTAGCAATTTATCATATTAATTGTACTAATATTGTGTTACTTTAATGTAATTTTTCTCTAACATGCATATATTACTTTCATGATGTTTAATAATTTGCATCTCATACAGTTGCTATTCATAAATAATTGTCATACAAAACATATATTCTTGGCTAGAATGCCTCATACTTGTGATTAGGCTTTAGATGCTATGTTCCATAGTAGGATTAGGTTGAGAATAAGTGAACATGAAATGACATTATTACATATACTCATGGTTACTATGAGTACTAGTACCTTATTTGATGTAAAAGTCAGTTGGCTTTGTATGATCTAATATCCATATAGTTTTCCAATTTCTTTATAAGGGAAATATCTATTGATAAAGTGAAGAAAAAGATATCAAATAGTTGTGTGACGATACTAGTCATTTGTTAAGTACCCTCATCGAATATGATGTGTGTGGAAGGACAATACTATGGCTATATTGAGCATGTAAATTATCGTTTACACTTGACAAAACTATATGGTGATATGTTTTTATCTATATATTACTAATAAATAAGGTAAAAGATGCGTAACATAAAATTAGTACATATAAGGTTAATAATATCCTTTTCTTAACTTGTCAGAGACTACTCACTAGCAGCATTACCAAGTGAGAGGAAGCCTTTAATTATGGCATGTTGTGCAGTTGGGTGATGATGCTCCTTATGGCGTTGTCCTATTGTGCCTATAATTAAATCAAACTCTGATGATGATCAACACCCTACAGCTAATATCTCGCCATCAACTGCAGCAACATCATGCATGGTAACTCCCCATGTATGTGGCCTCTCCCTATAGCTAACATCATTTATATTATTAATTTTCAAGGTTCTAGTAGTGTTGCATCATTTTTTGTGAGTGTGCTATAAAAGACTTTGAAAATAGCACTTATGAAAAAAGTAGCTCTTTCATATTATTGATGGTTCCCAGCAAACTGAAGAGAGTACTGCCAGGTCTATTAGGTATGTCCACCACATGAATTTGAGGGCTAGCTTTGATAGGATTGCATGAATTATTGACTTGTTTTAGATTTATGTATTATTATGATGATGGACATGGATGCATTCATATTTTAATTGTGTATTTGTGTGGATATTCTATTATCTTTCATTTTTTTTCCTATTCCTATATTGACATTATAGTATGTTTTAGTGTGTAATGGACTTATGAGTTTGTAGTAGGATTTCGATAAAATATATCATATTTATTATTTCATTTTGTTCATGATTTTTTATTCTACATGTAACAAATCTCAACAAATTATGTATACACATATGGTATGAAAACAACATATTCAAAATATCAATATTGATGATGTTATTTTATGGCATATGGATCTGGTGTACTACCAGAAGGGCTAATTGACCAAAAATATAACCTCAAGGATTTAGCAATGGGGTGATTCGAGTCCTCTAAATCTGAAATGAGGTATTTATAGTGTCTATTATCTAAGAGAGGTGGAAGGCTTGAAAAGACTGTCTTTCTATTGAGCAATGAGGTTATCTCTCTTTACAGCTTTAGAAGTCATCTTAGAGTTGGTTGACCATCAGGCTTTTAATTGGTTAGAAATGAGGGGCACCTTTGCCATAATTAATATGGATTTAACCAACTGACGAAGTCATTAATGCGGATAGGATAGTGGTTCAACGGTATTAAATATGGAAGTGATGGTAGCAAGTGTCGTAATTTACGCAGCTATGACCAAGAGATGTCATGGTTTGCATCATGATTGATTGCATAGATCGAGAGGGTTTTAGTTGAGAAGAATATGGGACCCACATTGATGCTAAGCCCAATTCTCAAATTAAACGAATTTTCCTGAGGTCAAGAATTCAATAAAGCTCTGTTCGAGTTTTATAGTTGGACTTATGTGAAAAGGTGGGCTAGATATTATGCTGGTGGATCAAGAGTATTAGACTCATCAGATTCACCCATATTGAATGTGTATTTTAATATGTGTCATCTTAAATTAAGGAAATTCCATTTTATAGCATCTATAGTTTGTGATGAATGTTAATATTCTCAATTGATCTATTTCTTTATTCATCTTTAATTTATTGTTTATAATTATTCTTATAATTTTGGTCCACTGTAGCTTTAATTATTTCAAATTTTCTATATCTAAATTTAGTAAATGAAAATTTGAATTATGTAAATATAATTAATGCTTATTTATAATAATATTGTTTACCTTAACTATTTGTTTTCATCAAAAAAATACTTTCAAACCATTTAAAATTCAATTCTAACAACCAAAAAAAATCTCATAAAACTATCTCACAACTAAACAACAATTCATAACCAACATATCATATCAAATATAATCATTAAATTTTTACTTCATAAAAGTTACAAAGTCAAAAATCTATCTCACATCTATAAAACTACTACATCTCACTTTTTATAATGCCAAGCAATCACTCCTTCGAAAGTCCTTGATGGAATGGTTTTGAGCATGAAACAAAAAGAAAAGAATGAACAAAGTAGAATGAGTGAAGCACACGTGTGGTACATACAAAAATCATGTGATTAACATATATTTGTCTGAAGGATGGAAGTGTGGAATATAGAGGCAAGGAAAGAGTAGGACAATAATTGGAATGGGTCAGGTGACATGTTATAATTCTAGGGGTGTGTTAGAACGAGAAATTTTTCATTTTCTAAACAAGTAGAAATGTAGTAGCAACGACTATGGCAACCTCCACATGCATGTGTGCGAAACCCTTTTATGTTTCGTACTTTATCCTTTTCTTTTTCTTTTGGTTATATACATACATACATATATATATATTATTTTAAAATTTTAATGTTTTTAATTTTTGGAGAGAAACACCCATTCTTATTGAATGATTCATTAAATTTGAATTTCAAATATAAGATGCTATCTACGATAAGTCAAATGGGATTGTGAACACGAACTATTTAATTATTCAACATAATGTCAACATTTCATATATTATATATATTTTTATATATAGCAACTAACAAAATTGGTTATGTACATAAAAATAGCATGAAATTTTCATAAATTTCAAAGACTCATTATTGGTAATTGTAAGATTTTTATCATAAATATATGTTAAAAATTAATAAAAGAAAAATATTCAAATGTAATTTTATTTTTTTTATTGATTTTTATATGAAAATGAAAATGTGAATAGATAGTAGAGTGAAATTAATGACTTTTTGAATAAAAAATAATATTTTAGTGGAGAGTGATAGTTTGTGTGTTCAAATATTTTTTTAAGGTAATTGTTAGAATCATGTTGTACAAGCCAAATAGATTAGCATGTAGAACTACTCCATGTAATAGTTTTAATTGAATGATATTCAATAAAATAGCCATCTTAATCTTATGTGTTTATAATTTCTTCACATGCATTAGGTTGAAGCCCTTAAATCATCTAAACTACGGGACTAGGACACACATATGATGGTGATCACAAAACAAGTCTCAATGGTCATGATTTTAAATATTTCAAGTCATAGAATTCTCTGAGATAGAGCATCTAAAATTTTGATTAACTTGCACTAGCAATGCATATTTCAAGGAGTTGGATATTGTCCCATTTATGGTCAATCTATGATAGATATGGGTTCATGTTAGCAAGTGCTTGTTAGAGAACAAGTTCATTAAAAACTCACTTAGAGAATCCTTAAGGTAGCTGTAATGACAAATTCTCTAGCTTATGATAGTACATATAATTTGTCCTTTAATTTGAGGTTCCATAGTAATCTTGTATTTAGATCCTTATACTTTGATTTTGCTCCGACCACCTAGTTGGTTGCCTGGGGTTTAGTTTTGGTACAAGCTACCCAAGTACAAATGTTAGTGAGTTCCAAGATGGGATCGATTTCATCATCTATGAAGAACAGGTTGATCTCTTATATATTGTAAGATAATCAATTCTGAGAAATTCTTGCGTAAGGTGATATGACAATACAAAAAAGAAGTTTTCCAAAGTTGATGTCAAAATGAGGAATCAAATATCAAAAATAGATACATAGTTATTGACGTTATTAGGGAGCCAGCAAATATTTTGTCCTAGGCCGCTTTTGGGAGATAGGAAATGGAAGGACCGCATATGCATGGAAATTGTAAGTGTTAATGGTTTGCTCTCAATTAATTCATCCAATTGGTTAGGCTTCATAAGCTTGTGCTAGACATTGACTATAGAAATTGTTTACTCTTCAATTAACATAGATTAATTGATAAAGTGATTAGTTTAAAAGAGTCTAGACTAATTAGAATATTTGATATTCAATAAATCACATAAAGTTGTGAGCTCATGTGTAATTAACTGGTGAATCTAAAGGTTCGCACACAAAAGCCTAGTATACTCTCACTTGATTGAAGAAATTATTTAAGAAGTTAGACGAATAAAGTGATCAAGCTTATTGGGGAGAGAGACCAAGTTGGCTAGTCATTAATTGGTCACTATGGCTTAACTAATTTAAGAGTTAAATTAATCAAAATATTTTAAAGTGTTAAATTAGATTAATTAAACTAAATAATTAATTTAATTGGTGTCATGTGACAATTTAATTAGTCAAATTCAACTTAAAGAGTAAGTTGATTTAATTAAATTAAGAAGTTAAGTTAATCTAATTAAATTAAAGAGTTTCCATTAGCATCCTAGGTGGGATAGTGAGGTGTGTGTGTGTGATAGAAGCTTCCATCTCACACCATATACCACCCTCATGGCTGGTCTTTAGAAGGCTAAATCTAGGTGCATTTTTCTATCCAATTAGGTGGTGATCTCATGTGTTAAGAAAAAACACATTCTGGATTCCGTTTAATAAATTTCTCTCTCCGTTAACTCCCTCACACTTTCTTTATCATCCTTCTTCATCCCCCTCACATCTCTAGCTAATTGAGAGAGGATTAAGAATGTTGCAAGATGTGTGAACTTTTTTAAAGGCTCAACACTGGTAGGCTTTTGGATTGGTGAATCAAGTTCCTTTAAAGTGGTGGCCGAATTTTGCATCCATTGGTGACTGGCGGTTTTGTAGGCATCCTTGCTGTTTTTCTAGAGGAGTTTTGGCAATAAGAGTTGCTATTGTTGCTGTTCATTGGAGAAGAGTTGGAGATCCTTGGAGAAAAAGGTTAAAAACTCACCTGGAAAGTGTTCTATTGTGAGAGGTTGCTATTACCTTTCTTTTTCTCAATTAAGGTAACATTCTCCTATCTTTTAATCCATTATTGAGGCATGAAATGGATCTTTAGGTTGAGGATGTGTTAGTTCATTTGGCCTTATTTTTGAAATTATTATGAATCCTAGCACTTCCTGTACTTTCAAGTGCTATCAGAGCTAATTTTATGCCTAATTTTGGATTTGTTGGATTGATTCATATGATGAAGTCATTCTAGGACTCCTATTTCTTGATTCAGTACAAGAAAAATTGATTTCAATAATCATTGTTAAAAGTTGCTAAAAGCAATAATTTAGTTGCTAAAACCTATAGCGAATAGATAAAAATGATCACAGGTGGTGACAATTGAGTAGCTACTAAAAGTACTCAATGACGAGTTATTGACTTGGACGCTAAAGATGCGTGGTTAGCAACCAACAAATAATGGTAACTAAAATTAGAATATTCAGTGATGAAATTTTCTCTTCCTAATGTGAAAGTTCAAGGTTGCTATAACATTAGCATGGTTGCTATAGTTACACCTACAAACCACATAGTTTTGCTTAGTAAAAATTGGTTCATTAGCAACCAAGTTATCAATTTTATTCATCTTTAATGGTTGCAATAGTTGTGTTATTTAACATATTTTAGCGACCATATTGTGACAGTGAAGTGTCATTGCTAAATGATATCTTTTTGGCAATGAAATAATTGGTGGCTGATGCTGCAAAGAGCTTGTAGGTCCGGAACTCCGGTGGATTTGAATGTTATTAGGCAACCCCAGGAATAGCACGTCAATCAAAAATTTGATCCTGGGGTTGTCGATCTTC
>JACGDI010004216.1:690562-725110 GCA_014898725.1 Jacaranda copaia
GATTCATGTCGACCGGACTTGGATGCTAAAACTTCTGAAGTGGCCCTCAGGTCGTTACGGGTCAACCGCGGGGCTTACCAAATGGGGTCGATACAGGTCGACTAGACAGATGTGCCTTTGGGCTTCATAGACTGTCTCTTCTGAATCGAAGCCTGTTGGGCCTACTGGATTAAATCGTATCATGTTGGGCCTCATGGGCTGTCTCATTTGAAGTTGGGCTTGTTGAGCCTACTGGATTATCCTATATCACCTACACTAAAATCTAGGTCTATTTTACCTAAGCCCCCAATTCAGATAATCCCATCTTATCTGCCACAACAACCACCATTACGACCATGGTTAAAGCCTCTTCTAACTCACTTCAGTGGCACAAGCAGTGATGGAACAACAATTTTTCAGCGAGGAGTTCTTGGAGATGATGCAGGAGATTGTAAGGAACGAGGTGAGGAATTACATGGAGGGAATTGAGTAGAATAGGTTTTGCATGTAGAATTCAGTAGAATAGATGCGCTGTAAACAAGTAATTCATATCAAAATAATTTCAAAAATCCTAGAGAAAATGCAATCGGAAAATTGAATCTCTGATGAATTTCTTAGGCTTAATTAGTTAGGTACTTATATTTTCTTTACTTGGAACTAATTAATAAGTGGTACCAAGAATTCCTACTCTCTATTTTGGCTTTTGAGTCATAAAATATGAATTCAGCATGAATTATTATGGCCACTAAAATGGATGGGTTAGAAAAATAACAAAATTGAGTCCCAATAAAACTTTTCTTTTACTAAACAGAACCAAAATAGAAATAATTCATAATAAAACTTATATTTGAACTCTTAATGAATTTGCAAAGAAAAATAACCACATAAATGGAATGGAATGTTTGGTGGTTTATTTATTTAACTAAAAATTTGTTGCACGATTTTGTACCATAAAAGAATGGAAAATTGAACTCCATGTAAAATAAAATGGATTCTTGCTCAATCTCTAACTCTTATATTTATGAGGTTTGGTGTTTAAATTCTAACAATTTTTAGGCGTATGAAACATACGTAAATAAAAAAAGTCTTATTATAATCAAATTTAGAGTTGGTCGATAGCTAACAATAGAGCAATTCTTCTATTCTCCAAGCAAATTTACTTATTTATAAATATTATCCTCTTTTAAATTCTTTTTAATGTCTGTTCTCCCAATCTATTGAATGCAACATTTATCCTTTTGTTTAATGAATTATTGAACCCTTTGTTCTTCGTCTATATAATTAATCCCTTTTTTCTAGATTCCATATAAGATATAATCCAAAACACCTCCGGTGTGAGTGTAAATTTGAGGCAAGCTAGACAAATCCGTACTACTAGACTTACGGTAAGTTGCAAGACATCATCCCTCAACGAGGTGATGTACTTATCCATAAGAAAGAAGGAAGCCCAATTAGCCTAGCAAAACATTGAATCCCACAGCTGATGATCATTACTCACGAGAATTAGAGCCCGTAGAAAGAGGCCGAATTCTGACGAAGGCCTAACTCAAGCAAAATCCCTCAACAGGGTTCGATAGCTCTTCTAGAAGGTTCATGATAAGTATAGAAAGGAATAAATGAACGACTTTCCGAACAATAAGGCCTTATTGTCTTCATTCTTTTATCATCCCACTGCCTAGAAAATTGACAGCTGTTTCAATAGCCTATTTTGATAGATGGGAATAAGACTTGAAAACTAACCATGCTGCCCCATAAATTACTCATCAGGTAATATATCCATTTAAAGACTTTTAAGTATCTTTATTTTTCTTGACCCATCTTCTTCATATCCTTTTATTTCAATGTTATCCATGTAATAATTTGTGATACAGAGTTTGAACATAAGAGGGGTAAATTATGTTTTTCCAACTTTTCTCACACAACAGATTACTTTTAAAATGGATTTCTTCCTGTTCTTGTCAGTTCAATATTTGCAAAAACTCAATAACTTAGTTGATTAGTATCAAAGTTAGAAAAGTATGCAATGCAGTAATCAGCAGTAAAAAATGCATAAAGTAAAGAATAAACCAAGTAAAGAACACTAGGACTTTGAGAGCTTCGGACCAAAAGATCATATTGCTCTACCTAGGCTTTGCAAATTAGGATTTTGGGAAAAGTTCACTAGACTAATTTTTTATAGGATCAAATCTAACTTATTACACAAATTTTCATGAGAGCAATTCTAACCCAAATTTTTAGATAGGAGCAATTCTATCCCAGACTTCTACATAGGAGCAATCCTAACCCAAATTTTTAGAAAGAAATAATACTAACCTAGACTTTTACACGGGAGCAGTCCTAAATTAGTTCTTTGAGGTGCACAAGGAACAAACTTTAGCTTTTATAGGCTTAGCTAAAAAACTAATTCTTTAAGGTGCAGAAGAACCTAATCTTGGTTTTACCAGGCTTAACTAAAAATCCAACCTTTTACATGAATAAGGCGGAACTTGTAACGAATGTTTTATCAGGAGACAAATTCTTTTGACACTCTCAGCAACTGTTTGTGGGATAAAGTTCAAACCTAACTTTTATGGATAAAGTCTAACCTTCAAAGAGTATTTATAAGGAGATGAATTATTTCATCACTAGACTTTAAGGATCATTTCTAACTAGAGCAGTACGTTCCCAAGAAATAAATTCCTTCAACACTATGACTTTAAAAGGCAAAGTCTTAACCTTATAAAGATAAAAACAAGGAGAGAGCATATATTAAGCTTATAAAAAGCTTTTACATGTTTTAAATACAGCTTCCAATCTATAGAATAAGAGAAAAATTGATTTTAGCTAGCTAAACTTGAGAGAACTTGAATACAGCTTGAGAGACTTTTAATACAGGTAATAGCACAAGATTGATAATTTTTGCAATGTCTATCCTTTCATTTGAATGCCATCTTGGAGTATTTATGGGTTAACTAGCCGTTTGAAGATGTTTGGAGATGTTTCTCACAAGAATGGATCTTTCCAAACTTTTCTCTTAGGTGTAAGACAATCTCTACTTTTAGGTTTGACTTTTTGCAATTTCTGTTTCTGTGCAAGTGAACTGTCTTCACAATCTGCCCTCCATATAGTTGTTCTAGACTTCAAATTTAGATTTGAAATTTAAATGTTGAGTTTTTCAATTCATTTAGGTGATGAATTGGAATTTTTTAGCCTTAGTCCCAAATAAATGCAACCTCATTCCCATCACCCAAAAATCATTCCTTCCTTTAGGCATTCTTTGAAAAATTGGATTAGATATAAGCCAATGCTTTAATTCCTTTCTCTATCAATCATCACTTCATGAAATTATTAGTATCAATGGTTGGTTTTTTTATCAAAAATATATAATTGGGCCAAAAGATCAACAATTCTCTCTCTTTTTTATGATGGCAAACAATCAAGTATTCCAAAAAAAATTTTAACCAAATAAGCATAAAGGAATACTTGCAGAAATCTTTGTCAAGCAATCAATTATTTACCCCTTAATGAGAGATTTTTGCAAGCTTTGCTCCCCCTTGATTTTGTAATATGATATCTAGTTCTTTGGGAAACTTTTACAATCTTAACTTCAAAACTGTATCATACCACGTGTTTTCCATTTAAAAGCGGTAATCAACTCATCAATTGTATTTTTCAAGTAAGCACAACATCATAGTTAGCAATGTATGCTATTACTGACTTAGTGAAATCTAAGCATGAGCTTACGAATATTTTAACTAACTTCAAAAGTTATTTTAAACATATAGACATACATACAAATAACCAATGTTTTGACTTACTTCAAAAGTTATTTTAGAGATATAGACATACATACAAATAACCAATGTAATTGATATAGTCTATATCTATTTTATGTGGCTCTAATTTTTCATTCTAGTGCTTGACATTTGAAGGATATTCGAAGCATTCAAGTCCTTTTAAGGATTAAATAGAGATTATAAAATGTACATAAATAATTAGACAGAGTTTCCTCTTAACATATAACAATCTAAAATTTTAAAAAATAAATAAATAATGCAAGAAAACAATAAAATAACATATCCATATATTACATCATATTCCCTTATAAGTTCCAAATATGCAAGCAATCAAAGATTGATAGCAGCAATGGGAAGGCTCCGCCCATCTTAATTCCCATTCCCTTTCTAACCACCAATTCTATCGGAATTGTATAGCTAATGCATGCTTACTATTTAAAAACATATTTAGTTCCTAACACAGTATATAATATTTATAAAAGAAATACTTATCTCAAAATATGCACAAAACGAAAATTGAAAGTTGCTACTTTATATCAACAACCCAAAAAACCTATATATTACAAAGTAAAAGAAATAAATTAATTGGATGATATATTTGTAAGTATTAGAAAGTAATTAGTGTACAATTACATGTAACCGCATCAAATTTTACAATTCAATTCCAAACACTAAATTGGAACATACAATAAAATTTATATTATAATTTCTAGATACATACATATGTTCTCATTTCTACTTAACCAATTTACTAATTATAAAGACTTTGTAATTATTACAATTAATTTATGTGATTTCCACTCCTTAATCCACTTCTAGACTCAACTTAAAATGATTAATTAATTTCTAGCTTTTAATCAGCCAATTTTTATATTCTAATCAAATGTCTAATTCATACAAAATATATAAAATTAATCCCTAATCTCAAATTAAAATACCTAAAATAGCAACTGGAATGAAGTAAACCAAAACTCTAAACATAAACTAACATTAAAACTTAAAATCAATCCTAAATCATATATCTATCGAAATTATATAAATTTCAATTCAAACTCCAAACCCCAACTCAAATTACAACAACCCTATTTCTAATATGGACTGGCGATTGCAAGCTGGAGCATTGGAGTTTGGGCCGGATCAAAGGCCTTTGTCTACCAGAAGCCCTTTTTTGCATTTTAATTGTATTTGATTTCTTTATTTTATTCAATGTAAGGGAGGAGTCCTCCTTATTTTTTATTTTCTTTGACATTCTTGTTCCTCATTTCTTTTGGTAATATACATAGTAGGGGTCTGTCAAACCCCCCGCCATGGCACCGGCGGCTTTATTAAAAAAAAAACCCTATTTCTAATATCAATTCAAATTCTTTAAAATTATTTCAATTGAAAATGCGAACCCCAAGTCAAATTAAAGCTTAAACTCAAGCCTAAATCATATATCAATCAAAATAATACAAATTTCAATTCAAACTCTAGACCCCCACTCAAAGTGCAACTCAAATGCAACCTTTTCAAATATTGATCCAAATTCCATATTCAATTGAAAATGAATTTTATCGGGATAAGTTATCATTTGATAGCTAGAATAAATTGGCTATTGATTTGAGTCCCAAAATAAAGTTCGTAACAAATTTGGGCTTTATAAAATGAGTTAATCCAAAATGAATTATAAAATTTTAATTTATTTTGGATTAGCTAATTGGGCCAAACAAATTTAAATATGGTCTATTAGTAAATAAAACCTATTTTGAGCAATATTCGAGCCCAAATGAAGACTCAAACTTCAAGTTATTAAACTCTAATTTGTGCTTATAAAAAGAGGTGATAAGAG
This sequence comes from Jacaranda copaia, assembly GCA_014898725.1. Taxonomy (NCBI): domain Eukaryota; kingdom Viridiplantae; phylum Streptophyta; class Magnoliopsida; order Lamiales; family Bignoniaceae; genus Jacaranda; species Jacaranda copaia. The sequence goes on from JACGDI010004216.1 coordinate 696,146, forward strand.
ACATAACACACATCAAGAAATTCAAGCATCAAGCTCTTAAGCCCAAGCACTTGCCACAAAGAAGTGCTACAACCACAATGGTTCTATATCTTTTTCAAAAGCATTAAATTTTGAAGACCTTAATATCAAAACAAACACTTGATTTCAAGATAGTTTATGATTTTATCTATAAGTTTAGGAGGGAATTACACATCTGATTAAAGAACAAGCATCAAGCCCTTAAATCAAATCCAAAGAAGAAGAATCAAAGGAATTAGTATTCAATTATGAAGATATTTTTCCAAAGATTGTAACCACTTTCATTTTCATTAAATATTAAATTTGTCTATATTTTTCTTGTCTTAAAATTCTTTTTGCAAACTCAAAATTTGTGTGAAAAATATTCTGGCACGCCTAGTGAAATAATATATAACTCTAATCTTCTCTTCCTACATCAAAATTCCAGTCACTATTTCCAAACGCTCCATGGCACCCAAGAAGAATCAAGTCACTATTATGAATTAGAAAGACGTTATGGATATCATTGCTACAATAGGCCAATCCTCTATTGGGGGTAAGATCATTGATACTACTCCATCAAATGGATCGAACTCAATAAGTCCTATGGAGATCAAGTCCAAATCATCTTTATTTACTGCCTACCTACAATGGAAACTGAAACAACTACAATGGATGAACAACTTGCTCAAATAGCTCAAGCCATAGCTGATTTTTAGAAGATTTTGGAAGACAAAAACCTCTAGATCGCCTAATTAATGAACAAGCTAGAGCACTCAAATGTCTGAGAGTCTAGCAAGAATTGTTCATCTTCCTCAAATCTTGTTGAAAATGAGAAACAAATAGATGAGGCACCACCAAAGCATGACTCAGTGCAGAAATCTAATCACTCTACAGCATCTGTTGCTATGTTGTCCATGCAACAAGTGCAAGAGATGGTAACTAACACCATCAGAGCTCAATAAAGTGAACCGTCACATAATTCACTTGTGTACTCAAAACCATGCACTAAGTGGATTAATTCATTAAGGATACCAATAGGTTATTAGCCACCAAAGCTCCAATAGTTTGATGGAAAAGGCAATCCGAAGCAACATATTGCCTATTTCATGGAAACATGCAATAATGCAGGAACTGATGGTAACCTTCTTGTAAAGCAATTTGTGAGATCACTTAAGAGAAATGCATTTGATTGGTACATTGACTTGGAGCTCGAATCTATTAACAATTTAGCAAAAATAGAGAGGAAATCTCTAAACCACTTCTATAGCACCCATTGTACTGTGAGCATGAATGAGTTTACTAATGGAGAATAAGGGAAAGACAAGCCAGTCATTGACGACATCAACAGTTGGCATGTACTAAGCTTGAATTGCTAGGACAAATTACCAAAAATTTCATCAATAGAGATGTGCATCCAAAGAATGCATTAGGGAAATCATTGATGAGTTATTAGTAAGAAAGCTGATTGAGTTGCTCAAGCCGAAACGTCCTGATGAGGTTAGGAAGGTGAATGACCTAAAATATTATAAATATCATCGAGTTATTAGCCATCCTATAGAAAAACCTTTTGTAGTTAAAGTGAAAATCATTAGGTTAGCAAAAGATGGAAAAATCATCCTTGATACTAAAGACGTAGCGAATGCAAATGTTGATAGTATCATAGCTATTACAAATGCCATTTGCAAATAGAAGAATGTTCTTTCCCCACTCATAAGGGCATCAAAGTTACTTTAGATTGGAAGTATAAACACAGTTCTATTTGAAACTTTGTCTATTGATGTAAAAGAAAATTGGATACAAGTTTTGTTTCAAAAATTAAAGATGATGGTAATTAGATTCTTGTAACATATTGGTAGAGACAAAGGCAACGTGTTCACTAGCTTTGTCCATCGCTCTTAAAGAGACAACATCTCACCAAGTACTCTCAACCAAAATTAATGAGAGAGATGAAAGTTTCTCATGTTAAGCTGAGAAAATTGAGAAGAAGCCATTATGATCCTATTATTCTAGGAAACGTTTTTCCTATGAAATGTTTTAAGTCGAAGGTCAAAACAACATTTACTACATCCAATAGAGTGGAGGGCCAAAATTCTACTTATTGTTGTACGGGTATTGCATTTACAAATAATGATTTATTACTGGGATCAAAGCCTCATAATTGGCCATTTTTTATTTTTGGATTTGTGTAAAATCAAAAAGTCAACCACATGTTTATTGATGGGGGATCAGTGGTTAACATCTTGCTAAATTCTACCATGAAACAATTAGGGATCATAGTTGAGGATTTACCTCACAATTGCCTGACCATTCAAGGTTCCAACTAGGAAAGCCAGTGAGCTATTGGAATGATCTACCTAGACCTTGTTATTGGAGAATTTAAAGCAGATACTATGTTTCTTGTCATAAATGCAAGGACTTCTTATAACTTGCTACTAAGAATAACAAGGCTTCACGAAAATAGAGTAGTTCCGTCAACCCTTCACCAATGCTGCAAGTATTCAAGGAATGGTGAGATAATAAAAGTCAATGCTAATCCAAAGCTATTTACTAAGGTAGAATCATACTTTGCAGGTGTCAAATTATACCCAGACCTGAGCTCAATACAGAAAACACTATTATTAAAAACTCTGTGTTTTTCTATCAAGGGAAATCATGTTGAACCTATGACTTTGGAGTCTGACGATCAATAGTCCAAGAGGTCAATTGCTATTGAAACTTTGGCAAGTAAAGTTATTGAATCCAAAGAGATGCCCAATTTGCTAGTATTTTATATATCTTTTGATCACATCGAAAAGAAAGATAGAAGTTATCTGAAATATACATCCTATCACTGCACAATAAAAGAGACCAAATGAAAGGGGTAGAATGTAATGACTACAAAGTTTTGAGAAAGGAGTTAATCATGCCTATTGTCAATCGAAACTCAAAAGCCTCATGTGAATTTTCTTCTAGCGAAACTCAATGTTAAAATTTTCATTGGATGTTTGATCAAAAAGCTTATAAACTCTTGGCTAAGTTTAGATATGACTTTTCCAATCCATCTAAGCTAGGGAAGTTGAAACCCAAGTTGACCAAAGAAAAAATCTATAGCCTCAACAAAGCACAAAAAAAATTACAAAGCCAAGGGTTTTGTGTTGATCAACTAAGGACTAATTTGGGATTTGTACCAAGTGAACCAATTAGAATACATGTGACAAGGAAAGATAAGTGCGTTTGTGTCCAACATATCACAACTAGGAAACATAGAAATAATGGAAGTCAAAAATTAAGTGATCATTGCATCTCTGTATTCAATTGGCTAAGTACTCACACTAACCGTTCTTCTATATTTGAAAAACTTAGTTAGAATCCACCACTTTGTAAAGGGCCTACTACAAATCATCGCCACAAAGTTTGGTCTTCAGTCAACTTGGAAATAATAATGTAGAAAAATCAAAGAAAAAAATAATTGTGATGAGAGTAACATGATGGAGTTAAGAACTAAAGGTCAGACTATTTTCTTACCTCAATTGAGTAAGGACAAATCCTCAATCCTAATCACCAATATCAACAAACTATTGAAAGTGATACAATGTATCACAAGACCTCCATCTAATGAAGATGGTGGATACAAGGATGAAATGGAGATTCTCCAAAGCTCTAACTATACAAGTGTTGTAGAAGAGTCAAGCCCTCAGTATCTTGGAGCGTTCAATAAATTGATGGTGGGTGGCTTTATGTGAGCCAAAAGCTATCCTAGGTGGATAATGATGCTTTTTCCTATTGTGAAAGAAAATGGAATTATGCAATGGAAGGTTGCATTTCAAAGGGTAGAGGTCATAGACATTATACACTCTCACAATGAAAATGACAATAAGTTGTACTTATGTCATTATGTTGCTATTATTAAAGAGTTTGACTCAAACATCTCTTAAGATGATATTTAATAGGCTCTTCCAAAACTTGAAGATGGTGGATAGGCAACTATAGATGAACTTAAACAATTGAATCTTAGCACAATAGAAACCCCATAACCTATATTCACAAGTTCTCTACTGAGTCTTAAAGAGAAAGAATAGTATTTAGAAGATGGCTACACCTAAGAGCTTAAAAGAACTATGAAGCTTGCCAGGTAGTCTTGAATTCATAAGAAGGTTCATATCAAACCTTGTTGGAAAGTGCTAACTATTTAATCACCTTATGAAGAAATATGCTCCTTTCAAATGGGATGAAGGATGCTAGAATGCTTTTGAAAATATAAAGAAGCACCTTTTGAATCCACAAGTATTGAGAGGTCTTGTACCTAAAAGGCTGCTTATACTATATATTGCAGAACAAGAAAGGTCAATTGGCTCTCTTATGGCCTAAGAAAGTGAAGAGGGTAAAGAAAAAGCACTATACTACTTAAGCAGATCCCTAACTGGAAATGAACTAAAATATTCCCTTATTGAGAAGATTTGCTTAACATTATTCTGCGCTAATAAGAAGTTGAAGCACTATTTTAAAGCTTACCATACGTCTCATCTCTCATGTTAATCCAATCAAGTTTGTTATGTCAAAACCTATGTTCTCTAGGAGATCAGCGAAAGGGTCTATTATATTCAACTAATACAAGATCACTTATGTGCCATAAAAAACTTTTAAAGGGTAAACGTTTGCTAATTTCTTAGCTAATCATCCTATCATTGCAGAATGGGAGTTATCTCATGACCTCCCAATAAAGATATTTTTTAAGTTGAAGTTTTCCTGACATAGATAATGCTCATTGATGGAGCAGCTAAATCTGATGGATCGAGGGCAGGGATTGTCTTTGTTTCACCGAAAAAGCAAGTATTGACCTATTCTACTAAGTTGGGCGAGTTGTACTCCAACAACATTGTTGAGTACTAAGCTTTGATCATTAGACTTCAAATGGCCTTAGAAATACTGATTATGGAAATTGAAATCTATGGTGACTTAAATTTAATCATCAACCAACTTTTGAAAGAATATGAACTCACAAAAAAGGATCGCATCCATTTTTTTCAGCAAGCCTTAGATTCATTGAAGAAATTTGAATGTGTCAATTTAAACCACGTATTGAGAAAGGAGAATAGGATGGATGATGCATTGGCTGACTTGGCAACTACTCTTACTTTGTCTAAAGAAGAAACAACAAATGTTCCCATATGCAATCTACAGATCATGCCATCTTCTATTGAACCTAATCATGAAGATTCAAATGCCATATCAATATTGATTAGTGATGATCAAGATTGAAGGAGTCTATTAATTGATTATTTAAATCATGAAAAGTTGCCAAATGATCCTCACCATAAAACGAAAGTATGAAGGAGTTCATCTCGTTTTATTATTTACAAAGATACTTTGTATCATTGATCTTTTGAAAGTAATTACCAGTGTTGCTTAAATGGTGAAGAAGCAATAGAAGCCATGACTAAAGCACATTTTGGGATCTTTGGTGCTCATGAGTCTAGTCTTAAGCTCTAATTTTGGATCCAAAGGATATGTTACTATTGGCCAATGATGGTCAAAGATTGTTTAGAATATGTGAAGAGATGTAAAGCTTGCCAACTACATGAAAATTTCATACACCAATCTCTGGAGCTCTTACATCCGACAATTACTTTATGGTCATTTCATGCTTAAGTTCTCAATGTTGTAGGACCTATTACACCAAAGTCATCTGCTAGTCATGCTTATATATTGACAACTATTGATTACTTTTACAAATAGGTAGAGAAGATTTCTCTTTGAGAGGTAAAGAAGGAAGCAGTGGTTGAGTTCATCCATTCGAACCTTATTTTTCAATATGGGGTACCTTACTACATTATCACTGATAATGGGAAATCGTTTTATAAAACATTAATGGATATGTAATGTACACAGTTTGGTTTCAAGTAGTTTAACTCCTCGATGTACAATGCAGTGGCAAATAATTTGGTTGAAGCATTTAATAAAACCCTATGCAATCTCCTAAAAAAAGTGGTGTCGAAGTGAAAAAAAGACTAGCATGAGAAAGTTAAAGAAGAATTGTGGGCATATAGAATGACACACCAAACAACTACTTAGGCCATTTCATATTCAAGAAAGACTCACCACCATAGATAATGCACGTCTTAGACTTGAAGAATTGAAAGTGTTATATGAGAAAAAGCTTGAAGCTTAATAGCAACATGTGTGCAACTAAGCTCGCATGATGAGAGCACTCAACAAGAAAGTCCACTCTTAATCATTTCAAGCTAGGGATTTAGTCTTCGCAGTGAGAAATCTAATTACTATCACTCAGTGAATGGAAAACAAGTTTATATCAAAATGGGATGGCCCTTATGTTGTGAAAGAAACTTAAACAAACGGTGCTTAAAAGTTGGTGGCTAAAGATGGATTGTGTATTAGCCCTATAAATAGAAAGTTTTTGAAGCACTATTATCCATGAAAAAGGATGCTTCTTGATGCACAAGCCTAAACTATATGTTACTCCTGACCCACATGAGAATAAACTCTATATGATACCGACTAATGGTAGTATTTGTAGATAAACTATGTACAGCCTTCTCCACTAAAAGTATTTAATGTGGCTAAAATGTAGAAACACTTCACCTCATCCAAAGTGGCTAAGCCATAGATACTCCTGGCCTACATAAGTAAAAACTGTATACGGCCCCCTAATCAAAAAAGAAAAAAAATCATTGAACTACATGATGACTTGATCCCCTGAATGGGGTACGTAGATAGCTTGGAATTTATTTTCTAAGATCAGTCATGTCTTTAAACAAGTTTGGTTTGTCCTAGCAATAGCCAATTTTATTTGTAAGCTCAAACCATTTCGTTTAATTCAATTATTGAAAGCATGCAGCATGATCTTACTTAGCTAGTATTACTATGAAGATTACAGAAAATGTGACAATAAAGAAGAAAAAGAAGCAAAATATTGGTGAAAATAAAAGAACATTTATTGCATATAAAAATATATGTTCTTTTATATCAATTAAAAAGAAAAAAAATGTAAAGAATGATAAAAAGCTAAATGCTCACGCAAACAAATCAATGGCTACTAGATCACGATGAGATTCTTCAAGGAATGCCTCTATTCTCTTCAAAACTTCAAACTCTTTGTCACTCAAAAATGAAGTGCTCTCTAGCTTTGAGACTTCATCTGCTATTTCTTTTTTAAATAGTGAATAAGTTTTGCTTAGCTTTATAGAGTGATAAGCTTGTAAGCTTTTCTTTGTTGTTAAACTCAGCAAGTCGCGCCTTCAATTCTTCTTACTACTTGATGATTTGGAGAAGTTTTGCTTTCAAACTATCCAGCTCCTCAACTCATTCAATTTTTGTTGCCTTAACCATAGAAAGATCTTGTTGTGCAAGAAAAAGTGCTTTCTCATGAGCATCTTGGGTTTCCCTTTGGACGAAGTCCAACTTGACTTTTGTGCAGTTGGAAGCACACTCAAAGAAAGACTTTGAATAACTCTCCTAAGATAATATATCTTTAATTTCATGTATATCATCATCTCCATAATCAAATCATCAATTGCTAGCTTTACCCTTGAAAGCTACTCAAATGAAGTTCTCATAATTTTTTGACGTATTTGTTCCCAGTAAAATTTGATCAATATATGCTCAACTTTAGTCATTATAATTTCAAGGAAAAATTCAGAAACTTTAGCACATGGGAATGACGAGGATAGAACTTCAAATGTCTTCTTGGGGTTTCTTAGGCACATTCTCCTCAATAGGCAACTTCTCTGAAATAAAAATAGGTAATATCATTTTGATACTTGCAAAATGTCTTAATTTTGTAAAGAGAAATAATTGGTGCATTGCTACCAGAAGGATGGAAAGTAGTATCCTCTCCATATAAGCCAAACGGATCAACCCCATTTATTGAGCCCATGCTTCCTTCAGAAGTGATGAGGGATTCCTTTCCCAAGGTTTGCAAGCTAAAAAAAAAACAAAAGAAGAAATAAGATGGGTGAAAGGAATAGTAATGTAAATGAATGAAATAATAATGATGATAATGAATGTATGTATGTATTTTGTTAATTCCTCTAAAAGCAATGAAGAACTTTGAGCATTTGCAAAAAATATTGAATTCATGCTAATATTTTCTAAATCAAGAACCATTAAACTTTTTTAAAATTGGTATTGATTGATACATTCATCATTAGAGAGTGAAAAGGCAGAAATTGCTTAATTTCTCTCAGTTAGACTAGTTATAGGGACAGGCTTAGGAATTGAATTCGTAGGAAACATTCATTGCTTTTTAGAAGGCACTTTTGCTAATTCTAGATCTATAGCTAAATCTCAAAGATATGGGACAACTTCTCCATCCTTGGAACTTTATCTTGAAGTCCTGTGAGATCTCTTGGAATTTAAATTTGCTAATTGATTAAGTTTGAGAATAATTTTTGTGTTTTTCCTTAAATAAGCCTTCTAAGGTTCAACCCACCAATTTACATATTCCTTTGTGACTAAAGGTGATGAAGATGCATTGCTTGGTATAATTAGCTTGGAGGATATGCCTAACAAAGTGCAAGATTGCTAAAGTCAAACAAGTTCAACAAACTCACATGTAAGTATCTCTTTCTTTAGGTAGCCAGGAATATATTAACAAAAACCATGTTGCTGGCTAATTTGGTGAGGACTATAAGCTTCAATAATACATATTGCTCTACTCCAGAATGTTAAGTAGCTCAATTGCAAAGCCATGAAAGATCTCTGTAGGCATCGGATATGCCCACATCATCTGTCACTGAGGTTTACCCTTGTGTGCGCAAGTTTTGAAACCTTGAGGGATTAATGTTTGCATGCTTTAGCAAGTTCAAAGTGTTTTGCTATATTCTCCCTTGTATATTTCACCATTTGAGCACTAACTAATTCAAGTTTGAATGAAAAATGCGTTCGAAGATAGCATCCAATCCAACTGTATACATAATGAATACGAAAGATGGTGGTGGACATGCTCAAGCTTTTTGAGCAAATATCTCTCTCAAACCACAATAAATGCTAGCCAATACAGGAACTGCTAAAGAAAAATAATTGCCACAAGCCATTTTAATTGAAATTTTGAAAACAAAATCACATACCTTATCAACTTTGATATTGTGATTTTTTTGGAAAAAATGGATGAAGCATTTGTAGCTTTCTTTTACATCTCTGAGAGGAAATAATATGTGGCCTAACATTAAGGAAAGAAGAATGATATACAAAGTTTACAAATATGTATGGATCACGAGTAAAAGAAGAGAAAAAGAAAGAAAACAAAAACTAAATGAACAAAACCATGTTGCCATTTGCTGAATGCTACCACAAAGTGAACCTGTTGCTTTTCTCTTGTCCAAAAAAATTAAGGTCAAAGAGTGAATGTGGACCTAATTTCTATTTTTAAGAGAAAGGAAGAAAAGGTAAGAAAAAAGAACAATGTCTTTGCAAGAACAAATTACTACTAGGTTTCCATCAAATGAGTGGCATAGATCTACTAAAAATTCCTTTCATATGAGAAGAAGATTTGATGTGATTTTGCCACATAAGGTCATGAAGTAACAATAACTTCATGCCAAATTTTCTATCAAACGATAGGAAATTATTGATCACCAATTTTTGGTTGCCAAAAAAAAGAAAAAATTACCTTTCGAATAAGTGGTTTTTTTTCTCTCTTGGCATTGGCATCCAAAATTTGGTAGGAGACCAACTAGTCACAAGCCAAAGTAAAGTGAAAGGAAATAAGGAAAGACAAATGTGAATGTAGTGTATTGCTTTGAGAAATAAAATTGGCAAAGTCTTATGCTCAAGGTCATTAAATCTTCTATGGCACAAATGTCCAAATCATGGAAGGAAAAAAATGGTTTGAAGCCTTCTTTAGCAGATTCCTTATCTATTGTGCATGCCATGGCCAAATTCACAAAAGGTTAAGCTCAAGTTTGTTAAATATGGAAGTAGGCCACATTCATATGTTTCATTTTAATTTATGATTCATGTGCCTATTATAGAAATAGGTAAAAGAAAATGAAAATTACTTCAAATCTTACCTCTCATTCCCATTTTGGCGTGTCATTCATGTTGGAATAGTACCCCACAACAAATTAGATTGGCTTGTAAACTATTTCCCTTGTGATACAATCTTGATTGATTGATATTTATATTTAAATGGCCATTTTCATCTTATGCTTATTTTCTTCACTAGCATTTGATTGAAGCCCTTAGATCACACAAGATTACAGGACTTGGTCATGCACTAGGTAGTGATAATGAAATAAGTGTTGCACGATCCTGATCTTAAAATATTCAAAGTCATAAAATCTTGTGAAACAGGACATCTAATATTTGGATGGACTTGTACTAACCGTGCATAAATCCAAGGAGTTGGATATTGCTCTATTTCATGAGCAATCTATGTTAGACATAGGTGCATGTTAGTAGATGCTTATTAGATAACAAGTTCACTAAAGGCCCTCTTAGAGAGTCCAGTAGATAATTGTAGTGGCAAGTCGGTAGTGACAAGTTCTCCAACTTACGCTAGTATATATAATTAGTTCTTAGACCTATGGATCCATGAGAACCTTGTGTTTAGGTGCTTATAACTTGACTCTTCCTTGATCACTTAATGAGTTATTTGTGCTGAGATTAGGTATGATCTACTTAGACATGAAAGTTTGAGAGATCCAAGATGGGATTTATCTCCTTGTTGTTGTAAAGGACGAGTGCATTACCTATGTATTCTATAATGATCGATTCCAAGGAGTCCTTGTGCAAAGTAGTATGATAATTTGGTAAAGGAGTTCTCCAGAGTGAGGTCATAAACTAGAATTGAATATTAGGAATAGAAACATAGTTATTGAGGCTATTAGGGAGTCGGCAAATATCTTACCTTAAGCCTCTTTCGAGAAATAGGAGATGAAAGGACCGTATTTACATGATAAGTGTAGAGTTAGAATGATTTACCAAAAGCACATTCATTTTGACCAATTAGTTGGTCAAAATGGGCTTGAGGCTAGATATCGACCCCGTGCTCTTTAATTAAAAGAGATTAATTAAATGAGTTATTAGTTTAAAAAAGTTTAAAGTAATATAAATATTTCAATATTTAAAATATCACAAGAGTTGTGAGCCCATATTCAATGAATGGGAGAACCTAATGGTTCATACACAAAAGCCTAAAGGAAGTTCTAGTTGATGGAAGAAATTTTCTAAGAGTCAAAAAATTCTATGTGACCGTTTTTATGCAGAAAAATGGTTGGCTAATTTTTAGTCATTTTGGCTTGATTGATTTAATTGTTAAATTGATCAAAATAATTTAAACTAATTAAATTAAGGAGTTAATTTAATTGATGTTATATGATAATTAATTATTCAAGTTAACTTAAAGAGTTAAGTTAGCATATTCTAGCTTAAGCAGTTAAGTTAGTTGACTTAATGAATTAAGTCAAGACCAATTAATTAAATTAAAAAGTTAATTTAATTAATGTGAGGAATTAATTTTGGAGGAAAATTCAAATGAAGGAATTCATTTGAGGTGCATTTAGAATTTGTTTGAATGATATTTCATGAGATAAAATGAAGATTCCAAATGAAATTCAAATGCATTTAAAATTCACATTTCACATGCAAGTGGCTTGCCTAGTTGGCAACACACCTCATGGAGGGTGTGATGCCAACTTGCATCACACCTCCTCCTCTATAAATAGAGGAGGTGGCCATCCACTTACTCACATGAATGCTAAATTCTCATTTTTCCTCCAAAAGTATGATCCACTCATGTGTTGAAGTTTCAAATATTTTCCTCACCCTTTCTCCACCATTTTTGGCTTTTATCACTTCTTCATCCTTTGTTGATCTAACTAACCAGATGTTGATTGGATCTTTTCTTGGGTATGTGGATCATTTCATTAGAAGCTTAACGATTTGGGAGTTTTGCTCTTGATAGATCCACTACATTGTAGAATATTTGGAGGCATTTTTGGTGACCTTGCCAAAAAAAAATTTTTTTTGAAATTTTTACTAAAGATCCTCAAATATGTTGAGGTGTTGCTATCCAAATTTTAGCTCAATTGGAGGTGATTTGCTTGGGCAATTGTTGCCAATTCTCTACTATGCCAGGATTTGATAATTTTTGAAGAGTTCATTATTATCATACTTTTCTACCTTGGATTTAAGTGATCAAAGTATTTTTCTGCAATCAAATCCATCTTAATGGCATGATTAGATCCTTGGATGAATTTTAGTCAAGTTTATATTGAGCCTTTTATGCTTTGTACCTTAGATCCTTGTGCTATACTTCACTTTAGATTGCTGAGCCTTGAAATGGGGACATATGTTGACATTTAAATTTTATTAGGATAAATTACCATTTGATAGCCTGAATAAATTGGCTATTGATTTGAGTCCCAAATTAAATTCAATAACAAATTTGGGCTTTATAGAATGGAATAGTCTAAAATGAATTATACAATTCCTATTTATTTTGGATTAGCTAATTGGGCCAAACAAATTTAAATATGGTCCATTAGTAAATGATGCCCATCTAGAGCGATATTCAAGTCCAAGGAGAGACTCGAGTTTCAAGTAATCAAACCCTAATTTATGCCTATAAAAAGGGGTGCTAGGAGACATATCACACATCAAGAAATTCAAGCATCAAGCTCCCAAGTTCGAGCACTTGCCATGAAGAAATGGTGCAACCACAAGGGTTCTACATCTTCTTCAGAAGCATTAATTTTTGAAGACCTTGATATCAAAATAAATATTTGATTTCAAGGTAGTTTTTGATTTTATCCACAAGTTTAGGAAGGAATTATGTATCCAATTCCAGAACAAGCATCAAGCCCTTGAATTAAATCCAAAAAAGATGAATAGAGGAATTAGTCTTCAATTATGAATATATTTTTCCAGAGATTGTAACCATCTTCATTTTCATTAAATATTAAATTGGTCCATATTTTTCTTATCTTATAATTCTTTTTGCAGACTCAAAATTTGTGTGAATAATAAACCCCAAGTCAAATTAACACTTAAAATCAACCATAAATTATATATCAAACAAAATTATACAAATTTCAATTCTAACTCTAGACACTAACTCAAATTACAACTAAAATGCAATTCTAATTTAACTACCAATCAAAATCCACAAATTTCGACATATTAAATAAAAAAATCCAAAAAATATAAAAATAACATATAAAATTAAAACAAGAATGGAAAGAAACACACAATGGAGACCACTAACAGTTGCAGACAATGCACGACAATAAGCAGTGACGTGTATAGAAGGCGGCAATGGCTCAGCTTAGGTGGTGACTGGACAATAGGGGTGGGAGAGGAAGAGAGATAGTAAATTCGAGACAAGGAAGGAAAAAAAAATAACAGGAGGAAAGAATTTGATCTGCTATTTTAATTTCATTTAGCAAAGGAATTTAGAAGGATTTCCAACGAATTATTCCATCGAAAATTAAAATAAATTTTTTAAAAAGTGTAAATTTTAAATTTTTGATGAAATTACTATAGAAAGGTAATCGGAGGGGGAGATGCAATAATTTTATTTTTTAATAAATTTATTCTTTCTTTTCTAGTAGACAATTCCAATGGAGGACTCCATCGGAATACTTTTTGGAAGGATTTTTTATGGACATGCCATTTCAAACTGCTAATTCCATGCCAAACACTAGTCAATTTTTTCTATGATTTTCCATCAGGTTTTTTTAATAGACACTAGCATTTGGAAATTCATAACAATTCTTTCAAAAAAATTTCACAGAATGCTTCCATTAGAAAAACATTATTTTTTTTAGTGTAACTTACCCTCAAAACTGTAAATGATAATGTTTTATATATTTTTAACTTGTACTATGCCTAGTTTAAGAAATTCAAAGGTTGTAAGAGATGTGCACCAATAGCCATTGATTAATAAATTGAAGTTGCCATGGGAAATAGGTGTTCCTTTTTATAATATCTCAACCAAATAAAATTTCAATATGAAAGTTGCATTGTTGTGGATAAGAATGATTTTCCAAATTATTGTAGGTGAATTTTGCATGCCTTAATTGTATGAAAGAATAGTTGGTTTGCCTATTGTTGCCCGTTATTAGGATATGATCCTTAATACAGGAAAAAATATTACTAATTTTAGAAAGAATCAACGTGAGTCTAATATTCCTCCTCCCTTCCTAACCAATGAGTAAGTGTGGAATTTGGTAATATGATTTGCTAAAAAATTATATAAAATGATGGCATTAGAATTATTCCTTAGTATAGTGTGTAGTTTAATTAGACAAAATAGAGTATACTTTGGAATGCCATATTGGAATGGCAACTTAGTGAGACATAATAGAGGCATTTATCATTAATCTTTTTTTTCCTAATGATGTGATTCATATTGAGAAGAATATTTCTTGATAATATCTTCAATACATTGATAGGTATTAAGAAAAAGACCTAAGATAATGTAAAAACTCAAAAATATCTGAATATATATCATAAACATTATGAGCTAGAATTGATTAACAAGGGTAATGAAGAGTTGGGGAAATGGAGGTAAGGTGTGTTCTGACAGCAGAATAAAAGAATTATATGTGAGTGGGTAAAAGGGTTTTAGATGTTGGATGAATATTCATTAGATTTGGTTAAGTGTGTTAACATGCATGGGGGATAAGTTGTATGTATTGATGAGCCACGACTTTCAGGTTTCTAAGGAACAATTTCTACCAACTATGTTCAAATAATATGAAAACCTTTGATTGAGCTTAGTAGATTTTCAAAAGATCTATCATTTATAACTTTGAGGCATGATGTCTTAGATGAAATAGAGAAAATATTTTCATTATTTTGGGTAAGTTATAAAGGATTTTCCCTGTAAGATACTTTGATTGCATGGAGCATTCTCCAATTCTTTTGATAGAATAGGTATGCAATGGGTGGAATTTAGGTAGATGTACCAATTGAGAGGTAAATAATATAAATCTTTAGGCAAATTATGAATTTTAAGAAAATACTAATCAAGTTATGATTTATATTTGCAAATGTTATTTTTGTCACATCTAGGGAACTTAGCAAGCTGGAAAATAGAGAAATAAAGGCACAACACTTAAACTCACATTTTCTTCGGAATCCACTAAAAAACCTTTTGTTGTAAAAACTCTCATTTTAAATTATTTTCTAGCAAAAGTTCCATCCCAAAACTTTTATGTTAGATTTCAGACAAACTAGAGGTGGAACTTAGTGTTATTTGCATTGTATAATTAGAGCATTTTTTAAGCAAATTTCCTCAATAAAATGTCCAATGGAAAATATTCCTATGAAATTTTGCCTACAATTTATCTAAGGGAACTTCCCTCAAAAGTTCCATTAGACATATTTATAATTTTTAAATTTGATATTGTTTTGACAGATTTAATCTATAAAACTGCTAAATTTTTTTATATTTTATTTTAATTTATTAAACCTATAACCTATTCTTAACAACCATATATTCAATAATAGAAAAAAATATCAAATAATAAATTTATAATTATATGAAAATATAAAATTTAAAAAGACAATATTATAGATATTTAATAAAAAAAACATTCAAATTGCAAATAAATATAAAAACAAACATCCTAACTAATCATCCTCAATTTCATCATTATCTACAAAGTAGTCGTTAATATCATCAACACCTTGGCCATGCAAGGTAGAGAGAGAGGGAGAGGCAAAGGCAAAGGCTGAGAGGAAAACAAAGGCAATGTTGTAGCGATGAAGGTGCCTAACCTAGGACAACCATATTTAGGACCTCCTAGTGTTCTAGAATGATATGAACATTATCAGCTGTATACCGTAACTCATCTTTCATGTCTAAGTACTGAGACTATACATCATAATGCTCTATCTGGACTCGCTACTATTACTACTCCTCCTGTTGCTATTGAAAAGTTTGGTCCAACTTTGCAACTGTGATGTTCATCTCATCTAAATGAGACTTCCAATGAGATATCGTTGCAGCCAATGACTCCATATAAGGCATATAGTAACATGAAGGCAAGGCTCGTAGCTCAGCCTGAGACTGCAAGATCTCTACACTCCCAATACCCTCTAGCTGAGTTTTGGACTGAAATAGTGCCTGCCGCATGCCCTCCTACAAGATTGAGATGTAGATACTAATATTGTATTTCTAATTAGGTTTTTAATATTTAAAGGTAATTATTTTGTAGAATTCTTTAGCGTAGTTTATCAAGATACTAGTGCTTGGATCAAAACAAATTAGTTTATTTGTTACATAAGTTATTTACTTTATACATGTCACAATAGCTTCTATCAATTATAACAATCTATGCAATTTATGATAGTTTAATGGCGCGATGGATAAAATTACAATTAGTTCTTGCAATAAATGGTTATGACGTAGTTGAAATATTTTGCAAAATAATACAAATTTCAAACCAAAGCTTGCAAAGAGGATAAAAAAAATTAATAATAATGGGGTTTGAGTTGAGGGAACTATTAGGATGAGTGCTGAATAAGATTATAATATGGTATTGAGAATGGTTATGAAGTTGGAATACTCTTGTATTGTTAACATGGTGACTGCTCATAAGAGCTAATTCTTTCCATATTCAAGAATGTTATAGCTGTATATAATTTATATAAACTATGTGTGAATAGCTTTAGATATATAGTTCAATATTCAGCTAAGGGTAGCATATTTGTAGGCCTAATTATGAAGAATGTAAATACATCTACGAATATCATATCATAGGGTAGATTATTAGGGCATAGTATAAGGAATGTAAATCAGCATTATAGCTAGATAAAGTAAATTTTTATAGCAAATTTTCAGCAATATAAATCAAAATATTTTTATATTTAATGGAACAACTCTCTAGTTGAGAGGCATTTAGCAAAATTGCCATGGTATCGGAGCCAAGACTCTGAATCTGTCTTAGTCCTTTCTTTTAGATATTTTCTCGAGTTTTCTTTTGGGGTTTAGTCCTAGACCCATAAAACTCTTAGATTTTGGGTATTCTGATTGTTTAATCTATTTATTAGTCTCAAAAAAATTTTCTAGTTTGTTTTTGTTGTTTAAAAAGATGACTTCTAGTCAGTTTAAGTCTTTAAATGTTCACTTCATAGGAAAAAAATTATTTTGCTTGGGAGTTTTAGTTCCAATTATTTATCAAAGGAAAATAATTGTGGGGCTATGTAGATGGAAATGATCCATCTCTTACAGATCCTATGAAATTATCTTAATAGAATGCCAAAGATGCTCGAGTAATGACTTGGATTTTAGCGTCAGTTGATCCTCTTATTGTTCTTAACCTGTGATCATATAAGATAGCAAAGACTATGTGGGCTTATCTAAAGAAGGTTTACAATTAGGACAACAGTGTAAGACATTTTCAGGTGGAGCATGACATTGCTCATTACTCTCAAGGAAGCTCTCTATTCAAGATTACTTTTTAGGATTTCAAAACTTATAGACAAAATTTACTAATATCATTTATGCTAAAATACCTATTGAATCTATTTCTATAATTCAAGGAGTTCACAAGCAAAGCAAGCGAGATCACTTTTTGATGAAGTTGCAATTTGATTTTGAGTCTAGTCGCTCAAATCTGATGAACTATGATCCTTCCCTTTCCTTAGATGTTGGATTCAGGGAATTTCTTCAAGAAAAGTAGCATCGTATCACACAAAATAATCTTAAGCAAGAGTATACTATGAATGTTGCATTTGCAACTCAAGGAAAAGGAAAAGGTAGAGATATGAGCAAAATCAAATGTTACATTTGTGAAGAATATGATCATATTGCTGCTAATTGTGGAAAGAAGTTTTGCAATTATTGTATACAGCAAGGGCATATTATCAAGGAGTGTCCCACACGTCCTCAAAACTATAAGGTTAATGCTTTTCAAGTTAGGATAAATAAATGTACTAGCTCTTCTACTATAGATGAATTAGATATTCTTACTCCTAAAATGGTACAACAAATGATTATTTCAGCCTTAAGGCAACAAAGTAGTGGTTTCACATCTCAATTATGGCTTGTTGATTTTGCCACTTCAAACTACTATGACCAACTCATCTAGTATGCTTAAAAATGTTCATAAGTATCATGGTGCAACATAAATTTAGATTGCCAATGGAAGTAATTTACCAATTACAATGGTTGGGGATATTACTCCAGTTTCCAAGAATGTTTTTATCTCTCCAAAGCTATCTACAAATCTTATTTTGGTTGGTCAATTGGAAGATAACAATTGTCATGTGTATTTTTCTTGTAATGGTTGTCTTATACAGGATCAATTGTCAGGGATAATGATCGCAAAGGATCTTAAAGTTGGACAGTTATTTTCTATCCATTTCTCCATTCCTAGTGTCCTGTCTTTTGCTAGTGCAACTATCAATAATAAAGGTGCAGTATGGCACAAACATTAGGATCTCCAAATTTTACTATTTTATCTCATTTTTCGAACTCTAGTTTAATGGGGAATAAAAATCAATTTTCAAATGCTTCTTTTGATTGTTCTACATGTAAATTAGGCAAGAGCAAAATTCTTCCTTTTCCATCTATCGGCAGTAGCGCTACAAAGTATTTTGAAGTTATTTATAGTGATGTTGGGGACCCACACTAATTAATTCTCACACTCATCAAAAGTACTTTGTGACATTCATAGATGATTACAGTCAATTTACTCAAGTGTATTTTCTCCATTCTAAATATGAGGTATTCTCTATCTTCAAGACATTTTTGGTTTATATTAGGAATCAATTTTCTATTTCTATATGTATTAAAAATTTGAGATCTGATTCCAGTGGAGATATATCTCTCACGAATTTCATGATTTTTTAAGTGAGAAAGGAATAATCTCTCAATGCTCATGCCCATATATGCCATAGCAAAATGGGGTTATAGAACATCAAAACCATCATCTTTTGAATGTAACTGTTATTCTGGTGGTATAAATTCCGTGATCAACTAGTGGAGGCGAGAGTGAAGCTCTTTGTCTTTAAGACAAATTAGCCTTGCACTAGTGCTAATAAAATATAGCTATCGTTTCATAAGATACAAAGACTGCTTCAGATGGCAGCAGTGCTATGAAACATCTAATCTCTTGAACTTTAAGCGTACTAAAACTCTCCTTTTAGACTTGATGTTATGCAGAAAATAAGTGTGTAATTTGTCTGATTGATTGACTTACTAAAATGATGCAACTTAGGACTGACTATATATAGAGCCAACATAGCAGCTAAAAGGTGGTCAAATCTGGCATCAATGTTCCTACAAATTTTCAAGGCAACTAGTTTAGAAGGTGCTATCTAGATTCATCTACTAGATTGGAGGTTGTTGATTTCTAGGTTTTCTAGATTTCCAAAAAATGCTGGAAAATTATTCCATCTTCACTAGCAGAAGTTTGAAGGATTTTTGTTAGTTCTGGTGAAATAAGATTCAAACCAAATTTGGTGATATTAGATTAAAGGCCTAATATTATTTAATCCAGGCCTATGCCCAAGTCCATGACCACACCACACCAAGCCCAAGCTTAGTCTAGCCAAGCTGACTAAATGGGTGGCGACTACAGCAGCACGCTCATGCATGTAGGTTTGATTGAACCCACCACTGTGTAGGTTCCTTTCCTTCCAAACACTTGTGGTATCGCTAATGGGCCTACCCTTTACCTCCACACTTGAGACATACATTTAAGTCCCCCATTTACTCATTTTACAATATAGGATAAAGTTTCACTCCTCCCATTCTTTTGGCTCATTCTAATCTTCTTAATCAACCTTCAATTAGCTTACTTTGACCATTAATTTCTCATTCACTCTAAATTAGTTTTGACCAATTAAACACATTATCATCATCTACCCTCAGCATAGTTTACTATAATCACCAATTTCATATAAATTAATGCTTTGAGGACACTTAAAATTTTGGTTAAAGAAAGTCAATTTCCAATAATCCCCAACATGAATAGAAATTAATGCGACTAATGGCACATATGCCTATGCAAACATGGGAGAGTTCAGGCGAACAACTATTGCATCAAAATATGTAACTTGTGACTTTGACCTTCCTTAGTGAAGTACTATCAACCTTATTTAGCTAACCAGTGAACATTATGTCTTAAACTATTCAGCTGTTGGGGTAAACGAAGACAACAATACTCACACAATAGCTATCTTTACGCTTTTAAGTTCTTTTCGATTATGTCCGTTTTGGCTATAGACACAAATCTTGGATCCATAAGTGTTTTCGATGAAGCGGCCTATTTTCACACTTAGATAGGTGATCTCTCACAAAGAGTATCTACTACACTCTGCTATTCTAGCCGTAGGAATCATTAAGAGTCAAGACTCAACCTTGTACCCACATAGCATGTAGTACTTCCATGACAAAGAGATAAGTTGAAGTATTTACATGAACCTTCATAACTTAGTTGTCCTATTGAACCAAGTTCTTGGGATCTCCAATCATCATGGTTAGGTATCCACTATGTTGATTCTTAAACTTATAGGTTTTAAACCCATTACTCTTGACAGGTATTTTACTTGATCTCTAGGTAAGCCTTTTGTTAACCAATCCACTAAATTTTCAATGGATTTCACATAGTCAAGTGAAATGACATTTGAAATCAATTGTCTTATGGTATTGTGTCTTTGTCTGATATGACAAAATTTACCATTGTACATGCTACTTTGAGCCCTATTAATTGTCGATTGATTATAATAATAAATTATGATGGTAGAAACTGGTTTAGGCCAACAAGGAATATCCTCTAGAAACGTTTGGAGCCATTTTGCTTTTTCCCCTACTTTATCTAAAACAATAAATTCAAAGTTGATCATAGAACGAGCTATACATGTCAATTTAGAGGATTTCCAGAATAAAGTAATGCCACCTAGGGTGAAAACATACCTACTTGTAAACTTGGTATTTTTTGTATCAAATATCTAGTTAGCATCACTATAGCCTTCCAATACAGCTGGATATCTAGTATAGTGTAACATGTAGTCCATTGTGTACTCAAGAAATCTAAGTACCCATGTTAGTACTTTCCAGTGTTCATTGTCAAGATTGCTCATAAATCTACTTAACTTGTTTACTAAGCACACAATGTCAGGGCAAGTACTATTTGTTAGAAACATCAAACTGTATATTATTCTTGAATATTTTACTTGAGACATGAGTTCACCAGTATTTTTGCTCAAATGTTGATTGGGATTCATGGGCTTTTTACATAAGAGTTGTCATACACATTAAATTTCTTGAGAATTTTCTCAAAATAATGGGATTGAGTTAGAATCAATCTATCAGATGTGCTAATATCATAATCCCTCGTATGAAATTCTCTACACTTATATCTTTCTTGTCAAAATGCTTCGTAAGCATTTCCTTAGTAGTCAAGATAATATCTTGAGTACTGCTCATTATCAGCATGTTGTCAACATACAGGCAGACTATGACAAATTCGCTTTGAGTGCTTTTGAGGTACATATATTTACCACACTCATTTATCATAAAACCATTTAACAACATTATTTTGTTAAATATTTCATGCCATTTGTTTGGAGCTTGTTTGAGTACTTTGCAAGTTTGCACACTTTTCTTTTTTGCCTAAGAATAATTAATCCTTTAGATTGTTCCATATATATTTCACCATCTAACGCACCATTTGATGTATTTCAAGGTTATTTAAGGCTACTATTGCGATGAGCACCCTGATGGATGTGATTCTTGTCACTAATGAGCAAGTATCGAAGAAATCAAGTCTTTCCTTTTGTTTGAAACCTTTTGCTACCAACCTAGTCTTGTATTTGTCTATAGAGCCATCTACCTTATATTTCCTGCAAAGAATCCATTTGTAACCTAATGGTTTGTGGCCTGCTAGGAGATTAATGAGCTCTCAAGTTTGATTCTGCATGATCGACTCTATTTTGCTATTGATAGCTTTTTTCCAAAACGATGCTTCTAGACTGGACAATACTTCACCAATTGTCCGTGGTTCATTTTCTAACAGACAAGTTAGAAAGTCTGGACTAAATGTTTTTTCCTTTCTAACCCTCTTACTTTGTCTTGGTTCATCATTCGTTTGAGAACCACTAGTTGATTCCAAAAATCTTTTACAAGAACTTGATGCTTCCTTATCTTTAGAAGGAAATATATTTTTGAAAAATACTACATTCCTAAATTTAATGATCGTTCCTTCATTTATATTAGGAATTGTTGATTTATGCTCCAAGAATCGATAGGCATTACTATTGTGTGCATATCTAATGAAAATGCAATCAACTGTCATAGGTCCTATTTTTAGCTGTTTTGGCTTAGATATTTCCACCTTAGCCAAGCATCACCACACTTTCATATATTTGTAAAATGGTTTGTGACCTTTCCATAATTCATATGGGAATTCATCTTTTCCTTTGTGGGGTATTTTGTTCAAAATGTGGTTAGCTAAAAGTATAGCTCTCCTCTACAAGTTCTAAGGTAACCAAAATTAATCAACATAGCATTCATCATTTCCTTAAGAGTTCAATTTTTACATTCAACAACTCCATTAGATTGAGGTGAGTAAGGAGCCAACGTTTGATGAATAATGCTATAATTGAGAAAAATGCTTTTAATGGTACTCTATATTCATCACCTTTGTCATTTCTGATAGCTTTAATTTATTTGCTAATTTGATTTTCAACATCAATTTTATAGCACTTGAATAATTCTAATACTTCATCTTTAGCTCGTAACAAAAATATGTAGCAAAATCATATGCAATCATCAATAAAGGTAATGAAATACTTTTTCCCACCTATAATTTACACAAACTTCAATCACATATATTGCTATAAATTAATTCTAGAGGCATCATTCTTTTTTCAACTGTGTGAAAAGGTGCTTAACCATTTTGGCTTCAACACATATTTCACACTTATAAATTATGTCAATTTGAAATGAGGCAATAATTCCAAATTTACAAATCAGTACAAAGTATTGAAATTAACATGTCCTAATCTAACATGCCAAAATTACAACACTCAATCAAGTAAGCAAGACCAGAGGTGTTATTAATATTATTCACTTGAACAGTTTTGATTACAGGCATTACATTGAACTTGAATAGCCTATTCTACATATAGCCTCTTCTAGAAATAGGCTATTCTTTGACAGCACAAACTTATCAAACACAAATACAAGCTTGAATCTATTTTTCACTAACAAAAACCTTAAGACTAAGTTTTTGTGAATGTCTAGCATATAAAGGACTTCATTAAGTGTCAACTCCTTGCCGAAAGTCATCTTTGAAACAACTTTGCCCATTCCAACAACATCAAACATTGCTAAATTTCCCATATACAGTTTCTTTTCAGTGACATAAGTATAAGTTGAAAACATATACTTTTCAGAACAAATGTGCTAAGTGACACCAGTATCAATCCATTACTCCCTCAGATTATCAAAAATATTGGCTTCAAAAACCATTGCCACAAGGTTCAATTCAGAGAAGTCCAATGATACAGACTTTTCCTCCGTTATATAGGCTTGATTCAATTTGTTCTTATTAGGAAACCGACAATCTTTTGCCTTGTTGTTCGAATTTCCATAGTTATAGCAATTTTCTTGAAACCTCATAGGTTTTCTTACCTTTGTTATTTGAGCCAGTTTCATAGTACTTTCTCATTTTACTTGCAGTTGCACTTGGTTCAACCAAATTAGCTTAGGCCTCAATTTTGATCCTGCTTATTTTGACATCAGACATCTAATTGTCCTCCTCAATCCTAAAATGGACAATCAAATTTTCAAAAGTCATCTCCTTTCTCTTATGTTTGAAATAGTTCTTGAAGTCCTTCCACGATAGCAGCAGCTTTTCACAAATTGCAGCTACTTGAAAGGATTCACTCAAAGTCATGTTTTCAGCTTGAATTTCATGTAGAATAATCTACAGTTCTTGGACTTGGCTCATAACAAATTCAGAATCCACCATGTTATAGTCTAGAAATTTGTCCACCACAAATTTTTTCAAATCGACATCTTCTACTTGATATTTTGTATCAAGTGACTCCCACAGCTCTTTAGCTATCTTAGTAGGATTGTATACATTATACAGTAAGTCGTCTAGTCTATTCAAAATGTAGTTCCAACACAAGAAATTGCTTTGATTCTAGGCATCCAAAGTTCCCCATTTTTAGACATTAGTATTGTCTTTAGATATGGCAGGCGCATCCTTTTTTAGAAATCCAACAAGACTTAAAGTTGTTAGGTGAAACAACATTTTCTACTGCCACCTCTTAAAATCAAGTCCAATGAATTTGCTAGTCTTTCTCTATGAGCAGAAACAGGTGCAATAACTGGAGCAACAGTAATAATTAGCATAACAGTAACTTGGTTTGTTGCATGATCATAGAAATTGAATAATTCATCTTAAAATTGTTATTATGGTGGTATAAATTAGAGGATCAACTAGTCGAGGTGAGAATGGAGCTTTCTATCTTTAACATAAATTAGCCCTACACTAGTGCTAACAAAACACAGATATCATCTCCCAAGATATAATGACTACTTTATATGGTAATAGCACCACAAATCACTTGAACTCTTGAACATTAAGTGTATTGAAACTCTCTTTTTAGACTCTATATTATACGGGAAATGTAGTATGTAATTTTCCTGCCTGAATGATTGAATTGATGCAACTTGGGGCTAACTATATATAAAGCCAACAAAGCAATTAAAAGGTGGTTAAATCTGGAATCACTATTGCTGCAAATTTCCAAGGCAGCTAGTTTAGGCTAAATAAAATTTAGATTAAATTTGGTCCAAAAAGTTAATATTGGATTGAAGCCTAATATTATTTAATCCAAGCCCAAGCCCAAGACCACGACCACACTGTGCCACTCTAAACCCAAGTCCAATAGAGCTAGCCATACGGGCTGGTGGACATGTGGTGGCGACAGTACACGCGTAGGTTGGATTGAACCCATTACCTTATGGTACCCCCAAGGGGTCCATCTCTTACCTCCACATTTGAGATCCACATTTTAATCATTTTACAATATAGGATGGAGTTTCACTCCTTCCATTCCTTTGACTCATTCTAATCTTCTTAATCAACCTTCAAGTAATTGACTTTGTCCATTAATTTCTCATCCACTCAAAATTGATTTTGGCTAATTAAACATATTATCGCCATCTATGTGCAGCATAGTTTATGACAATCACCAATTTCTTAGAAATTATTGCTTTAACCACACTTAAAAATTTAGTCAAAGAAGACCAATTCTCAATAGTAACTATATTATTGAGTCCCCTGTTTCATCTAAATATTAGGTTAAAGCTTTGTCGATGGCATTTTATTTAATTAATATACTACCATCTGAAATGTTAAAATCTTGACTCTCTGTATTATTGTCTTTATGGTCAATCTATTATCTATCAAAACTTACATACATTTTGTTGTGCTTGCTTTATACATCTGCCTTCCTATGAACATCATAAACGTTTTGCTCAATTTGCTAAATATGCCTTTATAGATTATAGTACTTCACAAAAAGGTTTTATTTGCTACAATCTAGGTTCCAAAAAATTTTTTGTTTCTACAAATGTTGTCTTTTTTTAGGATCAGTACTTCTTTCCTACTCATATTGAGTCCTCTCCTAATGCCACAATTATTCCCACTTTTGAGGATTTATCATCTTTTGAGCAGCTCAAACCTAGATTTGAATATTAGTAATGTCAACACACTTTGCTCCTTCTCGAGACAGATCTAGCACTTGATACTACTCAAGAACCAATGGCTAAAATTTCTACTGGGCTTACTCCTTGTGAGCCTATACTATTTCAATCTACTAGAGTACCTCATCAAGTTAAGTGGTATGGTTTTTCTTCAACTTTGTCTACTATTTCTATTCCATCATGTTATTCACAAGCTTCCAAGCATGAATGCAAAAAGTAATGAAAGAAGAGCTTCAAGCTCTCCAAGAAAATTGCACAAGAAATATTGTGTCTTGCTCTCCATCTGTGCAACCTATTAGATGTAAATGGGTTTATTCTGTTAAGCTTCATTTTGATTGTACTCTACATCATATAAAACCCAGTTGGTTGCTCTTGGTAATAAATAATAGCATAGAGTGGACTATGAGGAGACCTTTGCTCCTGTAGCAAAAATGACTATAGTGCGTACTATTATTGCCATTGCTGCTTCCCAAAGATAGCTATTTCACCAAATGGATGTCAAAAATGCATTTCTCCATGGTGATCTCAAAGAGGACATTTATATGACACCTCCACATAGTTTGCTCTCCTCACCTACATTAGATGTATATAAGTTGAAACGGTCTTTATACGGCTTAAAACAAGCTCCTCAAGCTTGGTTTGAAAAGTTCAAGTCTGCTTTACTCCAATTCTCTTTTGTGCAAAGCAAATATGATACCTTTTTATTTCTTTTTAAAGCATCTATTGATTGTGTTCTTCTTCTTGTATATGTAGATGACATTGTTATCACAGAGACTAATTCTTTATTAATCACAAGCCTACAGAAGCATCTTAAAGATTCTTTTCATATGAAAGATCTTGGTTCTCTTACATACTTCTTAGGATTGGAGGTTCATTATGATTCTTTGGTGTATTTTTACATTAACATAAATATACTCAAGATTTGATTGTTATGGTTGGCCTTCAAGAGTCTTTCTTAGTTGATACTCCATTGGAAGTGAATGTTAAGTATTGTCGTGAGGAAAAGGATCTTCTTTTTAATCCAACTCTATTTCAAAAATTGGTTGGGAATTTGAATTACCTTACTATTACACAACTAGATATCTCTTTTGCAGTTCAACAAGTCAGTCAACTCATGCAACCTCCACACCATCTATATTTGGTGGCAATGCATCGTATCATTCGATATCTCCTAGGCTCATCAAGTCAATAGTTATTCTTTCCTACTGGTTTTCTTATTAGCCTTGTTGCTTTCAACAATGCTAATTAGGTTGGATGTCCTGATACTCAGCACTCTATAACTGGTTGGTGTATGTTTCTTAGAGATTCCTTGATATCCTAAAAGAGCGAGAAACAAGACCGTGTTTCAAAATCTTCAAATGAATTTGAATATCGAGCCATGTCAACTGCTTCTTTTGAAATTATTTGGCTTCGTAGACTGCTTGCAGAAATTGGATTCCCTTAAACTGATCCTACTCCCCTCTATGCTGACAATATGATTGCTACTCAAATTGTCACTAATCCTATTTTTTATGAGCGTACCAAACACATTGAGGTGGATTGCCATTATATATGCAAAGCTGTTGATAATGGAGTCATTTCTCCTCCAAATGTTTCAAGTGGTCTTCAAATAGCTGATATCCTAACAAAATCCATGACTTGACAACATCACCAATTTCTAGTTGACAAATTGATGCTTGTTGATCAACCAGCATCAGCTTTAGATACAAATTGGGCCCCAACACCAATCCCTTCCCCTGTCCATGCATTCCCAAAGCACTTGTACATGGTACCCTACACTTCATATCATCCTCTCATTAGGTTCACACTCTCCCTCATGCTCTTCATCGCCGGCCATTACCATTAACCTGTTGTACCTTTGTGAGTTCATTCATCATTCACCCCTTATAGCAATCTACTTTGTATATTGTCACATCTTCCTTATTATCTTCAAATTGTCCATTACCATTAACCTGTTGTACTTTGGAGAGCTCATTCATCATTCACCCGTTATAGCAATCTGCTTCGTATATTGTCACATCTTCCTCACTATCTTCAAATTCTGCCTCACCATCCTAATTGCTATTAGGAGCGTAAACATCTATTTCTACACTCATTCATCCTTTATTTGGTGGCTATATTTTACGCGAGAGAGTCCTCATCCCAACTCCCAAGGCGCTGCCATGACATACTTGCTTATTAAGGAATGCATTGGTAAGTGAAATTTAAAATTATAATGTATAGTGGAATATATTACATTATATCCTCTTTCATTTGTTGTTTTAATAAACTTCATGCAAATATAGTGGAGTATCCAAAGTATTTATATATGTCTGAAAATTGAAATTGCGATTAATATACTGAGTATTAAAAAATTGTTAATTTTTTCTTTTTTAATTACTTTAGCTTCATGTTCTATGTGATTAAATCTATGACATTTTTTGTAAAAATAAATATATATGATATATGTAATAGTATTTTTAAGACAACATTTATATATTTACAGCCCTCTAAATACAAATAATTAAAACAATGCCATTTTATTTTTGAACAATATTCAATTTTACATTATGATATAATTTAAATAAAGTTGTATTGATTTACACCAAAGGAAAAAAGATTCATCCATTCATACTTTTTACATGGTATTGAGCAGCCGGCTACATGAAAATTTGAGTTCCTAAGACGCAGTTCTAGTAACAATATGAAAATATTTAATTCTTGGTTGCAATTGCCTTTTACACGATTACTTTCCCAGTCCTAAACTAAAGATATGTCTGATGGACTTTTATTGCATATGAATCAATAAATCAATATAAATCATTTTGCTCAAAAGCAATGCATAAACAACTAAAAGAAAAGAGTTGCTTATAGAGTAAGATGAGCAAGTGACAACAAGTCATGCATATTATAATTAGAATACACAAATTATTTCATACAACCATATATATTATAACATTAAAGAAATTGACCTTTATATCTGTATATTCTTTTAACACACATCAGTCTCTGAACCAGACAGCATATTAATGACCTGTCTCATAGTAGGTCTCGCATCTTTGTTTTCTTGTGCACACTGCAAAGCTACTTTCACCAAAATTACCAATCTATCCTCATCATAATCACCTCCCATTTTAGGATCCACAATTTGCTCAATCCATGATGATGGCCCTTCATCTTTTTCTTTGCTTATTATTTCCCTAACCCAATTCTCTAGCCTCATGTGCTCCTCCATCCCATCAACATTAAGATCTTTCGGGCTCTTTCCTGTTATCATCTCCAACACAACAATCCCATAGCTATACACA
>JACGDI010004216.1:727684-744957 GCA_014898725.1 Jacaranda copaia
ATACCAAATTTTTTTAAAAAAATAATCGAATACCGAATAAAAAATTTTGATTCGCTATTCGGTACAAGCTAAATTTCAATTTTGATTTGATTCGGCCAATTTACCAAACTGTGAACACCCTTAGAACCACTAAAAAATTAAAAAAAAATTCCCAAGCCACGCCTTTCGGGACTTTTGGGCAACAACGTATAAATAAAAAATAAAAAATAGAAAAAATGGTTAAAGCGTGGTTTACAGTCATATTTTACCATAATTTTACAATACCTCCAAAACCACAGTAATTTTATAAAAATTATTTTTTCTAACAATATTTTTATAAATTACCCATGTTAAACACAATCATTCAAACTATTTTCATTATCTATTAATTTTTTTCAATTAACATTTTTTATCAAATAAAATAAAATAATAAAAATAATTAAAAAAGAAAAAAAAAAGAAAAAGGCCATGGAATTACGCCACGCCTCTTAATTCCATTCTTTCAAAATAAAATAAAAAAATGGTTAAAGGCGCGGCCGCGCCTTACCATACTTTTACAACGTTTTCAGAAATACGGTAGTTTTATAAATATTAATTTTTTTTACAATATTTTTATAATTTAGTCCCATTTTTCTGCAAATCAATCATACAATAATAATACAAAATCAAACACACAATTTGTGAGTATATTAATTATTTCTAAACTATATATCTATGTCATGTCATAATCAAAAATTACATAATGAATTTGTAGTTTATCTATTTTCATATATACTTTTGCTGTAAGCAATTAATTTTAATGTACTTTTACGTAATTAAATTCTAAATTTTTTTTCATCTTGTATTTAACTAACTAGTAAAAACTAGATAATGTTGTTTTGTTGATTAAAGCAAATATGAGGCCGCAATACTATGACATTTATATGTTCGAATTTAAAAAATTATTAGGTATATATGTCTGTCTATTAAAATAACCAATTATCTATTGTTGATAATCGTTGATTATTAATTAATCATTACTATTTTCATATAATGGCTAATACATTTGATCTTTTCATTTAAAATAAATTATTAAGCGTCGTTATATTTTCTAGTTAGTTGTTATGAATTCATACAGTACAAGGGAAGGATATTAGGTTGATGCTTAATAAATTATAATGTAAGTGAAACTAGAAGGAAAAATCTATAGCTATAGCATTGAGGCTTTAGATTTTCTATAATAAATTGCACAATAAATAAGTATGAAACAAAAGGAATATGGTATCTAATTAGTTAAATATAAACTTAAAAAGTTTAGGATTCAACACTGATATGAAAAAAAAAATAACATTTTAAGGGAAAAAATATAAAAGTAAATAAAAAGGCCTAACAAAATGAAAAAAAATAATAAGACAATAATCATTAGGCCCAACAAATTAAGTCCACCAAGATTGGCACCCAAATCCAAATGGGTTCCTACCAAGAACTTAATTAATATAAATAACAATTCTCCAAATCAAAAAAGGCATCTGAGCATTCATAAGAAAAACTAGAGCGCTAATTCTACACAAGCATGTTCCAAGACTAGAAGCCCAATTCAATTTGCTAGTTTTCAGAAATGACCCTAACTCCATTTTCATAAAGCATCATCTTGCGTCATTTGTGGGAACTCCTTTTTTATGCTAGTAACATTGAGGATGTAGATGAGATCTAGAGCTTGAGACTTTAGTGCTAAACTCACACCACAAGGCTACAATATAGAAAACAACCCTTCAAAAGTGCAATCATGTCTGACACAAGCCAACACCTAAAGTGCATCCGTCACTCGAGGAGATGCTTGTGTAGCAAGCTTTACCTATGGAGGACCAATGCTGCAAATAACTTAAGCATCTTTGATGGCATTAGAATGCATTCACACAAGTTGCAACCAAAGTGTTGGCTCAGTGCACTAACCAACTCCACCTTTAGAAGCAACCCCAATCTTTGCTCTAGTGTGAGGAAGCCTCATCATTTCTAAAGAGGATAGAATGTAAGACAAAAGAATAAATAAGGCACTACTTCTCTTGCACCTCAATACATGGACATGTAGTTTTTGATCCACGCTAACCTATCATCACGACTACCTACTATGGCCAAAGTTCCAACTTACTCAGTTGTGCTTCCTCACTAAGTGGATCAAGAAGCAAATACTTTCCCATGGTTGTTGCTCTCCCTAGATATAGCCCATTTTGCTTAGCTATCCAAATGGAATTACTCTACCTAGCGAGCAGATCACCAACGTGTCAGAGTTTGATTACATAACTAATTCGCAAAAGCCTCCTGACAACTTCCTAACTAGATTGGATCCCTACAATTGAGTGAAGCCGCTTACTATAAAGAGTTTTGTACCACCGTCACTAAGCGCACTCTAATGTAGTTCAAAGAAATGCCTTGTAGGATCTATCATTGGATGGGAGCACTTTGTGCAATATTTCTCCAACTTTTTGGCCAACCACAAGTATCCCAAGACGATGGCTTACTTATTCACCATCAAGTAGAAGGATGGAGAATCATTAAAGGACTATATCATCCAAGTCATCCAAGTAGGGCATGAAATTTTGCACATCGGCTGAGAGCGCCTTGTCACGCCCTGACTAAAGATATGTAAAGGAGCTGGATAGAAGAGGTTAATGATGATCTAGAAGACTCCAAAACCTTGCAGAAACTTGTACATACTTGTTGAAAGTGGTAGGACTTTTGTAGAATTTTCTAGAGATTATTCTAGAATATTCTAGAGTAAGGAAAAGTTCTAGATGTGTAATTTAGACTGTGGGATTGAGTTGATCTCCACTATTGATTCAAGAGGAGACTTGTATATATAAGCTAGGAATTCATTTGTAACAAACCAAGAAAAGCGAAGTAGAGAGAAGTAGAACTAGGTAGAGAAGTAGAAACAGAAAGTAAAGTTCAAGTAATAGAAGCCCCTTTGATTTCCTCCCTCAAAGTCTTTCTTGTACTTAACAATTGGTTAACTCATTTAGCACATATAGTACTTGTGCTTTTGCAACAGAGTGAGGTTGACTTAACTAACCTCGCAAGGGGCAAACAAAGAGCTAAGTGCCGCATGACAACTTGTAAGGGACAAGTCCATGACATCCTACCCAACACTATTTAGTAAAATCTTAAGCATTAAAAATTATAAAAGTCCATAGCAAGAAAGCTGCCTCCATGATGGAATATCTCCTCATTCACATAGAAAAGCACATTTAAATCGAGAAAGTGATGAGTCCTCTGGGTGCCAACAAGCACAAGTAGTGAGAAGAATAAAGTAGTAATAATAAGAGGTTAGAAGATTGTCAGCGCAATCCTTACACTCCTCTTATTATGTCAAATACAAACTTGGCTATTGCTAAATTGTAAGGTTTGATCCAATATATCTCACAAATGAAAAACAACCTGAAGAGGTAGAAGTTCAAGAAGTGGTGACATTTGCACCTAAGATGAGATTGAGATGTTGATACAAAGTGAATACCTAAAAAGGAAGGTAAGGCTATCCAGATAAGCAGTCCAAGCTAGGAAATGAAGGAGACCGTTGATGCTCACCCAGTGAATAGTTGGAGCTAAGTGAGAGGTAACATCAAAATATACAGATAACTTGCCCACTATAGGCGTTATTTCAATAATCTTAGGAGGACTCGCAAGAGATAACTCCTCCAATGTGAGGAAAGCACTTATGTTAGTAACAAGACAGGCACAAGTCTATTTTGTGGATCTAATGTTAGGGGATACAAGAAGTGTAACCTTTGTTTCCCCACATCATCTTTAGAGAATAAGACATGAAGACTAAATGAGGCGAACACAATGATGCTATAGTGATTCCAGCCTCTCTTACTAGCTTTACAACTTCAATAGGTCATATTCACTAGCTATGCTTTATAAGCTGCAAATACTGAAAGCTATCTTATTGACATCCCAATAACAGTCATTGTTACAATTCCTACACAAATCAAAGTGAACAAAACCCCAACCCTCACTAGCACAAATGGGTAAATGATCTTGGGCAAGTAGCCCAAACAACAGATTTCCAAGATCCCAGCTAGTTCTAAAATCACTAGTTTAAAACCATCACTTGCATCAGTCTAAGATGCTAAATAAGGAGGCTGAGCATGAGACTCTGTGGAATATCTTTATAGGGAGCTTGAACGCCACTTTACTAGGGATGAATCCTTACAATATTTTTGATATGTTGAACATCTTTTGCAAGAGCCTCCATTTGCCCTTCTAGTGTGAGCCCTCACTAAATAGATCTTCTTTCCTGCTAAAAGCAAACAAATGGAATTGAGCTCAATAGTTTAAGAAACATAAAAGAAAAAATAGAAGTGCTGAGAAGAAAAAATGAATGCAATAACAAGCACACAAACAAACAAGAAGCCAAAAAATTAGCTAAGTACCTCAAGAAAAATTTATGTAAGACTCAAAGGAGAGACAAGCAATCACACCTCCTCAAAGTGTTGGTGAAAGTCATGATGAACCATCCGCAAATCATCAATTATAGCAAACTACTTCCAAACGCATGGACCCCAAACCCTCATCACATATAAACAAAAAGTGAGGTTTCCAGGGCCCTTTAGAGAGAGGTAAACCACTCAAGAACTTATGATTTGATCTAGGAAGAAAAGGAAAAAAGATTTAATTTAGTAAAAAGGGAGTGAAAACTATCTGAGGAGATAGGAAGTTCTTAGTCCCTAAAGCAGTGGTTTTTTCCTATCAAGCGGGTACCTTGCCTAGCCAACTGGCCATGGGGTGGCCAACCACTCCGTGGGGGCGATGATCCCATCGCTGACTCCTACCCGATAAATAAATAAATAAATAAGGAATCAATGAACCTAACAAATTAAGCCCACTGAACTCTAAGTAGGCTGAAGTTCATTAAAGACTTAATCAGTATAAATATCAACTTTCAAAATAAATAAATAAAAATCTAAGCATTCGTAAGAAAACTCAAGCTTTATCTCTATGCAACCACATTACAGGAGCATATCCCAATTCACTTGTTGATTTTCAAAATAATCCCAATTTCATTTTCATGCAACATCATACACATATAAGTACATCATATATACATATATAAATATAAATATATTTGCAAAAGCAATTCAGCCAAAGTTTATTTAAATGGATCGATTATATAGACTCATAGACTTCTGATAAAATACTATTGTAAAAAATTATTTGAAAACAAATTGATGGATAGCTTTTATATTATTTTAAAATGTACAGTGCGTATACTCACTTTTAATGTATATAGAAATATGTCACATATTATTTAATATATAATTATGGTATAGTGTAGCGATTAAGTAAAATCTAAAATAATTAATATTTTCACAAATTCTTAAGATTTTTTTTTAGTTTCATGATGTTCAATTAGTATATAAATATTATATATAATTTTTAAGTTTTCAATATATAATTTAAATTACTTCTGAAAATAAAGTAATTGACATGCACGTGAAAGTAGAATTGTCAAAATAATTTTAATATTTAGTTAGATATTGAATTGAAAGAAAGCTAATTTTTAGTCACATACTTTGCACATGAGTTTTTTATCTATTATTTTTCTTCTTAATGAAGTGATTAAGTTTGAAAGAATGTGGTAATACGTAATATTAAAGCTAGGAGCGTAAACAGATTCTAAACAAATTGAATGCATTGCAATTATATTTGTATTCGATTAATTTTTATGGTATTCATATCTGATGATGCAATGAGCCTGATGGTCCGGAACTCCGGTGTATTTAGGTGATATTGGGCCTGAGATCTGCAATAAGAGCAAACGTAAACTAGCCGAAATTGCCCCGGCAAAGGCACTCCGACGCTCAAGTTAGGTTTCCGGTGAGATGGAGAGTGTTTAGAGAGTATATAGTAAACAGTAAATTTGCAATACCTTGAGCGTGGTGGTGTTGACCTGATTTATAATTTGATGATGGCACGAATTTACCCAAGTGCCCTTGTCAGGTATACTTGGGCTTTCCTCATAGCCGGGGTAGGATAGTCATTTCTGCCCAAATCTCGAGGCTGGGCCACGTGGCGCGATCTCCTGTTTTCCTGGGTAGTACCGTCAGTAGGAGCGCGCCTCTACCAGAGTTGTGGGCAGAGTTGTCAGGATTGGTGGGAGTGGTTACATCCGTATCCAGTAGTTACATCTGCTGCCACGTGTAATCATTGCGTAAAGGTTCAATTTGTCCCATCTTCAAACAGGGGTCGATTCATGTCGACCAAACTTAGATGATGAGTTCGGGAGCCGCCTCCAGGTCAATACAGGTCAACCGCACAGCTTACCATATGGGGTCGATACTAATCGACCAATCTGACTTCGCCACTGGGCTATCATCACAAGACTTTGGAAGAGGCCCTCAGATCGATACGGGTCGACCACGGGGCTTCTTATACGGAATCGATACAGGTTGACCAAAGTGACTTGCCTCAGGGCTTAGTAGATTGACTCCTCTGATCTTGGGCCTGTTGGGCCTGCTGGATTATATCATTTCACATTGGGCTTCATGAGCTGTCTGATTTGTAAAAGGGGCCTGTTGGGCCTGTTGGGCTATCCCATATCAATATCTATAATTATATTTGATAAATATTTGAATTTGTATTTGAGGAATATTAAATGAATTCTGAAATATTTATATTTAATTATAATTATTCATATATATATATATGTATTCAATTATAATTATCCATATTCAAATTCAAATATGATTTTTCTAATACTCGTATTCTTGTAATTATTCGAATGTCTAAATGTACTCGTCAACTTCTATACTGAAAAAAAAAAAGAATTTAATTGATCTCACAAGAATCATTATACTATCTAAGGTTTAGGTTTAAATATTTAACGGTTTAGACAAACTTTACTATCTTTTGTATTAATAATACTACATAATAGAATTATGAGTTGTTATATTTCACGTCATATACACTAATATATATTTAGATATTTTATAACAATTAATGTTCTCAATTGTTGGTTAATAATTTCACTACCTTACTTAAAATTAAAAAATTAATTGTCCTTGATTTAGCTAAAATTTTTCTAGTTAATAATTACCTTATAATTAATTAATTTTTTATCACTATCTATATTAATAGAATTATATCAACTAAATATATTATTCTAAAGTCAACCAAAAGTAATTTTATGCTTATTAACTTTGTTCTTCGTATCATGATTGTTAAAATTTTCCTTAATATTATTACATCTTTTAAATTTATACTTTTTTTTTTCAATTCTTCAATTATATATGTTATGAAATTTTATAATGAAAACATAAATAATATTATACAATATCATAGTAATTTTTAAATATAATATATTATATTTAAAATACATGAAAAATTAGAATATGTTATATAGCTTAAAATTTTAAAATATTATTTATCGGATATGGATAATCAATATAATTAAATTATGGATAATTGAATGTGTTATCTATCATATTTATATTTATTTATAATGAAATATTTATTAACTTAATATGAATAATATCCATTTAAGATGAATGTGAATAATATTTTGTATAAATTAATACAGATATGAACAATAATAGAATTTTTGAATATCTATTGAGTAACCCTTAAAGCTGATTATTTTTGGATTATAAATTATATTCGTAAAACATCTAAAATCAAGTTAACAGCTCGTGGAAACTTTTCCCTCCAATATTTAACAAAGTGATTGATGCTGCAGAGAGTTAAATAATATTTAAAACCAATTTTTTTTCATTTCTATTTTTTGTTTCTATGCAAGCATGATACTGAGGCCGTAAATCGCCCAATACTTTTAGGGAGTGTGGTAATTTTTCCCTAAAATAATTTTATTTTAGAAAAACTTAATAAAACATACACTCATTTTTCTCTTTAAAATACTAAAATAGATTTTCCTCAAACTACCCCATTCTATCCTTCATTATTCCCAAAATTTTCATATTTTTCAATATATACATATATATTATATATATTTTATTATTATTCTTACAATCAAAAAATTATTCAATTCCATTTTCACCACCAAAGTCTAATAAAAAATATTGATTTGACTGCTACAGTAAAAAAATCTCCTCCAAATCATAAATAAATATACCAAAACTTATCAAAACAAATTTTAAATTATTCATCAAAATATAACTAAAAATTCATTACATTTTTCAAGACAACTTTTACATTTGTTGTAATTGGCATAATTAGCACAATTAATTGTTAATTAACTTTGGATGGATGTCAATTATGGTTGGAATCCAAAGATTAATTGTGGTGATGCAATAGAGGAAGGAATTGGTTAAGTATTTCTTGTTAAGTTGTCCCACATGCAATATTTGAGAAAGTGGAAACTTACTTGAACATTATAAAATCAAATGGAAGAGTTGAAAGGTTATTCCAACCCTTCACTTGTCCCACATTGGTTTTATAAACTAGTGTGGACTAATTTATATTGAATTCAAATAAGAATGCTTAATAAAGTATTCTTTAAGGGGTTCATATGAGTTGACCACACGTGCACCGCCACCGATGCTCGATCTAGGTCGTGGGTCGTTGGCGAATCTCTCAGTTTAGTTTTATCTTTTCGGGACAAATTCAATCTGAATTTTTTTTAACTTAACTTGGATCAGATAAGATAATCCAATCGGATAACAGCTGACTTAGTTAAGACCAGTTGGATTAGTCTAATCCGATCAGACTAAATCAAATCTTTGAAGATTAAGATGAGATTTGGCAAGATTGATAGAGATTAAGCGGGATTTGGCAGAAGGACTTAGGACACATAGCTTGATACTGGTGGACGTGTG
Source organism: Jacaranda copaia (assembly GCA_014898725.1). Classification (NCBI taxonomy): domain Eukaryota; kingdom Viridiplantae; phylum Streptophyta; class Magnoliopsida; order Lamiales; family Bignoniaceae; genus Jacaranda; species Jacaranda copaia. The sequence continues at coordinate 736,471 of JACGDI010004216.1, forward strand.
TGACTGACGTAGCAGAATATTATCGATTGGGTAACGTGTTAGAGGCCATTAACTGACAGACTCTAACCCTAATCTCACTTATAAATAAACTGCCTCTGGCAGTCTTCAAAAATATAGCATTCGCCTCTCAACACGCCTAAACATCCGACTTCTGCCCACTTTCTTGCTCTCTCTCAAGAATCCTTCCCTTCTCTTCTCAAAAATATTCCCTGTTCCGAATTTAGATACATACACCTATCTCATTCTTATTTGGCGACTGAGTACTATTCGAGGTGAACGAGACGAAGTGCACCTAATCGTTCTGGACTATCTCACCCTGGAAGGAGCTGTGTTGTACCTATTGCACTGGTGAGTCGAAGCACTCGTTTCTTCAAGGTAAACATGATTTCTCTGTGATTTGGTTGTCCAATTGATTCTATTACGATATAGAATCCTGAAGATAAGTTTATTTTTAAATTTTAGTATTTACATTAGATAAAACTAATAGCATATTTTATTGTTTTATTGCCTCGATTGATATATGAATTTTGGCTTTTCCTAGACTCATATCTGATTAAATAATTGCTAAAATTCTGATTTGCCTTGAATTTGACATATATTTCTGAACACGCATACTATATATTTAATTCTGACGATATATGTTAAATCTCATATCGCATGCTTAATTTAAATCTCATATTGATAAAAACGCACGTACTGACTCAATTGTGATTATCTGTTCTAATTCATGATAATCTTATTTGCATATTGGTATATCCCACTGCAAATTTAGTTACAACAACATTCTCGAACTTCACGTACAATATTTATTCCCTCAAAACATATATCAAAATCAAATAAAAAAACACAACCAAACATTACCTTAGTTATTTTGTAAATCTTACATGTTGATCAATCTAGTTAACATCAATATTTGTGACATGTTATATCACTCGCTTTCTTTACGTAAATGGAGCATTGGGTAGGTACATCGGACAGGGACCGCCCGCCGCAGACCTCACTTAAATATACCTGGCGGGTTCTTCGTTCTGTTGGTCTGCATATTAACAGTACAAAATTCATTAATTCGGCAGGCGGAATGACAGTGCTGGAGCATGCAACATAAAGGCCACCTTGGATACCCTAACACGTTAACACGTTTTCAGTATTCATACCAAACCGATAGCCCTTTGGGTCCACGACAATCTTTATTCATTCGATATCTTATTTCCAATTTGAACGTGTTTAGCTAAATTATCTTATAAGATGTTACATTTTAATTTAAAATTAAACTTTTTAATTATTTCAATAAAATAAAATTTTAAATTTTATATATTAATAATAACTTTATAATTAACAATGAAAAAATTTGTTAAAATCATATAATATATTAGGAACTCCAAACTTGTTTTTAAAAAAGAGTTTATAAAATTTTAATATTTTATTTTAAAAATTTATAAGCACTTTTATTAAATATTTTTTGACATTACATAAGTTATTAAATATTTTTTGGTATATGTAGTTGATAAATTCTCACCGAAGGATTTGAACTGACATGACCAACACATGAGGTATGTGAAAATTCGGGAACTTTCGGCCATGGAAGAAAAAAGGTGGCAATTTTTGAAACGACACGATAACACAATATGAATCGATACGATATTATTAAGTTTGGGTTTAGGGTTATTGAGTTGGGTCAATATTGGGTCGACTTAATGAGCAACAAGAAAATTATAGGTGGATTTGAGTCATCTGATAATAACCCTGCGAAAACACGATAATTTTACTTAATTATTCCTTTGATGAGAGGTGATTAGTAGCAATTTCCATATATTTTTAATTGAATTTTTGTAAGGGAAGTAGGTGGTTCTTTATTTAAATTTACACTTAAAACTCTCATTACTTGTAACTTCTATTTTATTTTTAATATATATCGAACCTATTCGAAGTATATATTATATATACTCATTCTCTGAGTAATACTTTGTGTACTTATTTTTTGTAGCAAACTTCAATTGAAAGAAGAGGATAACAATAAAGAGATTTGACTTAAATTAAAAGTTGGAATATGCTATATTTTTTGCATTTTTAAATAATGACTTGTTATTTTTGAATAATTTTTACCTGCTATTTTACCTACTACCTACTGTTATATATATGTAATGACTTGTTATTTTACCTGCTACGTATACGAACGATTAAACTTTAATACTATGTTGATGGGGCATTGTAATAAAATGGTGGTTGCCATTGATCTAATAAGATTTTTTTTTTTCATTTGGAATCTAGCCAATTAAATACTCTTTATATCCGTACATATAATTTTTCTTTAAAAAACTTTTTCTTTATCTTTATATCCTTAAAAATGTGAATCGATCGATTTTATTTATTATTCTACTTCAAGTTATTTTTAAATTATATATGTAATGTATTTTAATATCTGTTGCAACATTTTTATTTTTAAGATAATGAAAAAAAATTAAATTGGAATTCATAAATCTCAATTAATTATATGTGATATATCTCAATATTTAGTACTTTTAATTATCTTAAAATAATCTTATTATAATTTAAAATTATCTAGTAAAAACATTCTTAAGAAATACAAACATATTATTTTTAAATTAGCATACTTTAACAATTTTAAATTAATCATTATTGATTTACATATATTGGATATTAATAAAATTTCACAAATATTAAATAATAATATTAAGATATTAACAATATAGTTCTAGAAAGTTTAAATACATAATCAATTCTAAAATAATTCTTGAAAAGATACAAATATATTATTTATTAAATTTATATACATTTAAACTACTTAAATAATAATTTTAGATAGATGTAAATATTAATAAAATTTTATAAATATTACATAATATATAATAACATAACTAGTTTTAAAATAATTATAAATTATTCAAATAATTTTTTATATTTTTTCTCATCTTTCCCACTCGACCCTCCATGCCCAACCCATGGTAATTGACCATGGCCACACCATTGCACCACATCCTCCACCCACGGTAGCTCACCATGGTCATGGCGGCTGCGATGGCCATGGTAACGATCATGGCTGCCATCATGGTTGTCTGCCTATTTTTTGCCTTGTCAGATCTCGTTTTGACAGGATTTGGCCAGCAGCCGACATGGCTGTCGGCCATGGCGATCGCAACCCCGCACCCCCACCCATCAAAGTATGTGTAGGTGTGTGTGTGTATAGCTATATATTATATATATGTATTTGGAGATGTGTATAAATATGCTTTTCATATATAAATATTTTTAGATTGATCTAATATATGGTATATTTTTAGAATTTTGATTTTTTCGTTTTTTTGTTTTTTTGTTTTGTTTTAAATTATTAGAGATGATTTGATCATTTAACATTTTTAATTAGGGTTTTTGGACATTCACTAATAAAAAGGAATGTGAATATAATTTTCAAAATTTAAGAGGGTTTAATTATATCTATACCATACTTTAGGAGAGACGCCTATAATTATTCCTAATACAAAACACTAACCTATAGTGAAATTAGAAATGACTTATTGCAAAACACGTGTTATTTATTTAGGAGGTACTTCATGTAAGTAAAATACAATTAAACCTCACCATAGACGCACCCTTAATAAGTATTTATAAGTCCTTACGCGAGCCTATTTTCAATAATCAAGTATCAAGGTCCTTTTCAATGAGATTTTTTTGGGTTGATGTTCCTTCCAACTGTTTATGAAAGAAAGTGAGTGGGGAGAGTTTGAAGAAAATTTATAGCATTTCTTTTACATTCTAAATTTTGGTGGAATCAAAAAAAAAAAAGAAAAAAATATTAAAAAAATATTTTTAATTGCTTGGTTGGTAAAGAAAATATTAAAGAAAGAAAAACTTAAAGAAAAATATAGTATATTTAAGGAAAAATAAATTTTCTGCACAAAATGAAGAGAAAAATTAGGGAAAGGTCTCTCATTCTCCAACACACTTGATCACCTCTTTTTTCCTCGTCTCTTTCTTCATTGTTTTCATTAACAACCAAACAAATTTGAAATTTTATATTTCTTTATTTTCTTTTCCCTTTTCCTAATATTTTTATTTCATTATCAAATTCTTAAATCAAACATAGCATTGGGGGTGGCAATTTAGGTGAGTTGTTAGATTCATTTTGAATTGAAATGGGGGAATAACATTAATTTCTTCAATTCGAACATAAGTTAACAAAATCTAAAACTGTCCACTTATAATTCAACTTGATTCTTATTAGGTTATCCACCAGTACAATCCCACCCAACTTGACATATCGGTCTGACTCCAAATAATTTCTTTAGAAATATTTTACATTTTTAGAAAAAACGTTCTTGTGTTTTTTTCCTTATTCTTTATGTATTTTTAATTATTAATAAATAAATAAAGGAGTAGGAAGTTCACATCATAAATCCACGCTAGTAGTTCTCTACGAAATATTTTAACTGAGCAATACAATCTATTTGATTTGAAAAAAAAATTTTCCTCCATTTTTTAGTATCTATCTACACTATAAGAATGTTAAAATCATAAAGTGATGCAAAAAAATAAGATTCTAAGGGTAAAAAAAAATAAAAAAGTAATTAAAGGGTTGAATTAAATAAATAATAACTTAGTAAAGAGCTAATAAATCAATAAATTAAACCCATCAAGATGGGCACCCAGGTCTTAGAGGATGAAGCCTAGTAAATACTTAGCCACTATAAATATCAACACTCAAAACCAAAACAAACATATCAAATCATTTTACAAAAAATCCCAAGCCCGTGTTCTGGGAGCAAAAACTCATTAACTATATTGATTCCCAAAAGTACCCTAACTCCATTTTTGTGTAGCATTATCTTGGTGCCATTTGTGAGAACTCCAAAATAACAATGTCGATGATGCAGATGAGGTCCAGAACTCAAGATTCAAGTGCCCAAGTCACACCACGAGGTGAGAATACAGAGAACAACCTAATAGAGGGGCATTCATATTTAGCACTAGAGTTAGCACTTGAAGCTCACCCAGCACTAGAGGACATGCCAGTGTAACAAGCTTCAACTCCTAGACAATCATGCTATAGATGACTTAGGAAGGATTGATGGCACTAGTGGAGAACACCTCTGTGCAAGCTGTAGCCAAAGTAATTGCCTAATATGCTAGCTAATACCGCTTTCAGGAAAGCCTTGTTGTTCTTAGAGAGGATAGACAGAAAAATGAGCGATTATAGTTCTTTCTCTAAGCCAACAGTCATGACAACATCTCACCATTACCAAAGTCTTGACAAACTTAGCTATGTCCTAACAATTAGGAAAAGTTGGAAACAAGTAACTTTATTGGTTGTCACTCTTTTGAGATATGGTCCCTTTTGCTTGGCCATCATAACAGAGCCATTCCCCCTACGTGCAAAGATTGCCAACTTATCAAAGCCCAATTGAATGATGGACCTTCAATAACATGTGGACAACTTTCTCTTGATGATGGAGCTTTATGATCCAAGTGAAACCACCTACTGCAAAGTGTTCTAAACCACCCTTACTAAGCTACTCTAACATGGTTCAATCAAATGGTAGTTGGATCCATCTCTAGAAGCAACTAACATAACATCTTCTCTACACTTTTCCATCAACTATAGGTATTGCAAGTTACCAATGTATGTATTCACTTTCAAGCAAAAAGATGGAGAGTCCTTGAGGGACTATATTAATCATTTTGCCTAAGTAGTGCATAAAATTCCTCACATCGGCCAAGAGCTCTTACCCAACATCATTTAGCTAAATTTGAAGCATCAGAAGTTTTGAAATTTTGTAGCTAGAAAACCATTCACCACATGCTAAGAACTCCTTATCCAATTAGAAAAGTACATTTGGATCGAGGAGGCAATGGTCTTTCTAGATGCTAACAATCACGAAACTCAAGATAAATGAGCAATAATAGCAAGAGGCCAAAAACCGTTGGTACAACCCTCTTAGAAAATTCTCTACTTACAAACCTCTACTACATATAGGACAAACATCTCCATCATGATAGAAAAACAAGGTCTGATCGAGCCTCCTCTGAAGATAGTAGATAACCTTAAAAGGCAAAAGTCTAAGAATTAATGTTGTTTCCACCATGACCACAAGCATTACTTCTGCAGAGTGCTAAGTCTGAAAGATGAAATTAAGAGACTAATCTAACAAGAATACTTGAAGGAGTTTGTAGCTTGGAGATATGGTAGCCCTGAGGAATAGTTCAAAGTCGAAAATGACGAAGGTCACCAACACTCACCTTGTGAACAATCAAAGCCGATGGAGAAGATGTATAAAAAAGACTCGAACAACTTATCCATTACTAGTGTTATTTTAGTGATCCCTAGAGGACCAATTGAAGGTAAATCCTCAAATGTGAGGAAACTACTACTCAAATAGCATGGCAGAATCAAGCTCACTTAGTGGACCTAATACTGGGCATACACAAAGTGTGTGCACCACCCATCTACTCCCTAACATCATATTCAAAGTAGAAAACATGGAAATTAGGCAAGACAATCATAATGATGTTCTAATGATATCCAACCTTTCCCTAATTTCTAGATGAAAAAGATCTTGGTAGACAGTGAAACCTCAGCATACATCAATTTTTGCGATGCATTCCTTTAGCTTGGCATGAGTAATTCCTACTTGTAGAAGATTAACACTTTTCTAGTAGGATTTATTAACAAAACAATGGAAACCTTCCGAGAAATCTTTTTTCCCCTCTTCATAGGCACTTACCCCTGGCGAGCTATAAAGATAGTGAAATTCCTAGTCGTTAAGACCTCGTCTACATGCAACATGATACTAGAAATTATTAGAGAAGGGACATTAGTAAAGTAAGCTAAAGGATAAAGGCAAAGACGTAGTTTAGAAATCTTATGTTATTACAATGCTCATGCGAGAAAGCCCTCGCACTCAAGAAAACTCTTTAAGAAAAAAGTGTTAATATCAACTATTTAGTCCATGCAATATAGAGAGGAGATGCCCCTATAATGAATAAATATGGCTTTGTGGAGTCTTGAAGTTCTTATTTAATTTTCTAAGTTATTCTAGTAGTTAGGGTTCTTTTAGTTTCAGGTTTTCATTTTTAGTTACTTATACATTTTTTTGGTAGCTTGTTGAATAAAAAAGAACATCCTAACTCAAGGTTCCTAGTGTTGTGTTTCTTTTCAATTACTTTAATGAAAGAGTTTTGACATTTCTTCACAAACATATCCACTCCTTTACTGCATGATTGCAACTTGCAGAGATCCTCCATGTGCGGTAAGACCCAAGTAGCATGTAAACACAAAGAAAAAGAGAAAACAAGCAAAAATATGTGTACAACCTTGTAGCAACGGATGAATATGCTACATCATTACCATAATAAGACCTTAAAGGGCGCATGTGGTAATCAATATTAGCACCATTCTAAGACTCCAAGGGGCAACATGGCAAAAGACTAGTATAAAACCCCTAAGGGGTACATAGCACAAAGACCATCATAAAACTCCTAAGAGGACCCATGGAAAATAAACAAATACTACTATAAGACCCCCCAAGGGGACATATAGAGATAACAAAAATGTCTTCACAAGAGACTCCAAGTAAATCTAACATAAAACATTTCTATAAGAGACCCCAAACAGCTTCCTCTATGGAAATGCAAAAGGCCACTATAAGATCCTTAAGGAAGTCATGTGGCAAACACAAGAAATTGATATAAGACCCCCAATGGGGTACGTAGTGATGACAACTAAACCAACACCCCTAAGGGAGAGGCATAATGGTGGCAACTGTGACTTTAGTAACACCTCTTAAAAGAGACACGCATTAACAACAAACAACTATAGCAAGACCACTTAAGAGGGCCTTATAGAAATGAACGTCATGGTTAGATCCTCAAAGGGGCTTGTGATCATGTCCACTCCCTACTACTCCACTTTGTAGTAAAGTCCCAATAAGAGGATAAAAAAGGCCAAAAAGCATAACACACCATAATGTGTTAGCAACATTTGAGATCAAGGAAAGCACGAACGATAAATTCATCTAAATGAAGTAGCAAAAAATAGGGGAAGAGTAAATAAGATCAAATCTCCAAAATAAAAATGTATAGTCAAGTAAAGCCTAATTATGGAAACACATATAAATGCTATAGTTGGTTGTTGAAAAAGAAAGCAACTATGAAAGCTTCCAAAACAAGGTAGAAAAAAAGCTATCGTCTACTAATAAAAGAAAAAATAAAGAATGATCAAATTCTAGTCTAAGTTTTACTCTACTCTTGGGAAGTTGCAACCACTAAATCCTATACCATAGCATCAAAGCTCCACTAGAAGCTTCTTCAAAAAGATTGACTTGAATACTAAGATTTGATAGTAGCAAGTCCTCTAGAGAGACTACCTAGTCTCATTAAGCATAAGAGCACAACTATGAATAATCTATTCATAAATCATAGTGATGCTGCAAAGAGCTGAATGGTCCGGAAGTTTGGTGGATTGAGTTGATATTG
>JACGDI010004221.1:0-30656 GCA_014898725.1 Jacaranda copaia
CAGAACTATCGCTACCCGAGTGTGTATTACTAGACATGCTTTCGCAAAATAATGATGCAAAATAATGCAGAATTTCACAAACACTTACGGTGTTAATCTGGAAGCAGGAAATAAGCAGAAACTAGGCTGCAAGTTCTTCAACAATGGCTGAAAATAGTCTAATACTTAGAATCGCGAAAGTGAGAATGAAAGGGTTTTCTCTCCTATTTATAGACGAACGTGCACGAAAATCCATACAACTGCCATAATGACAGCTTGTTTAGTACGCTTTGATTCTTGTTCCCGCCCGCTTCGTATTCTATTCATACATGCTTCGTATCCCATTCCTGCCGCTTCATATCCCGCACAATGACAGCCGCATTAAATGAAAAGTAACCACCGCGGAACCCTGGTCGATAATTTAAAAAACCCAGGTCGAGTTTATTACTGGGCACAATTGAATGTAAACTCCCTGCTCCTTCTCGTCGACAGGCTCGATCAGGACCGGGAGTTGGGGGGACTCATGATATGGGATAGCCCAATAGGCTCTTCTACAAATGAGACAGCCTACGAGGCCCAACGTGATACGGTATAATCCAGTTGGCCCAACAGGCCCAGATTCAGAAGATTCAGCCCACTAAGTCCAAAGGCAAGTCATTTTGGTTGACTAGTATCGACCTGATATAAGAAGCCCCGTGGTCGACCCGTATCGACCTGAGGGCCTCTTCCAAAGTCTTTTGATGATAGTCCGGGGGCGAAGTCAGACCGATCGACTAGTATTGACCCCATATGGTAAGCCGCACGGTCGACCCGTATCAACCTGGAGGCCACTTGAGAACTCATCATCTAAGCTTGGTCGACATGAATCGACCCCCGATTGCAAATGGGACAAGTTGAACCTTTAAGCAATGTTTACACGTGACAGCAGATGTGACTGCTGCCTATGGATGTAACCGCTTCCACCAACCCTGGCAACCCTGCCAACACCAATCCTGACAACTCTGCTAACAACTCTAACAAAGGCGCGCTCCCACTGATGTGACTACCCAGGAAAACAGGAGATTGCTCCACGTGGCACAGCCCCGAGATCTAGGCAGAAAATGACTATCAAATCCCAATCATGAAGAAAATCCAAGTACACCCGATAAGGGCACTCGGAAAAATTCACACCATCATTAGGTTATAAATCCTACCAGCACCACCACGCTCAAGGTATTGTAAACACATTATTCACTATACACTTTCTCTATACTCTCCGTCTTACCGGAAATCTGACTTGAGCGTCGGAGTGCCTTAGCCGGGGCACCTCGGCTAATTTACATTTGTTCTTGGTTGCAGATTTCAAGCTCATTACCATTCTAATCCACCGGAGTTTCGGACCGAAAAGCTCTTTTCAGCATCAATAATTATAATTTGTCTTCTCGCATACCCATTATGTCAATAATAAGTGTGCATTTATATTGTTATTAAATATATTTATATTAGAAGAATTAAATAGTAGAATTGAATAGTCAGCGTTGACTTGTATTAATAGTTCATCATGAAGATATGGAAATATTCCAATAAAATTTTTACTATTATGTGATTATTTTTTAATTGCAACGTTGGCACCGACTGTGGGAAGTGGTGAGTGAGACGCGTGTCATGAGAATATAATAACCACTACATTTCTATGTGCGAAATCTTGCTTGCTGTCATTATAAATGATGCCATGCATGGACTTCCCTTAAAAGTTTTAAGGAAATACGAGAAGGGGTTACATTCATTAGTTTGTGAAAAGGTTGCAGCCAGTTGTTATTGTAGTGGAAATTGGATTTTACTGGCTTCAAAAATGCAGCATGTGCCAGAGCTTCTTATGCTATTGAAGCTGCAAAGAAGCGGCATTCCAACACCGCGAATACCGAACGTCCTTTCTGGCAACCTTCATCCGCCACCCATATCAGCCTGAAATTGATTTTGCCGGCGAGAAATCAGCATTTCCGAGCCGGAAAATTTGTCACGACTGAAAAAGACCGTGGTTCGCATGATAGGATACGATTGTGCATACGCCCGTGGGAAACCCCGGCGAGGTTGCTGTGGAGCACTAGTTTCCTCCGCCACAAGCTCATGCTGTTTTAATATGCTTTTAATATTTTAATTAAGAAAAAAAAACTTAACCCAATTAACATCGTATTACAGAGCATTTGAGACTCTGTAGTTGAGTTTCAGAGAGAATCATGCAAATAACATACACGATCAGCTGGTGTATTGGGGTACGTTGTTCGTTGGAGATCTGAGAAAAAAAATGGAGCCCAACTGTATTTTCTTCGATCAGTAGTGCAGCAACGATTTGTTGTTTCTCGGACACGGAGAGTCTGCTTTTCGAGGAGAAAGAACGGGTATGAAGATGGAGAAAATCTTAAAGAGGCAACCATTTTTCAGCACAACTGAAGTATATATCATATGATGAAGAATACTACAAGAAGCATTTGCTGGAGAAGAAACGTTGTCTCACTCCTGAACAGGTGCACTTGCTGGAGAAGAGCTTTGAGGCAGAGACCAAGCTGGAGCTGAGGCGCTACGAAGCTTGGCTTGCAGCGGAGGCAGGTAGCGATCTAGTTCTAAAACCGCCGCATGTGGTGGAAGACAAAGCAGCTCGAGATGGACTGCAATCAACTCAGAACCTCCTGACTCCCTCATCGCCAACTACGACTCCATTCTCAAGGAAAATGACAAACTCAGAGCTGAGCATTGTTGTTCAACTGATTCAATCAAGGATGCGTTGTCTATTGGAAAAGCTTTAATTTACGCGACGTGCCGTGGGTTGAAGCACATGACCCATCATACGTACGGGTCTGAAGTTACACGTCCTGTAGGGGAGGCTGGTGTTGTGGATCTCCCTCGAGAGTGGCAAGACATACATGCTCAATTAGTTGAGGTACGATTGTTCTTCAAGTTCTTTATAATTAAATAGCTCTAAAGCTAAAAATAAATGACGTCTTGCGTCGAGTTAAAGAACTCTTAACACTCTAAGTAAATGGCCTTTCATTAAGTTAAATTGCTCTAACATCAATGGAAAATGGCCTTCATGCTAAGTTAAATTGCTCTAACGCTAAAAGAAAATGCCTTCTCACGCTAAGTTAAATGACTCTAATATCATAAGTAAACTACCCCCTTGTGCCGAGTTAAATTACTATAATGCCAAAGGAAAACGGCTCTTCACGCTGAGTTAAATGACTCTAACACCGAAGGAAAATGACCCTTCGTGTTGAGCTAAATGGCTCTAATGCCATAAATTCATCAAGCATTTTTTTTTTGTTTTGTTTTTGTTTTTTATATAGAGTAAAATGGTTCTAACACTATAAGTAAACGGTCCATTTTGCCGTGCCAAGTAGCTGTATTGCTATAAATACAAAATAATGGCTTTAATGCCAAAAATATAAACCCTTCATCCCTACTTAATTAAATGGCTTTAACACTAAAATTACAAATATTCTTTGCGCCAAGCTAATTGACCCAAGTGCTAGTATTGACCTAATTAGCCTCAAGTAGGTCGCCACATCTAAAAAAATAAAAAATAAAAAAAAGATCAATAATAAATATATACTCTTATACCTCAAATTAATATCAAGCTATAAGAGTGGGGGGTCAAGTGACACCGCAATTACTTTTTGAGCCCCTTATCGCACATTAATATATTATTCCTACCGAATGCTACAGTAATATCAATATAAATAATATAATTATAATTTGTCTTTTCATATACCCATTATGGGGTAATAAGTGAGCATTTATATTATAATTAAATATATTTATATTAGAAGAATTGAATAGTATAATTAAATAATCACTAGCTTGTATAAATAGTTCATCATGTCTGATGCGGCTGAAAGTTGCTTATAGTGAAAAGGGTGGTATTTGGGATAAATTCGATATGGGAGGTCGAGTATTCAAAGTTGTATTTCTTTTGAGGTTTGAGATCTACAACTACAACACACGTTAGACTAGCCGAGGTGCCCTCAATAAAGGTGCTCCGACGCTCAAGTTAATTCTGATCGAGATGTAGTAATTGAACAAAATACTGAGCGTATAGAAAGTTTATAGCGTATTTGGCATTACCTTGAGCATGGTTGAGTATGAAGTATTTATAGCCTTCTCCAAGCATGATATAACCATGGTGCCCTTATCAGGTGTACTGACTTTTGTCTTTGCTAAGGGTTGATGGTCATTCTATATCCAGATCTTGATACTATTCTAGGTGGCTGAATCTCCTATTTTCTAAGGTGAATAGTACTTTTAGAGTCACCTCCTTGCCAAAGGTGGTGGTAGGGTTGATGGCAGCAACTATACCGATTGTCATGTGTCATTAATGCGGAGGCATGTTGCATGTGAGACTAATAAATAAGGTAGAGATTTGAGTCAATGCCGGAGTAGATCTTGAGATCGATATATGTCAACCCGACTTGACTGTTGGAACATCTGGAGTGATCCTAAGGTCGATGCAAGTCAACCGTGGACCCTGCCAAGTAAGGTAGATACAGGTCATCCAAATGATCCCTGATAGGCGATTTATCCCAAATTTGATGTTGGGCCTCCTAGGCTATCCCACTTGATGTTGGGCCAACTGGGTTATCCTGTATCATGAGTCCCCCTAACTCGTGGTCTTGATCGAGCTTGTCGATGAGAAAGAACAGGGAGTTTACATTCAGTTATGGTGGTTACTCTTATTTGACTGGGGTTTTTGAATCCTCGACCTGAGTTTTTAAACTACCGACCAAGGTGTGAGGTGGTTTCGCTACATTTAATGTGTCTGTAAGTGCATAGAATGTGAAGCGTATTGGGGCAGGCTGTCATCATAATAGTTACTTGGATTCTCGCGCATGAACATCTATAAGTAATAGGATAACTGACTTCATTTATACTTTTGCTGCCAATACATTTGGTCAAATTGTTGCCTTTGAAGCTTTTAAGTTTTCGTGTGCTTAGAATTTTCAAGATTTTCATTGTTAGTGCCTATGCCATTTTTGTTCTTTTCTACCTTTTCATTTGTAGAAGCATGTCTTCTAGTTTAGATAGTGATAACACTAGGTTAGGGAGCATAGCCCATGAGGGAAAAACTGGGGCGGAGAGTATATCTGAAACATCTGTTGAGAATAAATTAAGTTCACCCATGAGTGATAGCTCTGAGTTGAGCAGTTCCAGTAGCTCGAGTGATGTTAAAGTTGTTTTAGAAGGGGATGTTGGCCCTAGTGATGTGCCTGTAACTCGGGGTCAATTGTTCACCCCCGACCACTACACTGAAATAGCCTCTAAGATAACCCCTGCAGACTTGATCCATATTAGGGCAGCATATCATATCCCTGAAGAAAATGAATTAATAGTGCTAGGGACTCGGGGTAGGATGCATCGACCTCCCTGGGGGTGTGTAACTGTATTTGAGGCGGGGTTGAAGTGCGGCTTTAGGTTTTTGCTTGCCCAACTAATAATCGACCTCTTACTCGGCCTAGAGGTTTGCATCACCTAATTACTCCCAAACCATTTTGCCACATTATATAGTTTTGCCATGCTAATGCACTTGTATAACCAACCTGCTTCTTTTGCCAACTTCTCAAACTTATTCCATTTCCCCATGTCCCAGAAGTTGGGTAGCACTGAAGAGTTTGGTTTTTATTACTTGATTGCTCGACTCTAGTAGAAGTTTTTGGTGTTCCCTGTCTCTTCTTATAAGCAAGAGTGAAAAAAATAATTCTTGTATATTCAGGAGCTATGGGTTCTTGCCATTTCAAGGGGCTGGTGGAGAGGACCTATGGAGATACCCAAAAACTAAACACCTAGTTGGCTCAACACATTTATCCGGGATTTGGTCGGATTTGAGCAAATGGAGGCCTCAGCTCTAATCGAAGAGAGGTGTTTGGTGTTAGCTGGCCTATCACCTGTCTATAGATGATCGACTTGGTAGAGACTTTTTGTCAACTATTTTGATTGAACACTAATCCTTCTGCTCGAGTCTGATGTTTGCTTAATTTGTTTACATACGTAGATCGTGATGAAGTAATGGCCTGCAGTCGCAACAAATCCCAAGTCTGGGTACTAAGGAACAAGGAGCGCTGTTGAGCTGCTGCCACTCGATGAGAAGGGGCTCCCACTAAACAGTTAGGCTCAATAAGGTCAACGTCTGCACTACCCCTACCACAAATCAAGCAGGCTCCTGAAACTCAATCTACTCGTTGGGAGGAGCCTATCCGCAGTATCCCCATAGGTTAGGGTAAGAGATAAATAGTTGAACAAGGAGGTTCGACATCAAAAAGGGGTACGGGAGGCAAAGGAAAGAAGAAGGCTATGACAAGTTACGACCTATTTGGTAAACCTGGTGATGGTGTGTTGTTCTAGCTTCCTCGATTTGCCATCGATCCTAATAAGGAGATAATCAACTCGACCTCCATCATCCAAGGAGGGATGATGGGTACTAAGGCTCTGAAGTAGATGACATCAGGGCTATTCATGGCCAACCAACGAAAGCTGATGAGCCTCAGCCAGCTCGGGACAATGAAGGTGATGTCCTACTACTGCAATGTGGTAAGTATGAGATCGATAGTCTCAACCCCAATTTTTCTTTTATATATTGGTATGAAAAAAGATATTGTTATGTTTTAGATAGGACAACTGGGCTACAATATGTATCGGCGATCCGAGATGGCTTTGGCTTCCAAGGAGGAGTTGGAGGCGGGCAGAGAGATGGAAACGCTTAAGGTACAACTTGAGTCCTCCCAGCTCCAGGTCGAACTACTGAACAAGAGAATAGCTGATCTCTAGGAGCAGCTCAGCTCAAAGGATCAACAGTTGGTCCAGGTCGTCGATGATCAGAGTTGAATGGACAACACACAAAGAAAGCACAGTTGGACCTGCAAGTGAGCTACAGTTCTGGTCTGGCTTGAGGTCATGTGGAGGCGACCAGCCAAGCTAAAGAGGCCTTTCTCCAACATCTGTCCATGGTGTGGTGCGAGGTTGTTGAATAGCTTATCGTGAACATGACCTTTTAGGATGCATGCGTGGTTGTGTCGCTTGATGATGTGCGTGAAGCGTTCTATAGGGCCATAAAGTAGCTTGAGCACATGGGCTATGCTTTTTGAGCTGAGGATAGGAGTAGGATAAGCTTTACACTAAATGAGAGACTAAAGCCTTACCCAGACCCAGAGGAGGGCAGCACGGAGTAAGCCCCCGAGGGTGAACCTATAGTTGTTACACCGGATGCCCTACTAACTGAGGTGCAAAAGAAAAAGGCTGAGGTCGACGCTAGGTTGGAGCAACTATTCATTGAATTTGCATTTGCTGAGGACCTTATAGCCCAAATGAAGGAGAAAGAGGTCGATCTGGTGTAATACATTCTGTGATTGACTAACTTTATGGGTGACATCATGGAACCTTCAGAACCTCCCCAAGTAGTCTCTTCACTCACCTGTACGGTGTTAGAACTGGACTCAGAATAGGCTGAAGGTGACCAAGAAGAGCCGAGCTAAAACTGAGTTAGCCTTTATCTTTTTGCCTCCCTCCCTTTTGTTTGTAACCTGCAAGTGATTGATGAATAAAGGTATATTTTTCTTTTCATTTCTATCATGTTGTGCCATACATAGCCTTTGATTTTTGTTGTGATAATGTGGAGAATATTTGATTGCCTGTTGCATAGCAATTATGTTACATGACTGTGTTATTGATTGATTAATACTCCTGGTTGACTATTTGCTCGACCCTTGGATTTAACTGCACATTAGAAGGAATCACATCTTTTGCCAACTATGGGGTTGACAAAAATTGGATGGTTGCCTTGAAAGGCTCATTCGTCGGCAAAGAGGTCAACTAGATGGTCAATGAGAGACTATTACATTGTCGATTAAGGGGTCGACTAAAAACTTAGACGGCTAGAAGCCATTTGAGTGGCAGCAAGGGCTTGCTTATTTGTTGACTATAGGGTTGACTAAAAGCCTGGATGGCTAGGAGCCATTTGAGTGGTAGCAAGGGGCTGCTTAATCATTGACAAAGGGTCGACTAGAAATTTGACAGCCAGGAGCCATTTAGGTGGCAGCAAGGGACTACTTAGTCATCGACTAAAAATTTGGTTGGCTAGGAGCTGTTTGGGTGGCAGCAAAAGGTTGCTTAATCATCGATTATAGGGTCAACTAGAAACTCAAAAGATAACAATTAACTCAATGTAGTTGGGATTTTATTCATGCCAATGAGCTGCAAAGATAAGTACTATACATTTTCAAATATAAAACTTTCTGAAATTGATGGCGTTCCATGGGTGGGGGAGTTCCTTTTCTTACATGTTGGCCAACTTATAGGTGTTGTGTTTTGCTACCTTGATAGCAGAGTATGGCCCTTCCTATTTTGGTTTAAGCTTGCCTACATTCTTGGAGACCTCCACCTTTTTGAGGACGAGATCTCCAACATTGAAATATTGCTCTCTAATTCTTTTATTATAATTTTGAGCCATCTTCGACCTATAGCGCTGCATAGTATTATAAGCCTCTTGTCGATGCTCGTCGATAGTTTTGAGATCAAGCTTTCTCTTCGACATGTTTCTTAGTGGGTGGAAATAGATGACCCAAGTAGTATGTTGGATTAATTCTGAAAGGATGACTGCTTTCAACCCATAAACTAGGTTGTAAGGGGTATGATCGGTGGCTATTTGGGAGGTTGTCCTATAAGCCCATAGCACGTTAGGTAGGTCATCTACCCAATTCGCACTGGTGTCCTGAATTCTGGCTTTCAATTGGTTGAGGATAGTCCAGTTGGTTACCCCTCAATTTGACCGTTTGACTGAGGGTTGCCCATCGAGGTGAAATGTTGTCCAATCCCCAAGGCCTCACACCAACCTCTCATGTTCTTACTTTGAAATTAAGTGTCGTTATCTGAAATAAGGACTTTTGGCAGGCCAAAATGGCAAATGATATTTTTCCATATAAAACTTTTGATGGTCGCATCTATTATCTTAGGGACAGCCTCAGCTTCCACCCACTTAGTAAAATATTCAACCGTTACAATTATGAACTTTTACTATCCTATTAATTTCGGCAAAGAGCCCACTATATCGCCTACTATATCGATTCCCCACTGATCAAATGGCCAGAAAATTTAGATATTAACCATTAGCTTGGCAAGTTGGTGTGGTAGATTGGAATGGACTTGACATGATTCACATTTGTGTGCAAAATCTATAGAATCTTTCAATAATGTTGGCCAAAAATACCCATACCTGATTATTTTGTGGGCAAAGGACCTCTCTCTAGAATGGTTGCCGCACATGCCTGCATGAATATCCTGTAATACTTCCAATGCCTAATCATGATCTAAGCATCTCAAGAGGGGTCCAACGAAGGATCTCTCATACAACCGATCGTGCTCATCAAGGGTGAATTTGGAGGCTTGACCTCGAAGGTGCTAAGCCTCATTCCTGTCATCAGGGATAGTGCCTTGGCTAAGATATAGTTTTATTGGGATCTACCAAGAAACTATCGTCTCCTCAATAGTTGTTACCAGGTTCTCATCAGAGAGTGCAATTGACGGCCTATTCGAGACCAAAAATGTGATTTTCTTATCTTTTGTTCCTTTGATAGAGCTGGCAAACTTGGAGAGAGCATCTGCTCATTCATTCTCAGATCGGGTAACTTAGTTGAGAGTAAATATTTTGAATGATTGCTACAGCTTCTTTACTTTAGCTAAGTACCGAGTCATCGATTATTCTTTGGCTTCAAAATTTTCCTTGACTTGCTCTACTACTAACTGGGAGTCCATAATCGTGACCAGGTGTTCGACCCCTCGCTCAAGCGCCATTTGCATTCTTGCTAGCAGGGCCTCGTACTCAGCCTTATTATTTGTGATTGTATAATCTATTTTAATTGCAAAATCATACTCCTCAGCATTTGGGGAGCGAAGAGTGACCCTTATTCCACCTTTAGATGTGGTTGATGACCCATCAACGTGCAAGGTCCAAACAAGAGGGGTTGGGATACTTTTCTCAGCCAAGTCGACTTGCTCTACAATGAAGTCGGCAAGAACCTGCACTTTGATGGTTGTTCGAGGTTGAAAACTAATATCAAACTCTTCCAGCTTAATCGTCCACTTGGTTAATCTACCTAATGTATCGGGCTTTGCTAATACTTGCTTCAATAATTGGTTGGTTAGCACTATGATAGAATGAGAATGGAGGTACATTCTCAGCGTCCAAGCTGCGGTTACTAAGGCTAACAGAAATTTCTGAATTTCCAAATAATTATGCTTTGGCCCTTGGAGTGACTTACTGCAATAGTAGACTAGTTGATGGCTACCATCTCGGGTCGATACCAATACTGAATTAATCGATACTTTAGAGACTGCCAAATATATCTGGAGTACTTCTCCCAGCTCGGGTTTTGCCAACATCAGGGGGGAGGCCAAATACTGCTTCAACTTGACTAGTGCCCAATCACACTATTCTGTCCATTGGAAACTCGTCTTTCTAGCATTTTTAAGAATTTTGAAAAAGGGTAGGCTTTTGTTGGCCAATCTCACGATAAACCTTCCAAAAATTAGAATTCTCCCTACCAACCTCTGAACATTTTGAATTGTTCTCGGAGGGATAATGTCTAAAATTGCTTGAATTTTTTGTGGATTCACCTCAATACCTCTTTAGTTGACCATATAGCCTAGACATTTTCCTCCTTGGACTATGAATGTACATTTGTTTGGGTTTAGCTTCAATCCAAATACTTTTAGAATCCCAAAAGTATGATTGAGTTTGAGCAAATGGTCTTGGGCTTTTTCTGTCTTCACTATCATGTCATTAACGTAAACTTTCATTGATTTTCCAATCTCATTTTTGAACATAAAGTTGACTAGCCACTGATAAGTTGCCCTAGCATTTTTCAATCTGAAAGACATGACCAGGAGGTAATATAACCCATTAGGAACAACAAAAGATATTTTATCCCTATCCTTGGATGCCATGAAGATCTGATGATAGCCTTGAAATGCATCCATCATACTCAATAACTCACACCTGGCAGTTGAATCAACTAGTAAATCTATCCAAGGCACGGGGTAAGGATCCTTAGGGCATGCTTTATTCAAATCAGTAAAATCATTACACATCCACCACTGTCTCTCATTTTTTGAGACTAGGACAACATTACAAAGCCAAGAGAAATATTGGATTTCTATAATATATCCTGTATCTAAGAGTTTTTTGACCTCATTCTTGATGATTTGTGTTTTCTCGGTATTGAACATCCTCATCTTTTGTCCGATCGACTTGTATGAGGGGCTAGTGTTAAGGTGATACACAATGATGTTGGGGTCAATCCCTTGGAGGTCGGTTGCCTTCCAAGCAAAGAAGTTGATCTTTTTCCTCAAGAAATCAACCATGAGACACTCCAAGTGGGGGCCCAAATCTGTTCTAATACGGGTCATCTTTTTGAGGTTACCCTGTTCGAGCTCAATAGTCTAAACTCCCTGACGGGCTCCACTTTAGTGTTTTCCAACTTTCGCTTCTTGCTGACCTGGGCCTCTTCGAGTTTCGCTACAGAGGCGTCCCCCGAAGTTTTCAGCTGTGATCAAGCTTTTTGCTCAATTGACTTGATTGAGATATTGTAACATCTCTAGGCCTCTTTTAGGTTGCACAAAAGCTCGCCCGTGCTTGCTGGGATCAGAAATTTAACTTTCAAGTGATAAGTAGACATAATGGTATGGACGTCATTGAGGGCAAGTCAGCCTATGATGTCATTACAGAAAAATGGTGCGTCAACCACCAGGTAATTCAGCATTAAGGTTCTCCTCTGAGGAGCCTTTCCAAAAGATGTGGACATGTTGATCGATCTCTTCGGTATAATATCCAACCCCCTGAATCCGACCTGCAGTGTGCACACAGGTTCAAACTTTAATTTGTCCATGTTCATATTCTTTAGGGTGGATAGAAAGATGACATTTATTGAGCTGCCATTGTCGATCAGAACTTTGCGCACTTTAAAATTCAGAATTTCCATAGAGATGACCATCGGATAGTCTATCTTGTGGTCGACATTCCTACCCTCGAGGTAGGTTAGGTTGGCATCGATAAATGAGATGGGTTCCACACTCGTCATGAGGTAGAAAGTTATCTCAATAGGTGAGGCCTTATTTAACTCAAGCCTCCTCTATGTTTGCCTCTGAGCTGACTTAGAGTCCCCCTAGTGGGACCTCATGTGATCATGTCAATTATTGCTCTAATGGGTGAGCGATCCTCCTAGGTAGGCTTTTTTCCTTTATCTTCTCTTCTGGGGCTAACCAACCTTTCTCTACGGGAAGTTCAATCAGTTTTGCCCCTTTTAGTCTGAGCATCCACTGCTATGTACTTTTTGAGATGGCCCTGCCTGATCAACCTCTTGATCTTGTCTTGGAGATTGAAGCATTCATCTATGTTGTGCCCCTTTTGCTTATGAAAATGGCAGTATTTCTTTGATTTCTTCATGGCTTCAGTCTCCGTCAACTTTCTGGGCTTTTAAGGAAGTTATCATGCTGGATGGCATAAAGGACCTCATTATTAGGGATGTTCAATGGTGTATAGTCATGGAAATGCTTGATCGGAGTTCGACCTCGCTCCTTGTATTTTTGGTCGTCTCTTTTCTTTTTTTTCTCCTCAACTTCAGAGGATCCAAACTTGAGCCTGTTCATTTTTTCCTGTGTCATGTACCTTTTTGCCAGGTCAAGCAGCCTCTCCATTAACTCGGGGCATTTCAGCACCAATGCATTAATGCACTTTTTGTGTCTGAGAGCCCTACGAACAATACATTAATCAAGAACTCAATCTGGGGTTATCTATTTTCAGGACTTCTATATTAAATCTAGTGAAGAAATCACAGAGGGACTCTCCTTCGCCTTGCTTGACAGTGTGGAGGTGGGTATGAGGGAGCTTTGCCTTTCTTCTGCTAGCAAACTGGTGCTAGAACTTATTGCACAACTAGTCATAAGAATAAACTGATGATAGTTCAAGCTTTACGAACTAGTCTAATGCGATACCTTGGAAGGTGGTCACCAACATCTTGGCATGGATATATTCATTGTGCCCATACAACTGCATCATATGCTTAAATTGCATGAGGTGCTCATTGGGGTTAGTAGAGCCATCATACCTTGATAGACCTATTAAGACTTTCGCATCGACGACGATACGCTCGTTGATGATATCTTGAATGAAAAGGGACCCCCTTTTTTGATGAGATCTCTGAGGAGCATCCAAGTTTGGTGCTCTGTCAGTATTTCTCCTCAAAATCTCATTGAGATGCTTGTTCAACTTCTGGACTTGATGGGACATTTCTTTCCATTCATCCCTATATGCTTGGGTGGCATTTCAATTAAGACCCGATCTAACATGCTCGGTCTTATCGCACTGTAGGGTTTAAATGGGCTGAGGCGCAAGTCTGTAGACTCTCTTCTTTCTTCACGGTAGTCACGCCTAGAGCGTTCGACTTTATTGTGCTACATGGCTCAAGTAGGTCTGACATGAGCTATCGAGTCTGCTATCTCTTCCTACATTTCTGGTTATCTCTTCTCCTCCTACAGGCATCTGGGACTTATTTCATGCCTTGCGAGAGGCTGCCTGGATTCTCTACGGCGGTGATTATTCTTAGAAGACCTATTCTCTGGCAAGGGTGGCTGCGAAGTTGCACTGATGGCAGGAGCAGGCACTGTAGTGTGTCTGTTCAAAGCAGTAGATAGCTGGGTTGATATTTGAGCTAAAATCTACTCACTTATTAGCTGCATTAACTGGGGCATTATGAGCGTCACCACCTACTCCTAAGGGGTACTGGTGCCCGAAGCATCTATACCTTGCTGGGGACGAAGGGGAGGTGGAGAAGTGGACCTCTTACTCTCCTTCCTTCTAGATGCTGCTCTGTGTGTGTTTACTATATTTTCATTGTAATCTTAATAGGTTCCCATAGACGGCGCCAAAACTGATGCGGCTAAAAGTCGCTTATAGTGAAAAGGGTAGTGTTTGGAATGAATTTGACTAGGGAGGTCAAGTATTCAAAACTGTATTTCTCTCGAGATCTAAGATCTGCAACTACAACATACATTAGATTAGTCGAGGTGCCCCCGACTAAGGCACTCTGATGCTCAAGTTAGTTCTGATTAAGATATAGTAATTGAACAAAATACTGAGAGTATAGAAGGTTTATAATATATTTGGCATTACCTTGAGCGTGGTTGAGTATGAAGTATTTATAGCATTCTCTAGGCGTGATTTGACTATAGTGCCCTTATCAGGAGTACTGACTTTTGTCTTTGCTAGGGGGTTGATAGTCATTCCATATACAGATCCTAGTACTGTTCCAGATGGCTGAATCTCTTGTTTTCTAGGACGAATAGTACCTCTGGAAGTCCTTCCTTGCCAAAGGTGATGGCAGGGTTGGTGGCAGCGACTATACCGATTGTCATGCATCATTAATGCGAAGGCATGCTACCTGTCAGACTAATAAATACAACAGAGATCTAAGTCAATGCTGGAGTAGGTCTTGAGGTCAATATATGTCGACCCGACTTGACTGCTGGAACATCTGGAGTGGTCCTGAGGTCGATGTAGGTCGATCGCGGACCCTACCAAGTAAGGTCAATACAGGTCAACCAAATGATCCTTGATAGACGATCTGGCTTAGACTTGATATTGGGCCTCCTAGGCTATCTCATCTGATGTTAGGTCTGTTGGGCCTACTGGGTTATTCTGTATCAATGTCAAAAAAAGAAGACACGAAAATATTTCAATAAAATTTCTATTGTTTTTAGATGTGATTATTTTTTAATCGCATCAAAGGTGATCCAAAAAAGGTGGAGAGATATTGGATGAAAAAGAGAAGGAGATGAGTAAAGATACATAGAGATGAAGAAAAGAAGAGTAGATGAGATTCATGGTATTGCAAGAGCAAATAGAAGGAAAAGGCAATGGTTATGGTGATGGGGAAGAGACGGAGTGATGGATACAGGTGAGATAGCATGATGCAGATGGAGACGTAGAGGAAAACAAAATATTTGGAGGGAAAAAAAGGAAAATGAGACTTATAGGCTGTTTTGTTTTATTTCCATATCCCCTTTTCACATTTTTTACTATTTCAAAAAATGAAAATCATTATTTTTTATACATTTTTACCCAATATTATTTTTATTTTCATTTTCAAAATACATTCTCTAATAACCTGTATATATTCTCTCTCTATTTTATTATTTATATCTCTTTCCACCTACAACATATTAAAACTAACATAATCATTGCATTTCCAAATATTCGTCCAAACACATTTTTATTTTCATTATCACATCACATAACTAATTTTCACCAAAATAGAAATGCTGGAAACTAAAACTGAAAATGATAATGAAACCAAATAGCCAGCTAGAGTTTTGTATGGTTAATTTTTTTTGAAAAATGATTTTTCCTTATTTATTTATGTGCGCATACACATTAAGGGTTAAAGATCAAGTTTCAAATATGATATTTACACATGTAAGGAGGATATTATTGAACTAATTAATGAAAATGTAGACATTTTTTTGGTATAATTGAAATGACATTTGCATCTAAAATATTGAAAAATTTACAAAAACCACTTAAAATATGTTCTTATATCTAAAAAATTGTTAGAATATATATATATATATATATATATATATTTATATATAATTAAAAGTACCCATTCCATCAATTTTCCACTAACTCAAAGCATTCTGGAAAACCTCGTGACTTCTTGGCTCTATATACTTTAACAGATAAAGACTTTTTAACGGGCTATTCTCCAAGCAACACGACCTTGCTTCCTCCCCAAGCTGCCTAGTTACATAATGCAGTTTTTCCAATAGATGAGGATGGACCAGGCTTAGCCAAAATCGACCAAGTTGAGCAAAGAGGAATCTATCCCAGGTGGAGCATCAACTATGATATGATACACACATTCCGTAAACTACAAAAAAACTTGCTTTTTTCGATGGAACATTTTCCTCAAAAATTTTCAAAGGATTTTTGATGGAATCTCATGGGATAAAAGGTTCATAAAAAATGCATCAAAAATTTTGGGGGGAATTTGGTAGGGCTTGGGAGGAGCATAAGCAATGGTATTTTCATCGGATTTAGGACGAAAATTACAGTCTGACAGACAATTGAATTATATTAAGTTAGAAGGTTTTCGATGGAATTTTCAACAATTTTTTTAGAAAAAGGATTGATTTTCAATAAAATTTCCAATGAAATTTTTATCATTGTTTTCTAAAAAACTTCAATTATTATAGAAAAAAGGTGGTGTCCGATGGGTTTTTGTAAAACATTTCATAAAAATTTTGAATTATTTTTTTCTTTAAAAAAAAGGTTAAAAAACTTAATAAAATCACATGCAACAGCTTTCTTCCCCATTTCTTTTTTTGTTTTTCTTTCTCCCCTCTCCTTAAATCTCCAATCTCCATCCCTTCCCCACCCATTTCTGCCATTGTCATTCCTTCCCCATCCATTTTCCTATGCACCATTTACACCGTTACCATACCATTTCTGCCAATGTTCCACCATCCCACACCTCTCCGCCAGTGCCACACTTTGCCTTCATCACCATTGTAGTGCCTTCCCCACCTTGCCACCACCATCACTAGGTTAGTCTCTAATCCATCAACTTCTATATTAACGTTTTTTCATTTTTATGTATTATGTATTACATTATTTATACTAACTTTATACCCACTTAAATTATTTATACTTATATATTAAATTTTAGGTATGTTATTATTAATATATGATATTTTATATTGAATTTTAGGCATGCTAATACATGTGCAAAAATTGTCATACTATAAGAAATTTTATGTATAATGCTTGTAATTGTTCACAAGTAATTGTGTTTTATATTGAATTTTAGGGATGTTAGTATATATTAATTTTATTTACATAGAATTCGAGTTATTTTGATTAATGTGGCATTTTAATAGGATAAATTAGGATGAATTAGGGTTTAAATTTGTTTTCAATTGTTAGGGTTAAATTTAAAATTTGAATTTTTGTAAATTATTCAAATAGTTAGGTGTGATATTGTTTAATAAAGATATTCTTATGATTTAAATTTATTTCAACTAGTTAGGGTTCAATTTGGGGTTTATATTTAGCAAATTGTTTAATTAGCTAGGTAATGTTGTTCATTTAATATTTATTACAATTTGCATTTGTTTGAAATAGTTTGCCGTTCATCTTTTAAATGATATCCATTGTGCTACAAATGTCATGCTTTTATAAACATTAAGCATGTGCTATATGTGTAATTTAGATAGAATTGATGGTTAGGGAGGGGATGGGAATTGGGGGAAGGGGTGGAGCCTTCCCATTTGCTGCTGTTGGTTTCTGATTGTTTGTGTGTCTTAAAGTATAAAGGGACGTAATGTATTTTATGGATATATTGTTTTATTGTTTTATTTGATTTTTGTTTTTTTGAAAATTTGGATTTTATATATTAAGGGTAATCTCTATTTGATTTTTTTCTTTCCCATTATATACTCTTTATTAGCCTATATTAAAGGAACTTAAATGTCTCGAATAAATATTTTTTTTATATAAAAAATGGTAGACTAATTAGGTATCCGCCCCCTACTAGCCGAGATTGGGGTTCTGGTCGAGTAGAATTACCATGGTGATGTTGTTGGCAAGATGCCATTTTTTTTGACATATTTTTGAAATGAAGGATTATTACTTTTTGCTATTTATATTTACAAAATTATATCCTTTTAAAATTATATTTTTTTTATTTATTCATAATTTTATTATTTTGTATTTTTATGGTATTTTATATGCAAGATGTATCAACATGTTAGATGTGTAATCAAATAAAAATTAATTAAAAAAATTAAATTTTTGAAAAAAATTCTCAAATTTTCATTGAAAATTAACAATAAAATTATTAATAAAAAGTTAAAACTCACGATTCCATTGGAAAAGAGAAAAAATAATAAAAAATCCAAGTTCATTGGAATTTCCTTGAAAATTTTCTAACGGATTTTCAGTCAAATATTTTGTTGGAAAGTTTTTCGATATAACCCTTTGTTGGAAATGTGTCGAAAACTGATTTGCGATAAGTTTTTTTTTTATGCAAAAAATTACATAAAAAATTTATCGTTCTGTTGAAAAATTCCATAAAAAAAAGAAAGTTTTTTGTTGAGTCAATACTTTGACTAAGTTGTCATTGATTCATTAAATTAAGAAACTTAGTGAATTTGCTTTTGTAATTGAAATTTTTTCTTTAGAATGTCTAACTTGATTTTGTACTAGTGATGATTTTGAATTCAATAAATTAAAATTTTTATAGAAATACATTTTTGAATGTTTTTAAATATATATTTGATGCTGCTTGAAAATAGAGTTAGGATCCTTTATGAAGATAGTAATGTGTTGGTTTGTTTTATTCATAACATGTGTAGAGATCTTCTCTTCTCGATGGTTATTCAAATTTGACAGTGGAATCCACCTTGCATGTGCCAACAAACATTGGAGTTCAAACACATCCTTCGACACCATAACTGTATGGAGGAGCAAGAAGACGATGCCACTTTTTAACGGCCACTTTCCCATTAGTATAGCCCCATTTTTTTAGCCATCTTAGAAGAGGAACTTCATTCGATAGTAGAGATAGCCAAACTAGTAGAGTATGATGGCACTATGGATCCTTAGGAGCACTTAGACAACTTTCTAGTAAGGATGGAACTCTATGATCTGAGCGAAGTTATGTCTTGCAAGTTATTTTGCTACCTTCATCAAGCATGCCCTAACGTGGTTCAACTAAATACAAGTTGGATCTATCACACGATGGAAGACATTAGCAAGTTGTTTCCTTTAGAGCTTCTTTGTCAAATGTAGATACTTTAGAACTGCATCATATTAGTTCGCCATCAAGGAAGAAGTAGCACAAGAGTCAATTTACGCATCAACCTTAGTTATCAATCCTACTAAAAAAGGATTCAAGGCCTGACACCCAATGACGAAAAAAGAATTGGAGAATCTAAGGGACTTGGAGGTACAAGGACTTATAAATTACTGCCCATCTGACTCAAAAAGAAACACTAAGTGTGGAACAATAAGAAGAAAAGAAAGCAAGAAGTGTTAACTTTTCAAAATACTAGCAATTATAGAGTAATGGGCATAGGAGCCAACTCAAAACATAGGGAGGTTGTGAATACATGATGAATTAGATTGATGGCACCCCAGTACACATTCTTTATAGCTAAAAGAGTGGAGATATTGCGAGTAGCTAAACTTTAAGGGTTAATTGGATACCCTTTAATGGACATTAAAAGACCAAGAAAGCGTGGACCTATAGAATATTGTAACTTCCATAACTTTTGCGGGTACATCACAAAATAGTGTTAGATTCTAAGGGACCAAATTAATGCATTGATTTAACAAGAATACCTTGATGAATACGTGGATAAGCAAAAAAAATTTCCTAAAAGGCTACCTTATGATGAAGGAAGGATAAACATCATGAATTCACCTAAAGAGTATCCACAACTGGGGAAGGGCTCTATTCTTGTTGTCAACACAAAGTTGATCCCTATAATATGCATCATTAAAGCAACTCAGGAGATGTCGTTCGAGATCCAGCACTAAACCTTACCATCATAGGAGCTACCTACCTGCATACTAGCCAAATTAATTAAGTTGCTATACTTAAAAGTGATCCATCTCTCCTGAGAATATTTTTACTTTTAAGTATTTTTGCATCCTTCCTTTAAAATCAAATAAAGCATACCCACCATAGGACGACATCAATTCTTAATTTACATTTTCCTAATTAATGCAAAACTTTCATATTCCACATATTACACCTTTTCTATGACTTTGAATTGTGCAAAACGTAGAAGGAGTATTAGGAAGCAACTTGAGACATAAGCCCATTGTAAGGCTCTTCGAGTAGGGCGAGGAGTATATGGAAGTCACCAGGCATAAAACCACTCTAAAGGCCCCCTGGGGTACATGATAGGCAATAGAATCCCACTATTAGGCTCGAAGGAGGTATGTGGTAGTCATTCTCCAAAAACTCCTTTATCAGCTCTTTTCGAGAATATTGGTCATCCTAAAGAAGTCCTCTATTAGTTCTATTTAGGAGTAAAGGCATTCTTAAAAAGTCTTATATTAGCTCTATTCAGGAGTAGAGACTTCCTAAAAGGGTCCTTTATTGACTCTCTCCAGGAGTACATGGTGATCACTCTAAATGTATTTACTAAAGAAAAACTTGGAAGACACTTAGGTCATTAAGTAAAGAAAGTTCAACTCAAAAGTGGCGACGCCTCAACACTTAAAATATATTTCAACAAAAATCTCTAAATTTGATGACTCCACAAGTCATCACATACTTACTAGAAAGCTTATTAAAACATCCATATATACTCTTGAACTCATCTTGACACCTAATCTATGTATTGTCAACTTGAGAGTAAAAGTAACTATTTTCCTTTCTTGAGGACACTTTACTTTATGAGAGATGAACCAATGAAGATGCTAAGAAAAGGGGTCCATGCCACACTAAAATGGGCTTATCACACATCATGCTTACAATCACTTCAACGTCGTGAACATGCTAAAGTAGCCTTTATGCTTGATGGCCAAAAAATTATCTAAGTT
This sequence comes from Jacaranda copaia, assembly GCA_014898725.1. NCBI lineage: Eukaryota > Viridiplantae > Streptophyta > Magnoliopsida > Lamiales > Bignoniaceae > Jacaranda > Jacaranda copaia. Next base: position 20,606 of record JACGDI010004221.1, read on the forward strand.
TTAGGATAGTCATTGAAGGTATTGATCCACCACAAACAAAAATTGTGTAAAGACAAGTGACTCTAAAAAAAAAAAAATTGCTGCCCAAACACCAATGCTCGGGAGACGGGAGCTCTAGCAACCAAGTGCCACAACAAGAGCTCAAAGCTCAAAATATTCCCACAGGCACCTAGAATCTCCTATGGTAGGGCACCCCAACACTAGGGCACCCAGTGGGCACCTAAGATCTCTTGGATAGGGCGCCTAGGACCTCCTACAAGGCAAATGTCCCTAACACGACACGCGTTCGTTAACGGTAGCACCTAACCTTGGCAATTTGCATATGCACCTGAATTCTGCATTTCACTTGAATACTCATGATACACTTTTTTTCTAATATTTATGATGATAATTTCATATATCTCACTCTTAAATTCTCGAAGTACGAGTATATAGTATCAATAAGCCATATGATTAACTATGCATGTACTTGAATGCAAAATAAATATAAACAATTTTTTTTATTTATATTGCAATCAAATAAGAAAAACATCAAGATATTTGGCTAATACTTTGCCTTCAAAGGAGAACATCAATATGAGAAGAAAAATACTAAACAACGTTTTAGGAATAAATACTATTCACTATTACTATCCTAACTATATGTCTTCATCCTTGCGGAGCAATTTCTATTGTAACCTTCACTCCATTGTCAAGGCCTTTCTCAAACGTTTTTGTGCAATGTTGATTAGGATGGTAGGATCTAGCATTAATAAATTTTCTTTAGAGTATTGCTCAGTCTCACCTAGAATGCGGCAACAACTTGGACTCAAAATAGTCTTCCTATAAATCATCATTGCCTCTGTATCTATCTCCTCAAAGAACTGACCAGAGCTCTCATACTCTTTAGCCATATCTTTATGAATTACGTTTACAAAACTCTTCTTAGTAAACAGAACACAGGAGCTTCTCTTCACTCTTCACCTTTTCAACAAATCTCACCTTCAAACATTTACACTCCTTCAGCAATTTAGCTAACTCTTCCCATTTGGCTGCAAATACAATAGATCATGAGCCTTACTAGGTTGCCTTTGCTTTCCATACATAATTTGGAAGAATTAATTTAAAAGGGTTGGATCGTGAAGGGTATAATATGATCAACACCTTAAACTATAACTTTTTGTATATTTAATAGGCATAGGTCAAGTTCGCTCCTCTAGTTTCTTTTTTTTTTTAAATAAAAAAAATTAAAGATGCATGTATTCAATTTCATTTAATTTTCAATTTTATAATGTTTTTATTTTAATTTTTATTTTGAGAATCCCTATTTCAATTATTTGTTTTTCTTATTTTAGTAGGTATAGACCAAGTCTGCCATTCTAAATATTATTTGATTTTTGTGATGTGTGTATTTAACCTCATTTTACTTTTTATCTTTTATGTTTTGTAATTTATATTTTTTATTTATTTTTTTGGATAGAATTCATGCCTCATTTTTTGTTGATTCCTATAGTCCACTATGCTATTCTTTTTTAATTTTTGAGATATGTATTTAACCTCACTTTTAACATTTATTCTAGTTTTTATAATAATTTATAAAATTTTTAATTTGATATTTTAATATTCTTTGAGAAGTGTGAATTTTGTTTATTTTTTTAATTTTGATTAAAAACATAGAACACATCTCATACTTTTTAATACTAATTAAAGAAACAAGGGTATTGTTATGTTGTTTCTCAAAAGTCTTAATTAGTTGGGATCTCGTTTTTTAGTTTGGCTGAGTCAGATTTGATCATCAAATTTTAGTTTAACTGGGACTTAGTTTTGGTTCTTACCCCTTTTATTTTTCTCTTATAAATAGGAGTGTTCTTCGATCATTCGATAGAACCCAGTTGAGAGAACCCATAGAGATACTATGAATATTTTGGGTGTACCCCCTTTTGAATTTTCTATTTAAGCGCTCTGGCAGTTTTTGTCTTAAAACATTTTATCATAAACAAGGCTCCCTTTGCTCAGTGAGCCATTTGCTCAACCAAGTTCCATCCTTACGCCCCAAAAATGCAAAAAATACTCAAAGGTAAAAAGTCACTGTGAAGAAAAGAAGAGAAGGTGAGAAATGAATCAATGTAATAGGTCAAACACTTGCTTAGACAAAGTCAATGGCAACAACCTCAATTAGCTAAAAGATGGAGGATAACTCTAACTTCCTCCGATCGTACTCACTAACCACACCTCGTGTGTGATCAACATTAAAAGCCACCTCACCTACTCCATGGTGAGATTCAATACCACAATTTTGGCATAAACACTGATAAGAAAGTGCCCTCCCTTTGCTAGCATTAAATGATTAAGTTGCCTACATAGAAGACAACACTCCGTGCAACTTTTCCTAGCGAGCCCAGAAGGTTCACACTACTAGGAGTTGCATAGCATGTGCCTTACAAATCTAGGGGCTTGAATGACTCCTAATGGGCGACGTCTCTCTGCAACACTCCTCCAAAAAAAGCCACAAGCACATTCCTCTCTCTACCTCCCTAGGTGCAAAAACAACCTCGTAAACTTTAAAAAAAACATCTAAGTATTTTAGAGAACACAGAAGTTTATCAGTAACCCCAAACAATCATTGAAGACTAAAACTTTATGGATATTAAGTCCTATATAGAATGTAAAAGGAGACATGTTTGTATCTTATTGTAATGCATAAATCTATGCACCTACTTCTGACCTACACATGGTCCACACAAGACCTTAAACTTGCACATAGTATAGTTAACATAGTTCTAAATTATCCTATGAGTGCAAAAATATTGCCAATTGTCCTAAGGAATTTACAAAGTAGAGAAATTTCATAGCAATACCCAAAGCTTATGCGAACATAAAGCCCAACGTAAGTGTTGCTTGGTTCGGCATTTGAACCTTATGCTAGCACCTCTGACATTGATATTCTTCTTACATTGCCTCTTCTTAAAGTTAGATCCAATCTTGATGGCAACTTGAATTGGGTCCTTGTTCTCTATGTTTCAATTCCTACAATTCCACTTAAAAATTTACCTAAGTCTCAAGATAAATACCGTGCAGAATTTTCCTAAGTCCTCTGGTAATAGCAACACAAGAGTTTTTCTAGGTCTACCCATGACATCACACACTCTCCTATTGCAAAGGTTACTAAGTACCACAATAAGGACATTTCTACAAGACGCTCGTATGTGTCTTTGCTTAAACAATGGCACATTTTTATAAGGGAGTTCAACCTAAAACCCATTCTATCATGCAACTTCCTAGCTAGTACCTCGTTATTAACATCATAATAACTCTCAAAATTTTTTTGAGTCTCTAGATGACTATAGCGCAAGAACTTCTTGAGCTTCTAAATGTCCGGTATGAGACATTTATTGAAGTCTTTAGGCAAATGCTACATTAAAACTTCACCAAACCTCCTAATACACCCCATTAGTTCTACCCTCAATAATTAATTAAATTAGTAGCATTATTTTTATGAATGAACATAAGGTAAAAATAAACATAAAACTTGATATTATATTTCAATAAGAAAATAAAATTTTCCTATTGAAAATCGGGTGTTTGATGATGCTACCAAAAATTGAATATAAGGACATACTAATAAATTGACTAAAAAGGGTAATGGACTTAAAATTAAATAACTGGATAAAAGGGCTAGAGAGCTGAACTGACAAGCCAAGCCTCTAAGGAGGGGTAGAAAAAATCTTAAAGGGTCTAAACCCATCAAAACTAAAATCTGTAAATATCAAGTCCTAAAGAGAAATTGAAAAAAGAGAAATCATTTGCAAAATTTTTAGAGTGGAACAACTCTCGAAAAGAGCATATCTCTTTATGTACATTCCTGATAAAATGAAACGATACTCTATTGTTTTTCAAGAAAAACCTTGCTCCATTTTTTACCAACATCATTAATAATTTTTAAAATTTTTATGATTAACTAATTATGCAAAAGTTTACAATTTGATTTAACCAAAAGCATCAGACGTAATCAAAGAAGGAAACTTCAAATATGATATAATTATCTAGTATAAATAAAAAGGTTCCTATGTCTTTTCTATTCATGAAATAGTTAAATATAATAATTATTTTAAAATAAATAGAGAAGTTATAGGGATCAAAGACATAAGTTAACCATACATTATAAGAGTAATGGATTAGAGGAGACATAATTCTCACAACTAACTATAACAAAAATTATTTCTATTACTAAATACTCAAGTTAACTATGATAATTGATAAACAAAATAGATTAAGATTTTCATAAATGATATTAATATGTGATCACAATATGATAAGATTAAGTTACACTAGAAAAAAATCCAGTTTTAGTGACCACCAAATCAGTCACAAATCCAACAAAAAATTAGTCATTGATACTATAATGACCGCATTCGTGATCAATTACAACAATCACAAAAAAGCTCATCACAAATTGAAGTTTGTGACCACTGGACCATGGGGTCACTAACCGTAATTTAAATTCAATTACTAATTTAATTGTACAAAATAGTGAACAAACGGTCACTAAACAGTCACCAACCAGTGATTACTTAGTAACTGTAATGTGGATCATTGATAGTTGGCCATGTGACCAACTACTTCATTTGCTATTGACTTGTGACCGCCTTTGGGGTCACTAATACAAATTTGTGACCGTAAGCGCCAGTAACAAATTTTTAGAAATAATGAGTGTATTTTCTCCATTTAGTGACTACTACTAATTGGTCATAGATTTGTGACCACTTTTGCTGTCACAAATTTTTAGAAATAATGAGTGTGTTTTCTCCATTTAGTGACCACTAGGCGGTCACCAATCAGTCATTGATTTATTATTATTTTAATTTTTATAATGTTTAATTTAATATATTTATCCAACCTATTTTTTGTTTTCATTAATAACAATTTAAAATCACATCATTTAAAACACAATTCACATTTGAAATAACACCAAACAATAATAGAAATTCAATAATATTGTATCCAAATCCATAAACAAAACAAATATTCTAAAATAGGCACCTATTTAAGAATACAAACAATCCATTTATAGAAACTTACAATAATTTTAGGTAGCTATGATCACATATTTATATATTCTTGAGAAAGAATAGTCCTTGTAAGCTCCTTTAAGTTCACTAATACATGACATGGTCTTAAGCTCATGACACCAATAAAATTCAAGAGTTGCTCTAAATCCTGCAATCACATTTATAAACAAGTTATAAAAGATCATCTTTGTGTCATAAAAGTGAGAAGATAATCTACTCAATTACAATTAGATAGTAGAACTTTAAATAGGAACACAAATGTAATGTGGTCTAGCAACTCCTCAGCAAATGTTTGCACTTGATTGGTATTGCATGGGTTGATCAATCGTAAAGGTGGCCTTATGTATTGTGATAATTCAGTTATGATATATAAATCATCTCTTCAAAGTCAATCAAATGCATAAACAATAATGAGATGTCAATGTGTTCTAAAAACTGACTTTCATGACAAAGAACCATGCATAAGAGAAAAAAATGACATGAAAATAAACCTAACAATCTATGATGAAAACCAAAAAAATAACAACAACAAAGCTAACAATCCTTTTTAGGGTATTACACTAAGGAGATGAGAGAAAAAGGTTTAATGATAAAAGGTAATGCAAGATAGATAGGTAGGATGAAGATTTCCATTACAGCAAGCTATAGTTTCAAATTGCAAAAACTCCAATAAGCTTCAAGATAATCGAGGTAACAAAGTCATGTAAGGGGAAAAGTAAGCATGAAGCAAACCAAGAATTATTATAAGTTAATAGAAAAGTTTGGATCATATAGGAGGAGCATAATTAACTAACAGATCTGTTTCAGAAGAGACCAAAAGATGGAACCTATACTCCAATAACAAAGAGTTTCCCTACCTTAGGTCAAAAGTTCAACTGAAGAATTCTCCCATCAAACTCAAATTATGAAAATTCACATGCCTTTGAATTAACCTTTTTTGAAATTATAGTTCTATTATGTTCAAAGGAAGTTTCTATATTAAATCAAATTATATTAGATATTGAAGTCTTTTGCCTTAGGAGAACTTCTTAATGTAGGAATAGCCAATTAATTGATAGAAGGCAATAGCAACCAATTATGTTTTTTAAGTTGATTTTGGTGATCATTCCCAAAATTCCAAACATTAAAATTTTATTGGAATTATTTCACATAAGGGACTATTAAGACAACATGAAGTAAAATAAGTGACTTGCACTGCAATGTCACTATCTTGGGTAGTAACATTCAAACTATATGTTTTAACTCTTAGTGCATGGTGACATGGTTCCTATAAAAGAAGTTACAAAATTTTTTGTCATTACTCCTAGTTTGAATGTATCAAAATAAGTCCTAGTTTGTGTCAAGAAAACATTTGCTCACTACAGGATGGATTATATTTGTTAGTTGAAAAAAAACTTGTATTAAGTGATGCGATTCTCTTTTTGAGGTATATTTTCATCTAAAATTTGGGATTTGACCAATGTGTAATGGTGCTCCAAAAAGTAAACTTCATTCAGAAAGAAAATGTTGTATATGTTTAAGGATTTTAGATTTATAAAGTAAGTGAAGAGAAAAGTAAAACCGTAGAAAATGAATGATCTTGCCAATATAAACTTCATTCTCAAATTCATTTTCAAATGATTGTTTAGACAGATTTAGTATAAGGAAATGAGAGGACAAAGGCAATAACCACATGCCATTTTGAATTTATATTTTAAAGTACCAAAATGCAAAAGCAGAACGTTTCCTTAAAGGGGAAAGGAGAGACTAGAATTAGAACTAAATATCATCTTTTTTGAAATGAAGGTTTTGATTGGATCATAAAATGCTTGAATTACAGTACTTACTGATGGTTCCTATGGTCATTGGGTGTTTTATGAACCAAAGTAAGATAAATAATAGAATAATAGAAAATAATGTCATTGTAGTGTCTAAAATCATATAAACAAGTCCAGATGATAAAACAACAAAGCCATATTAAATGAGGTTTTCCAATCAATAAGATTTAAGCTATTTTAAAAAACAAAGCCATACAATTAATATGTTAACTCAAAAAGATTTATCCTTACATCAACATCAAATGTTAGATTTTCAGATAGCCAAATAAATTACCTTTTCAAACTCAGTATGGTTTCTCATGATTGCAAGGCTGAGGTGGAAGAGAAGGTTAGAATGATACTTCACCTTGTATTCAAGGCCATGAAGAGGCCAATAGATAAAATGATGGCTCTTGAGCTAGCAAAGAAAAGCTGCAAATAGCTATGATAGTGTTGTAGTAGATGTTGAAGCTAAAATATGAAAGAATATAATTTTATTTAATATGCCTTAATCTATGATAAATCCTCAAGTAAAATACTCTCCTCAAGTTTTTGAGCTCACTTAAAAATTTGTGTAAGTTTTGATCAGAGGCTTTAATTCATCAAACTAAAACATAAGTAAACAAAACTCAATACTGAAGCCAAATTGATTATGGTAAAAATATTTCAAAAGATATCATTTAGTTATATGATTAGAGACTAACTAGGAAAGCATACATCATATAGTTGTCATAGGCATGATAAAACATCAAATGGAGATAAACCAAATGAATTGTAGACAATTGAGGTAAACATCGGGTAGTTGATTAGTTAGCAAGGAGCAAAGCAAAAAAGCATCTAAAAGAAGTTCATGTTTTGCAAACAAGGGCATGTGCCCCAATGATGGTGCAATTTGAGACCCCATTTAGTTAGAGTCATTCAATAAACTACATCTAGTAAACTAATTTAATACCTCAACAAGCATAAGATGGATAAACCTTTGCTTTGAGGGCTAAAGAGCATGTTATGAAATGAAAACTAAAATTTTTAGTAACAAAGGCTGATGGGCCGATTGCATAATAAAGGCCTAGATGCTGGTGAGTTTTTGGTAATATAAATTTAATTAAATTCAAATCTAACAAAACAAACTTAGGAATCTTCAAAATCCAAATCAAAATGCCTAGGAAACTAACCCAGAAAATAAAGCAAAATATCTTTTATTCTTGTCTTTCAAAATTGATCATATTTTCCTTTTCCAGAAAAGTTCACTCTCAAAATTTTGATATAATTACAACTTGATCTAATTTAGGAAAAAAAAAGAATTATTACAAGATGCCCTAAAATACAAAACTATAACTATAATTCATAGTAAACATATTCACTACATAATTCATAAAACACAATTCATATAATTCATGTGTAACTTCATGTATTTGTATAAGGAAACATAATAAACAAATATTGACTACGTAAAATAATTCATATAATTATAACTTAACACTAAAATAATTTTTCTTTTTATAATGCCCCAAAATGTAAAGTTCAAACCTGCACAATTAAATAAAAAATTACTATAATTAGAAAATAATTAAAAAAATAAAAATAAAAGAGGGTGGGGTAGCCAGTAGCTGCTAGCCTTTCCAGACCCAGCAGTTGCTAGACTCATGAGTCTAGTTGCTATTGAGTCTTACGAGTGGGGAAGCCAATAATTGCTAGCCCTTCCCGTCACTTGCAATGGAGAGGCTAGCAGTAGCTAGATTAGGAAAGTTTAGCTACTGTAGGGTCTCGCGAGTGGGGAGGCTAGCAACTGCTGGCCCCTCCATATTACTAGAGTTGGAGAGGCCAGTAGCAGTTGACCTCTCTACACCCAGGTGTTGTTGGGTCTCGTGTGAGGAAAGCCAGTAGTAGTTGGCCTCCATGTGAGAGTCGATAGCTGTTGCCTCCTGATTTTGGCCTAGTTAAGGCCAGCCTCTATAGCAAGCATCTTGCAGGCACTTTTGCCGATAAGAACGTTTAAGAGGAAAATTTAAAAAAAAATAGAGAGAAGAAAGAAGAAAACAGGAAGAAAAAAGACTACCATGTAAATGGGCAGCTGGAAACAAGTGGGTGGGTATTGAAATTGAAATGTAATTGATCACTTTTGTCTTTACATCTTTTATTATTTTACATTTTATTTTGATAATTTTTATTCAATTATAGTAATTAATTTTTTTTATTTTTAAATTCAAAATTTAATTTTTCACCAGTTTGTTATATATGGCTCTAATTCATATATTGATACTTAATATTTTTACATATTATATTTTAGTGTAATTTTAAAAAATTAGAGTTTATGATGGCTATTGAATATTGACATTTAGTTTTAGATAATAATGTTAATCAATAAAATATTCTCTATTATTAATATTTTGGGGTTTAAAATTTATAAAGTTGTGAGATTTTAGGATTTAGAGTTTAAGTTTTATGTTTAGATAAATTTTATTAGTTTTATAAATTAATAATAGTACAAATTTATAGAATAAAATTATGAAATTATATATTCATCTTATATTATATGTATAGAGTATAGTTAGATATTATAAAATATTTAAAATTATTTGTGTGAGTTTATAATCTTCTCAAAATATTTTATAAGATGTTTGGTAGCTTATAAGATGCTAAAAAGTGTTTCATAATCTTTTTAGGAAAAGAGTTTATAAAGATTCTAAAATAAAATATTAAAAATTTATAAGCGCTTTTTAAAAAAGTATAGAGTTTTTAATTTATTTTTAAGATCTTAATAAGTTTCTTGAATTTTAATTATATTAATTATAAAATTATCATTAGTAATACCTTATAAGCTTTAAGATCTTATTATCCAAATATTTTAAAAACTTATTTTTAAAAAAAGATTTAGCTACGCATAAGATTATAAAATATCTTATAAGATGCAATAGCTCCAAAAGCATCTTATAAGATGTAGGAAGTTATAAAATATTTTAAATAAATTTAGCCAAACACCTTCTTAATGTCCCTTTAGCTAGTTAATAATTTTAGTATTTTACTATTTTATTTTAGAATAAAAAATTTATTTATTCTTGATTTAGTATTTTACTATTTTATTTTAGAATAAAAAAGTTATTTGTTCTTGATTTAGTTAATTTTTTATTCGAATACGATTGGTAAACGAATTTTTGAATATCCATTCATAACCCTACAAGGAGCTTATGTGTTGGACAAAACAAATTA